>JARPMR010000015.1:2404817-2955398 GCA_029955525.1 Oeneis ivallda
TGAGCCGTTGATGGGTTGCTAATGATGATGATGATGATGTTAGTATCTAACTTTTTCTTTGTCGACAAGATGTCAACCGAAAACCGTCCACAGATGGACACGGGTTTTTACTCTCTTGCACAGACATGCCTGGGTCTTGCGTCGTCTGTATCCAGCTTAGTAAAGTGCCCATCTTATCATATCTTAACCTATAGGTAAGTACAAAGTGACTAGGTATCATAATCAAGTTCATACCGTTCGCGTACTGAGGACAGAAGATACATTCCCTAGCAAAGAATACTGAATAAGACCGGTCATTAAGGTTA
This sequence comes from Oeneis ivallda, assembly GCA_029955525.1. NCBI lineage: Eukaryota > Metazoa > Arthropoda > Insecta > Lepidoptera > Nymphalidae > Oeneis > Oeneis ivallda. The sequence continues at coordinate 2,405,123 of JARPMR010000015.1, forward strand.
ATTTTCCCTGTCGAATCGCGTGAGAAAAAATCTATCAACAATGGACCCCAAAAAACTCAGAAAAAAACCATTGTGCAAGATAAAAAGATTCTAATGAATTTCCAGTCATTACCGAAACTCGTTGCTTAATCTGTGCAAGATATTAGCACTCTGTGGTCCTTCCGGATTTGAACAAAGAATGTTGTGACATTTTTTTATTATTTTTCTTAATCCGCCATTGTAAAAATGCACGCAAAGTAATCGACGCCGGATATGCCTAGGTCGGATTAAGGGACTATAAGTAACCCAGTTTTCTACAAAGCAACTTTCGTAGAACATTTCTCTTTGACCCAGCTAGATTACCACTAAATAAAACTTTTGGGAACTCTATTTATATCGAGCCACGTCCTAAAATCACATAGCTTCCAGTTTTCAGTGTGTTTTCAAAGTTTGTTCGCTGCAGCTCCTGGTTACCGATGACAATAGCTCATTCAGTTGAATGGCTGAGCGGATTATTTGCTATTGCCGTCGTTTCTGCTTTCTTTGGCAAAGGATTATGGGTCTAATGAGGATAAGATACGTAGATACATTTATGAGTCAGTAAACTTTTTTTTTGTCAATTTCTACGAGACTGATTGAGGTATGCTGTCCTTTTTCGATATTTTTTTGTATCTTACCCTTTTTCTTTATTTATTTATTTATCAACCGATAGACATGCACTGTTGAACAAAGGTCTTTTGCATGGACTTCCACAGGACTCGGTCTTGCGCCGCCGTATCCAATGGCTTCCAGCGACTCGCTTGATGTCGTCAGAGTCTACCAACACTCCGCTTCCCGGTGCGGGGTTGCCACAGTAGGTACCTTGGGACCCCAACGACCATCAGATCATTGAACTAGGTAGGTAGGTATGTGCCCCGCCCATTTTCAATTTAATTCGCGACTCGCTGAGCTATGTACCTATATCGGTAACTTTGGTTCTTCTGCTGATCTCCTCACTATACCGCCCTAGGGATGGCCAGTACCTATTAGTTGCCTCAACTTTACAGCATAATATTATGTCATCTCATTACAAAGTTAAGTATAGGTACCTACACTAGCTATTGCCCGTGGCTTCGCTCACGTTTTTCGATTCGATTTGAATTTTCAAAAACCCTTTCTTAGCGGATTCCTATACGTCATCGTCATAGCTATCTGATGCCAAACAGCTCGATCAGTCCAGTGGTTTTGGCTGTGCGTTGATCGATCAGTCACTCAGACAGTCAGTCAGTTAGTCATCTTTTTCTTTTATACTATATTAGATTAGATTATAGATTAGATTTAGATTTAGATTAGAAAAAGATATAAAATTCTTGAAAGAAATTTGACTCCATGTTTTATATAAGTATCTATACCTATCTACCTATACGAAAGCAATTTAAAACAAATAACGCTATTGTTATCAAAAGTAGAGATCTTGCTAAGGGTCTTAGAAACGTGATACATTAAGGTAAATCATAGGTATTAGGAAAGAGAAAGGAGAATGTAAATAAATAGGCGAAGACGAAGCAACGCCGCGGCGTGACGAAAAACTCATTAGAAAAATGATACAAAGGTTTTTTTTATTTCATGACAAGATAGTCCTTGACTGCGATCTCACCTGATGGTCAGTGACGATGCCGTCTAAAATGGTAGGGGGCTAACTTAGAAGGGGCATGGCAGTGAACATTCAACCCATACCCCTTATCGGTTACTACACGCCAACGAAACGGATCGCTAAATCGCTTGGCGGCACGTCTTTGATGGTAGGGTGGTAACTAGCCACGGCCAAAGCCTCCAACCAGACCAGCACCCCGATTCAGAACCTTACGATAACATAATTATCGATCAATTCGGTTTGTTAACGTACGATAACATGAATTTTCAATTCAGAATACTCCTATCGACAGAGAAGTTGTCGAAATCGAAACCGAATCGAACCGACGTAGATATCGTTCGATATCTTCTATCAAACGCTATTCACAACAACCTTATCGAATAAGATTTTCCGAACGTCCGATAATTTTAGTTGATAACTTATCGAAAGCTACAGGGCATCCGGTATCCTTTTGTTTACGTACTGTGTTTACTGGTTTTTCGTATAAAATGATTATGATGGATGATTTTGGTATGTAAATGTTTACTTACCATATTGTACGTATTTTAACATTAAAATAACATATTATGTACACCACAACAAAATAAAATAAGAACCCAGAGGTTTGAAACATGAACTTAGCGCCATCTATCGAAGAGGCTGAAAATTGGCCGTCAATAATTTAACAAGTTATCATTAAAATTTTAAATAATTACTTCAGTGACCTTCGAAAATGATTAAAATCTATTTATTTAGTGTTAACATGAATTTAATAAGAATTCGATTCGATGTCGACTACGGAATCGGCTTCGTTATCGGTATCGACAAGTTACATTAAATTACATGTGGATTTACGAAGTTTGTTGTTTTACCAAAATTTCACTTGTTATTAAATTCATGTTAACACTAAATAAATAGATTTTAATCATTTTCGAAGGTCACTGAAGTAATTATTTAAAATTTTAATGATAACTTGTTAAATTATTGACGGCCAATTTTCAGCCTCTTCGATAGATGGCGCTAAGTTCATGTCTCAAACCTCTGGGTTCTTATTTTATTTTGTTGTGGTGTACATAATATGTTATTTTAATGTTAAAATACGTACAATATGGTAAGTAAACATTTACATACCAAAATCATCCATCATAATCATTTTATACGAAAAACCAGTAAACACAGTACGTAAACAAAAGGATACCGGATGCCCTGTAGCTTTCGATAAGTTATCAACTAAAATTATCGGACGTTCGGAAAATCTTATTCGATAAGGTTGTTGTGAATAGCGTTTGATAGAAGATATCGAACGATATCTACGTCGGTTCGATTCGGTTTCGATTTCGACAACTTCTCTGTCGATAGGAGTATTCTGAATTGAAAATTCATGTTATCGTACGTTAACAAACCGAATTGATCGATAATTATGTTATCGTAAGGTTCTGAATCGGGGTGCAGACCAGAGACAATTCAGAAATTATAAATTCCCAAATTGACCCCGCCGGGAATCGAACCCGAGAACTCCCAGTTATAAGACCACAGTGCTCACCACTGCGCCAGGGAATTCGTCAAAACATTCGTGCAACGACGTAACCTCAGACTAATCTCTTATCTAATTTTTAGGATTCCGTACCCAAAGAGTGCCAACGGGACCCTATGACTATTAAAGCCTACACTGACCAACTATTAATTAAATATAAAAATTATTTAAAAAAAAACTAACTTCAATCGCCCGAGCCAGTACTAAGTATACAATTTATTGTTGATTTTTTTAAAACCACTCCACCGATTTCGATAAAATTTAAATGGGAGGTAGGTATACTTACTACCCTTTAAAACAAAAAAAGAATTTTCCATATCGGTTCAGGCGTCGTCGAGTAATCGGTGAACATACATAAAAAAATATATATTCCGATACTCACAGCTCACAGATGTATAAGTAGTATGTACTAATAGCTAGTGTAAAATCTTTTACGATGGCACGGAACCCTTCGTGTGCGGGTCCGAATCGCACTTGGACAGTTTTTTGATATTATGTATTATTATCACTAAACGTTACCCTTATAATTATTTGCTGATATTATAGCGGATATAATAGGAGAGATCATGGACTGGCCCGATTATGATGCGGCTCCGAGTGTCCTACAAATATTTGTTCACAGCTCGCAACGACGATTTCTAAATAATCCTCTTTGAAGGAGACTTGTTGAAAAAGTATCTATTATGCCAGGAGCGAACCACAAATATTGGGTTCCGTAGATTTTAAATGTTATATTTTCTCTGTCCAATTTATTTTTGCCTAAATATTCAATCAACAACTTTTTTTATGTATTTCAAGCATTATACATACATGTATATATTTAAATACTATTACCTATTTTAATTGATTTTTTTACAGTTTTCATAAATGATTAAGCCCTCCCAATAATTTATTATCACAATGGTAAAAGTTTCTTAGACTCTTTAATTTAGTTTACAACTTTACAGTAATTATAACTAAATAAGTCATTTTAGGTTCGGAAGTAGTTATGACGATCAATTTTTTTTAATATTTTCTTTAATACCATTCAAATTTTTTATTGCAGGTTGTTTTTGTTTTAAATTATAGTGTACTTAAGGATTTTTAATGATTAGTGTATGCTGAATGCATTGTCATTTACGAGTAGTTGACATCACAGTCAGGGGCTAAGTACCTTGTAACAAAATTACTCTCATTATTACTTTGCTATTAAAAGATTCTCTAGGCAGGTGCGCTTTATTTTTGTTTGTTTTTTAAACACCACTATTTGGTAGGAATGCTGACATTGTGAAATTGAGAAATGTCACCACAGCGCTTCCATAAAATAATGTTAAAATTTCATTAATGCCATAGAGTACCTACCTACTCTACGAGCTTATTTAGAAAAAAAAAATCCGTATACGCTTCATGCAAATATGTAGATACTTAATAGTTTTCATCTAAACTCCATGCAACCCTAAAAATCATTATTTTCGCACATAATGCAAGTGACAATGACACGGTCACAAAGGCATTCAGCCTAATCCCCACACTATTTATACACGAATAATACTGGCACAGATAATAATATCCACGCAGATAATATTATATTATCCGTAGATAATAGTGGCAACTTTTTTTAAGCTTCTGTTGGTGTTAAAATTAACGCCCGGTTTCCATTGGTGTGTCTACATTTTGGGACCATTTGAGACAGTGAATGGTCTATATTATTTATGGTTTTATTGTTTTCTTTTTGAGTTTTATAACGTTGTTGAAATGAATATTATTAATTTTAAAATTAGATTATCGACTACGCGCTACGGTCCAATGCGCTGCGTAAATACAAAACGGTATCCTACACTATCAATTTTATTTTATCAACTTAGCACGCTGTCTACATGCTGTCTACAATGTATTATTAAATTTATTATAGATATAATTCAGCTGACGAGTTGTAATCTTTAATTATAATTAAAGATTGACTGTAAAACTGACTGTAAAGATTGACTGTATAATTAAAGTGTGACTGTAGAAGACTAATAGCACGTACCTATTTAAATTAGTATTTTTTATAATAGGTACAACATGTCAAAATATTGCTCTTCTACAATATTACCGATTTTTATTCCGATAGGTAATATAATTAGGGTTCCTTCGTAAAAGATTCATGCTTTTAACCATCTTTTAACCAATGAAACCCGTGGCTTGCATTCTAGGGGCATGGGATACATTTTATCCCGTGTAATAACAGAGTTCCCACGGGATAAAAATCTAAATATGCGTGCACCGAGTAAGTTTTTCTTGATCCCTTTTAAAACTTAATAGGTTATTGCGTAGGTAGGTAGGTATAGGTACATCAAAATAAAATCTTAGACATAATAATTATATTATCTTAGAATATATTTTATCGACGAATAGGTGGGTAGGAAGATACTATAACTAGGTAAGTACTTAGATACAGTTTTAAAAGGTTGCTGTCCCGATACAATCTTTTGTCCATAGTAGGTACTTACACTTACCAATACTTAAATGACAAAAGATTAGTTCGCGATGTGTTGATTATATCCACCACCACGAACCACTAAGGTGTGATATTTAGACGACAATACCTGCCCATTTTACTTTTCTCACAATAAAATTTGGACTTTAATGCCATCGAAATAAAAGTGACACATCATTTAAGGGGGTTTTAAGTTTAATTTTGTTCAGATTCTTAGGGATGAAGAGATGAAGATAACGCGTATTCAGAGGTGACAGAGCATGCATTAACGCCTCAGCACGTTTACAAGATGCTGCGTCTGTATCGGTGGTTGATCTATGGACTTATTTGATCAGACGTGTTTAGATAAACATCATTGACAATATTCTTGTTATTTGTAGAGCATCACCTTCAGAAAAAGCATTTTGTATAAGTAGAGGCAGGCCTGTGTCACTCCGCGTGTAGGTATTAAAAACATACCTACAGGCGGCGGCCCTTGCGCAAGGGCCAATTTAATAGGCTGCCGCAAACGAAAAAAGACACGCGCGCGCGCTATTTGTTCGACCACGTTCAACTTTCTCAATAATTGCAAGATGGACACAAAACGAAAAAAAGCAAAAAGATACTGTGCAGTATTTAATTGTTTAAATACGGATGGTGATCGAAATTTAACTTTTTTTGGTTGCCTAAAGACGCTGACAGGTAAAATCTACTTTGATTGGATTACATTATGTTCCTATTTGAAATGAAATTAATTCAAACTACAAACCCTTTCTCCCCTTGTTGAACAAAGTACTATTCCAATACCCTAAAAGTATTTACTCGGCGCTGCCTGCTGCGCGTTGCCCGCCACAAGTAGGAGTAAACGCTCGTGCTGTGCGCTAGATGGCGTAAGTAGTTTCTCGAAGTAGGCAACCCTAGTCCGCGGCTCTTTCAATACGTATAACCACGTATAACTTATTAAGAACCGTAGTCCAGTGAGTTAAGGCCCATATTCCCTCAAAAAAAATTTGGTAGGTATGTAAATGAACACGTGCTCGACTGGAACGCGAGCTAAATTAAATCATATTGTTTATCAGATTGAGTACATATTTCTTTGAAAACCATTGCGAAGTAAACCTTCTGTACGCTACACTAGCGGCACGCTATGATGGCCGGTTTGACGTTTGTCCGCTCATGAAGTTCCGTATTAATTGATAACGACTTTGAAGGAAATAATTGTATTACTTTATTGACGATAGTGATGTGCAGAGATTCATAAATTTTATCGAATGTAGTTTTAGGTTTAGGACTCAAAATTTATTTATTAAATTGATTTCTAAAATGTATACAAGTGTAGAAAAATCAGTTTGCACCATTTAAGGGGTGAATGTACTTGTGAATATGAACAATTTTCACTATGTGGACAAACCTCTGAAATCGCAAAAAAATATCAGCTGTTTCATACAAAAGGTAAAATTTTTATTTTTATATGATATATACCACAACTCGGCATTTGGTTTTCTAAATTGAAAATTTTTAAAAATGGAATCTAATACGATCGTCACATAGGATCGCTGGCTAGCACAACTACTACCTCCGGCAAACTCGCGTCAATGCTCAATGCAAAACAAAGCAGTTTCGAATTGACGTTGCTTCGAAAAGTATAAACTGTCAGTGCAATGCGATTGTGATATAGTTTTGACCTGGCTTTGGATTTCAAATATTGATACTGCATTACTGTTGACCCTTGCTCGTTAATTTGGACTCTGTTCAAGCCCTTTGTTGTGGATTTCGTCGATATGACCGAACGTACGCAGAGAACTGTTCTAAATAGTCAGACACGTGAGTTCGTAATACGCCTTCGTAACTATTTCGATCGTGAAGCTCAAAATGGAGGGCCAATTTTACCTATAACGTCAGTGGTTGAACGCGTAGCTGATGCGCTTAATATTGGACAACGAACTGTTAGACGGATAACTAAAAAAAAATATGGCGAGACTGGCACAGAAGAAAATAAACTTCACACACCAAAAAAGAGAAAACGAGCAAAACCAGTCGTAGGCATCGATAGCTTTGATGCCGATGCTATCCGAAGACATGTTTACGGCTACTATTTACAGAAGGAGTATCCAACAAGAAAAAAGTTGGTGCATTCACTGAAGGAAGCTGGATTATTCTTCGGTGGGGAAAGTTCTTTAACGAAGATTTTGAAGACCATTGGATTTCGATACAAAAAATGTAACAAACGGTTTTATTAAACCTATTTAATCAGGTACAAAAACAAAACTTAATTGTTTTTTGTTCGAGAATAAATTGACATTCCACATCACTATTGTAATGTGTCAAACCGGCCATCATAGCGTGCCGCTAGTGTAGTTACTAGTTATTATTCTGTGGTTGAGGTAATCATAAATGGGCAAAGAGAAAATCCACTGAATTCCAATTCAGAATGAGCATCATGCGGATTGGCGGAGTTAAAAATTCTGTAAGTCCACAACGAAATATTTATTTATGATGTCTTTCTCCTTGCATAGAGATTCCAAAAAGTTTATGATTCATCGATTGATTGTTGTAAGATTGTTGTGTACACTACAGTAAATTGATTATTTATTAATTAATAGATGATGACCGCGTCTTCGTCCGCGTGGATTAAAGTTTTTTGATTCCCGGAGATTTATTTTGAACTCTTTAATTTCCCCGGATAAAATGTAGCCTATATGTTAATCCTGGGTATAAGCTAACTCCATTCCGTTCATTCGCTGTAGCATGAAGGAGGAACGAACATTCTTCCATCATATTATTAATAATTTCTTCGACAAGAAGATTAATCTGCAAATTAAGTAAATTATCAAAAGCTGGCGGGCTCGGTGGCTATGGGGATTCAAAGCCAAGTCAAATCTTTCAATCAAATTAAGTAACTGTTGACTAACATAAAACGATTGGTGTATACCAGCCACCACCACCAGCGGGAATGGGGCTGCTTTCTGTCTGCCCGTCTTAACATGTGTTGAATTATAATTAGGTATGCTTTTGTGGCAAAAGAAGCAGTGATAGCCTAGTGGTTAGGACTGTGGTCTCCTATTCGGGGGGTCGCAGGTTCGATCCCAGGACGCACCGCACTTTTCGGAGTCAAGTGCGTTTAAGCAATTAAATATAACTTGCTTCAACGGTGAAGGAAAACATCGTGAGGAAACCTGCACACCTGAGAGTTCTTCATAATTTTCTTGAAGGTGTGTGAAGTCCGCCAATTCGCATTGGGCCAGCGTGGTGGACTATGGCCTAAACCCTTCTCTGAGAGGAGACCTGCGCTCAGTAGTGAGCCGTTGATGGGTTGCTAATGATGATGAAATGATGCTTTTGTGGAACTCATTGTGGAAACACTGCATACATAGCATACTTAGTATCTATTGAATTGTAGACTTGTTTTGAAAAGAGCAATCGCCGTTTCTTGCTGGTTCTTCTCGGCAGGAAGGGCATTCCGAACCAGTGTGCAGTGGTAGATTCATCGACTATTCAAAAGCACTTTTAAAAGTTTATTTGATAAAAAATCATTTCTATTCTATTCTATAGGTAAGTATACTCCCGTTTATCTAGCATCGACTGGGATTTTTATAATAAAAATACCTACTCTAAACTCTAATATCGAAGTAATTATTTCAAGCTGTCAGGTTGTAATGAATACGTTATCAGATCGCGCTGTAATGAACAAAATAATGTAAAATGTACGCTATAACATAACTGCTTCGTTTCACAAGGCGTTTTTACAAAGAAATTATAAGTAGATTAAACCTTGCTACCAAGTAGGTACCTAGTGACAAACGGTAGGTACCTATAGTAGGTAGGTATAGATAGAGTTATTAATTTGGGTTGTTCTTGTTAGTTCAAAGAAACCTGAAAGGAATCTTATTACTAAGGTATTTATGTTTTAGAAGGTAAGCAGTTAACTTAATTACCTAGGTTCCTTACCAGAATTATTGAGTGCCTATGTAGGTAATGCCCGATTTGCTCATTATAATAATTTTTTTTCATAAAATACCTACCAAAATCATCGTAGGTGTTATATAAATGCGAAAGTGTGTATGTTTATTGGTTTATCCTTCAATCACGCAGCAACAAAGTGATTGTTTGACTTGATTTTTTTGCTTGGACAGATATAGAGTAGAGTGACATAAATAGAGCTTTTTATCCCGGGAAACAAGGGTCCCCACGGGATTTAGACGGATTTTTCACACGGAAGAACAATAGTTAAGAAATAGAAACTACTTAGGTACTTAAACATAATGCTTCTAAGCCTAACTATCGACACTGTCGTAGAACACTGTCGCATATGAATATACATCGAAATCTTGATTTTGACACTAACGGCTTCTATAAACAATGCTTAACACCTCAGTAAAACAAAATAATAATAATATTCAGTAGTTTTGATAGATATTAAATCGGACAAAGTCATACCTATCTGAAACGGCCGGCCGCCAGTTGATTGTCACTTGCGATGTTGTTAGTTGAAAAGCCATCGGGTTTCGTATGTTTTAATTTTAATTATAATTTAGAAATACTCAAAAACCATGTCGACTGTCGTATAATATGAACCAATATTGTTCTACGGAATGCCGAAAAACCAAGTTCAAAACTTTGAACTGCTCTCCTGTAAAGTAGCAATTTTGTAGAAGCAACTTTGTTCTACGACAGTGTCGCTATGTATCAAGATAGGTAAATGTAGGTATCTTCTTTTAAATCAACCGATAGATGTCCACTGCTGGATAAAGGTCTCTCGCACGGACTTCCACAGTTTTCGTTCTTACGCCGCCAGTATCCAACGGCTCACTCATTTTGTCGGTCCAACGAGTCCCCAATCGTTGTGTGTTGTTGTCGTCGAAGTGTTGGCAGACCCCCCGGTCTGCCAACACTTCGCTTTCCGGTGCGGGGTCGCCACTCTAGCAATTTTGGAGCCCAACGACCTCTGTAGGTAGCTACTTCTCTTTCTACACCCCTATTATTTTAAGGTAACGGAACTCGACGAGTCGAAGTGTAACAAAATATTAATAATTCGAGTATAATGGTCAGCCGGCGATTACATCAGGTCTCGTCACGCCGCGATGCTCTGCCCATAAACACTAATGTAAACATTATGGCGCGCGGGCTGAGTTGAATATAGCGGGTGACCGGCGAGGAACTTGCACTGTCACGCTCGCTGTACAAATTATTTGAATAAAACATTCAGATGTTTGTATTTAGCTATGAAATACTTAGCAAGATATTTAACATAACAAAATACCTATAGTTATAGATATTTTTCCTTACTTTACTACTTTTTTTGACTGACGAAAAACGTCAAGAGATACCTAATCGAAGCTTTGAAATGTTAAATAGTACCTACCTGTCACAGTACCTATGAGGAGAGATATCTATCCGTACTCCTGTGGTATCTATTTAGTATGATAAGTTATTTATTAATCTTTCATACGTCTATTTGCAGTCATACACGCAGTAAACTTAATAGGTATATCTATCCTTTCTTATACGACGTATGTATCTATTTATTGTACTTACCTTTAACGTCTACAGCTACCTACTGTCATAAACGTAGAATTGCTTACAGGTACCTACTGTTTTTATAGTAGTATTAGTGTTTAATAATTATTATTGTTTTGTATTCCTATGCACTTATTGCGATACCCCGTCTCTCAGTGCATAATGTTCTCTAGTATAGGTTGCCTGGAAGAGATCACTATTAGTGATAAGGCCGCCTTTTGTATTAAATTGTTTCTTTACTTATTGTATATTTTTTTGATCTTGTATGCAATAAAGTTGTATAAATAAATAAATAAATAAAAAGTATCTACATAGTACCTACCTACGTACGTATAGGTACAATATTATGGTAAACAAGAAAACACTTTAAAAGATCTGTAACAATGACCCTAGGCAGTGGGACAGGGTGTTAGAGAAAATAATAGGCACCACCCTACTATCATAAAATAGTATTCCGTACTTATTACTTATAGTACCTATCTATCACAGACGTCATTATATCTCCCTATAGGCCTATACTATGGTATTACCACAGAGTACCTAAGGTCTCCTTTACTGTGGTATTACTTAAACATAGGGGTCATTCTTAGAACTCAGAAGAAGCAGTGACATTTATCATTAACACGTTACAACAGTCAAGGCAGCCATACTCGCCTCCCGCTGCGTCTGCTCACAGCGTGTCACGGTGTCGGCGACACTGGTCCCTTTGTCCCCGTAATTATGTAGCTATGTGGCATTCATGGGGGGAGCACAATGCGCGTAATGCTCATGTGATATCCACTCATGTATTGGGCCCCGACACGCCCTGGTGTCGCTTTCCGTTATGTAGACAGAGAAGAAAGTATGTGACGACGAAATTGATTCTAAATGTAGCTTAGGACGAAATTATATTTTCAAGAAAGGTTACATTAATACCTTTTTGAAATAAATTAGAAAGTTAGATCCAACTTTAGGGCTAGCGTAGACTCAATCTAATTTGGGTAGAAATAACAGTCTATCACTCTATAGGAAACCTGCAGACCTGAGAGTTCACCATAATGTTCTCGAAGGTGTGTGAAGTCCGCCAATTCGCATTGGGCCAGCGTGGTGGACTATGGCCTGTAACCCTTTTCTGAGAGGAGACCTGCACATCTGAGAGTTCTCCATAATGTTCTCGAAGGTGTGTGAAGTCCGCCAATTCGCATTGGGCCAGCGTGGTGGACTATGGCCTATAACCCTTTTCTGAGAGGAGACCTCGCCCAGTAGTGAGCCGATGATGGGTTGATAATGATGAAATGATGATGAATGACTCTATTGTATAGTCTGTGACGCGCAACGTGCAATTTTTTATGTATTTATATTCAATTTTATTATAATTCCAGTGAAATTCTCGTAACTTGCATATTTATAATTTATCGCCACTGTATAGGTAGGTATAACCACTTAATATACCTACTCTGTGGTATAACGGACACTTTTGTCGCAACGCAATCACATTGAAATCGTATTGTCAGTGCGACTCCCGCCTCAGTCATGGTGGTTTATAGTTTTATACTTACCTAAGGGTTTTCTTTAAGTTTTTGAAAAATTGAAGAAACCTCTAAGGAAATTTTTTTGCCATTTTTATATTCTTAGTTATTCAATAATGATAATATACTGTAGATCTAAATTATAGTAGTATTGTCTAAAGTTATATTTTGCATGTCAATTGACGAAACATACTGGACATTGAATATTATGTTAACATCTATTTACGTACAATGTTTCTTGCAAATAAATACATTTCATTTCATTCATTTCATTACCTACTTTGCGTGCAAGTTTCCCGTCTCTCAATTAGAATACCAATAATAGTGACTAGGCTGAGGTATTCTAGGTAATAGCTACTGTATTCTGACCTCTACCTGGCTTTCAACTAGATGTGATTGTAGTCATTCCGTTACCTAAATATAGTGAGAATTCCTACCACAAGTCACCCTGATTAAGCCTTGATTGGATATCTACGACTACTAACTACTAGGGTTGCACATATCTGAAATATTCGATTAACGTAGCCCTCTAATGCGATCTCATCTGATGGTAAAGTGACGATGGAGTCTAAAATGGTAGCGGGCTAACTTGGAAGGGCTATGGCAGTCTAAAACCCATACTCCTAATCGGTTTCTAAGCGCCATCTTATCGAAATTGCTTGGTGGCTTAACTTTAAAAGCCGGACACAGGTCTCTCGCATGGGCTTTCGCAGGTCTCGGTCTCGCGACGCCTGTATCTAGTGGCTCCATGCGACTTTTCTTATAGTCTGCCAATACTGCACTTTCCGGTGCGGGTTCACCACTCTCCATCACTGTTGAACTGAAGCGTTTTGTGCGAGTAGGTTCGATTTCAACCACGTAAGGATGCCAACGCTCACGTTTTCTCGAAGTAGTAGTAGTAGTTCTCGGGTTTCTTGGTTTGTCTTTCAATCACGCCGCAACAGAGCCACGGATTGAATTGATTTTTTGCATGGGTATAGTTGAGGACCTGGAGAGTGACATAGGCTACTTTTTATCCCGGAAAATCAAAGAATTCCCGAAGGAATTTGAAAAATAAATCCACGTGGATATAAAGTCGTTGGCATTACTAGTATTACTATAAATACACAATGAATTAGAACTGACAGAATGTTAACATGAGATTAAATATTTTAACATACAAATTAAATCACATCACCAGCCCCTTGTAACTCGATGAGGGACAAATTTTTTAACGAGTTAATTTAGTTAAGCAATGTAAACGGACGCGGGTGCTGCTTGCGACTTGCGGGTTGTGTGACGCGGTTATTCCGCTCAATTACTGCCCATCGGCGGATCGCTCCGGATCCGACCATATCGGGTTACGGGACACCGTATTCGTATTCCGTTTAACTATTTTGTCATCATAATGAAGCTTGTAACGTTTCTCGTAAACTATACAAGACAAAGACATCTATGTACACAAGAAAGAAGTTTAAAACTCGACTGCGGAAAATTGGATTTACCTAGGTACCTACTTACCTTACGGATGACTTACGGATCCGAGACATGGTCGCTAACTAAGGGCCTCATAAGTAGGCTCAGGACCACTCAGCGGGCGATGCAGGAGAGAGCTATGCTCGAAGTGTCCCTGCGGGATCGAATCAGAAATGAGGAGATCCGTAGGAGAACCAGAGTCACCGACATAGCTCAGCAAGTCGCGAAACTGAAGTGGAAATGGGCGGGCACATAGTTCGAAGAGCTGATAGTCGTTGGGGTCCTGGGGTGCTGGAGTGGCGGCCCCGAACCGGGAAGCGCAGTGTTGGCAGACCCCCCACCAGGTAGACCGACGACATCAAACGAATCGCAGGGAGCCGCTGGATCCAGGCGGCGCAAGACCGAGACCTGTGGAAGTCCATGCAAGAGATCTTTGTCCAGCAGTGGACGTCTAGCGGTTGATAAAGAATTAAGGTTATTAAGTACCTAAGTAATTACCTATCATGTACCTAAGTGTATCCATCAAATTTAATTTGCTCGTACCTACAAGACGACCATAGATTTGGATTGGTAGCATAAGCATAGTCGCTACTAGATACCGCCCTTGCTACAAACAATAGCTCCTTAAATGCGGCAATTTATTTTCATACCCAGTTTGTTTGAAAACGTCAAACCTTGTACTACGCGTTCGTTTCAAGTTGAGCCCTGCACCATAGAGTAAAGAAATCTTCACCCCTCGCGCTTCCCCGCACCGCACCTCAAGTCAGACCCACAGTAAAGACACAGTATAAGAAGATGCAGTATAATAGTTTATCTATTGTTTTATTTAGTAAGTACTAGCTGACCTGTCTTAACTATGAATATTGACTTCGAATTGGTATAAATAATAAAAAAAGTGTGTGTGTCAGCTCCGACGCACGACTGGAGTTTACTCCTTAAAACGTCGTAATGCATTCGCGGCGCTCGCTGCGTCTCGGCACCGCTCGGACCCGATCGGTACGCGCTCGGCTTCCCGAAGCGAAAGCTCTTTCGCATTCGACAACTCAAGCGAAAACCAACCTTATTTACTCAACGTTAGGGTAGAAATTTGCATCGTTGTGAAAAACGTAACGAGGTCATTCATAAGTAGATTTTACTCCTCGAATTTTTCTCATACCGGGCGCCTAAAATCGATTCTTAAGGAGTAAACTCCAATAAACTCCAAAAAATATATAAAAAGAAAGTGTTTATTATTCTAATGCTTTACGATATACAACATTCTTAGTTTTTTTTTTAACCAAACCTACCAAAACTCCTAATATCCAAAGTTCAATTTAATAAATTGAACTTTTAATACGTAAACTTAGAATAAGAATTATTATTAAATATTATTTTTGCATGCCTATCCGGCAGATTGTAAGGACTTTTATTATAATGTAACACCATTGTACTACTCAATCTGTGCAAATAAATAATTTGAATTTGAAATTTATTTTTCGACCGAGCGATGCGAAGGTCTCTGAGTTTACTAGAGCGATTTGCACTTGTCCGTCCGTCCGTCTGTCACAGCCTTATAACTTCTGAATTACTGAACGTAATTACTTCAATTTTAGATATGATATGTAAACCGATGGCCTCCAGCCGAAAATGGCTTAAAAAGTTATAAAAATCTTTATTTCAGGGTGGCTCCCATACGAAATGGGGGGCTTTCAAAGTGGAGATTGTATTCGAGGCTAGATTTCTAAAACCACTTTGTTTTAAAACTTGAAACTTACACATAATTTGAGTTATATTCTGTACTTGAACAACAAATACTACGATTAGATAAATATTATAAATAAACGAAATTATTTGAGTTTTAATGGGCATCAATGTTTTTAACAAAACTTCACTATACTGTTACTAGATGGCGCTGTCTTTAATATTGTAAATATGCATCCCATCCACGAAAGCAGATGACGATTGACGTCATCAGATTCGGCGCGTTTTAATTACAATATAATATAGTTAAAACTACCTTATGGGAATTATGGGATACCGCGAGGTCTCAGTTCGGGGCGAACCACTAGTAATAAGCGGTGCTTCGCGAGCGGTTTACTAAGTGGGTCTGAATTGAGGTGCGGTGCGGGGAAGCGCGAGAGAGCTAGGGGAAATTTGTAACGCGTAGTACCACTAGATCAAAGGTGTCAAACTACTGCATATCCTATACTGTGTCCGTACTGTCGGCATGGAACTAGGAATTACGACTACGTCGATTACTTTGCTCTATGGTGCAGGGCTCAACTTCAAACGAACGCGTAGTAGGTATATCAATGGTTGTAAGCACCATTAAAGGAGTAAGTAGGTACAAGCTTTTCTGAGCTTTTCAATTTCAACCACGAATGTAAGAGACACATACCTAAGATTTTGTTATCTGTGACAGATAATTTATTATAATAATTGACAGCTGTCAATGCCAATCTCTCTTGTAGGTTGTAGGTACTAAAAATTATACCAAGATGTGTCCCCGGTGCTAGTAATTAAATAAATAGTAAACATCAAAATAGTCACAACTTCAACAACGAAGGCTATGACGGGAGCGCAACTCAGCGCATGGTCTGATGATGATTCAGAAAGTTAATATCGTATCAAATTAATAGACTACATAAACGTCCAAAAATGCAAGTTTCATGTGTCAGGAACGAGGAATAAGCTCTGGTTTGACCTTCGAATGGGATCAATAAAATATATGACAGTAATGTTCTCACAATGGTAGTATCGGATTGCAAGGAATACATCGTTTGTTGGAAACCTTAATATTCTCTAATTCTTAAGGACATGCATCTATTGTGGTCAAATCAATGAAACGCTTAGTTTCGCGTTACGTAATTTGAGTCTTAGGATTTTTTATAGTCAGTTGAATACCACATTTTGGTTTCAATTTGGTTTCCATTACCTATACTATATATTGAGAAGCCGTGATAGCCTAGCGGTTACTACTGCACTCCTATTCGGGGGGTCACAGGTTCGATTCGGGCACGCACCTCTGGCTTTCTAAGTTATGTGAGTTTAAGAAATTAAATATCACGATCACAAGCTTCAACGGTGAAGGAAAACATCGTGAGGTAACCTGCACACCTGATTGTTCTCAATAATGTTCTCAAAGGTGTGTGAAGTCTGTCAACTCGCATAGGGCCAGCGTGGTGGACTTATGGCCTATAACCCTTCTCTGAGAGGAGACCAAAACGTTCTACCACGTTCTACGGTCAAACGGTGATACCTACACGTGAAGTAATTACTGCGCGTTGCGAGCGGCGATTAGTATACACTAGTATGTCTCTTACACCCTGTATATCACACTAATATCACAGTGTGACTACACATATAACATGTAGGTATATACTACATACATAGTTACATTAACATTATAGTTATTGTAATGGTAGTTAGTCGAAGGGACGCGGTTATTGTGCACGGCGTCTCGCTGCGACAGGGGACGTGCAGTTAATAAATCAAATTACGAAAATGACATCCGTTATGGCGTGCCAGTGCCGGGCCTAACGAGTACTTGGGGCTGACGAGAGTGGCGTCGAATAGGATACATATATACCTACCTATAGTACCTATACCTACTTATATATTTTTGACGTGATAACGTCTTATAAATCGATGAACACCGGCTGCACGCACGAAAAAGTTTCACGTTCGGCCTGAGCCTGAGCGTGCAAGCGAGAGCGAGGAACAAGCGATAGAGAGGCACCATCGGCCCAAGCGTTGGCTTGTGGTAGTTGTGTCATCAACTAGCTGATGCCCGTGACTTCATCCGCGTGGATTTAGTTTTTAAATTCCCTCGGGAACTCTTTGATTTTCCGGGATAAAAAGTAGCCTATGTCACTCTCCAGGTCCTCAACTATACCCATGCAAAAAATCACGTCGATCCGTAGTAGCCCTGTTGCGGCGTGATTGAAGGACAAACCAACAAACCAACAAACTAAAAAATCAAAAAAACCAACAAACCAACAAACAAACACACTTTCGCATTTATAATATTAGCAAGGATGTTTCTTTATTAGACGCTATCACGTACAACTACCTATCGTCTGTAAAACGACTTTACAGACAACCAATTTTTATTACCACATTGGCTATTCGGCCTCATAGAAGGCTCAGGAATCAGGATCATTTAGCGGGCGATGGAGAGAGCTATGCTCGGAGTATCCCTGCGAGATAAAATCATAAATGAGGAGATCCGTAGGAGAACCAAAGTCGTCGACATAGCTCAGCTAGTTGCGAAACTGAAGTGGAAATGGGCGGGGCACATAGTTCGAATAGCTGATAGTCGTTGGGGTCTCGTGCTGGAGTGGCGACCCCGCACCGGTAAGTGCAGTGTTGGCAGACTCCCCACTAGGTGGACGGACGACATCAAACGAGTCGTAGGGAGCCGCTGGATTCAGGCCGCGCAAGACCGAGTCCTGTGGCCGTAATTTAGTAGTACGCCGACGGTATCTAATAGGTAGGTAGGTGCGGCGAAGCGACTAAAAATCCTAAATCTATGAAATCTATGGCGATAGTGATAGTGGGTACCTAATCGGTAGTCCGAAGAAGAAAAACTATCAGCCAGATTCGGTATAGATACTGTATTTGGATCCACGTGTTCACAATGGGTATATGGGATAATCTTGGATATAATGGATCGATCGGTCGCGAAGGCGTCGGTCTGTGCGCGGATAATCCGCTTATGGGAATCGTGGCGGACGTGCGCTAGACTAGACGCAAGTCATAGGACGTGGAGGATTGAGGATTGAAAACTACATGAAATTTGGTATAGCGGTAGTGATGGGTTTTTGGTCAAAAAGCAACAAGAGCAACAAGTTGATATTGGATTTAATTAAAGTTTAATACTAGAAAAATGCACACACGTCAACACAGTTATCACAGTTACACGGGTTCATTGTTACACAGAGCAGTATAGAACAATATCATAGACCATAGACAATATAAAGGTAGACTTCATTCATTAGGTAAGGTTTACATAGACAACTAGGTAGCTGATAGGTATTCCACGTCAACATATTAAATAGGACAGTTTTAAACAGTAAAACATAAAGGTTTCCCCAGGATAGGGGATGAGAGTTTTTGTTGATTTAACTCCATAACTCCGTCAAAGAACCGATTTTAATAAAAAAAAAAATTTGAAAGTGTATACTATAAGACATGTTTTGTCTAATTTTGATGAAGATCTGATAAATATTATTAATTCTTCACGGATAGCGGCTTTACTTTCATAATGAATAACGATCGAAAACATGCATACCGTATTATGATTAGCATGTTTTCGATGGGTTTAGCTGTTATAGGCCTGAGATGTTTGTACCATTGTGTTTGTTTTATAGCCAAAGATGTGTATAATCATAGTTTATAGCCTATCCGTGTGAAGTCGGGGCGCGCTACTTTTGCCAAGGTAGCATTATCGCCTCGCCTCTAGACAACCTTTCGTCACGTACGTACGTAGTACTATTATATATTCTGTGCTTTCGTAGCAGAATACTATGTACCTATTGAATAAATGTCAATTACGTTCCCTCAAATATGGTTGAGCGAAGCAATGGCTGGGTCATGCGTCATGCTCGTGAACGGGTGCCACCGGCGGGAATGGGGCTACTTTATGTCTGCCCATCTTAAGATAGAAGTTAGCCGGTATGCATTTTTGGAACTTCCCTCATTGAGGAAACACTGCATATATAGCATAGTATTTACTGTATTGTAAATTTGTTTTGAAAAGAGCAACCGCCGAGTTTCTTGCTGGTTCTTCTCGGCAGGAAGGGCATTCCGAATCAGTGGTAGAGCCAGACGATTCAAAAGCACTTGTAAAAAGTTTATTTGAATAAAAAATATTTCTATTCTATTCTATTCCATTCTAAATTGATGAGTATGTTTAATTATTATGCCGACATGATTAGGTACCTACTATCATATTCAAATCAAAGAATGATGTGCCAATCAGATGTGATTACGGTCGTTACATCGATGCACAAATTTTTTGAGATCCTACATCAGGTTGCAAAAACGCTCAGCGTATACCTTGTACCAGACCAAAGCTCAGTATACTTTTGAGAAAGTGTCAATGCAGCCTTTTAAGTGTAACCTGACAATGATCTGGTCTCATACAAGCGAGGTGTTGGCTCTGACACGCTGGCTGCTGGCTGTCGGTTAATGTTAACTAATCGTTTGGTGTTCGCTAAACGCTCCGGTGATCTCGTTTAAAGTAGATATACCTATTTAAAGATTTTAATCCACCTTTGTTGATGTTCTTGGAAGTTGTGTGATATTTTGTAATGATTAACTAAATAAACAGTTTGTAAAGACTTAATTCAGTTGTACCTATCATGCTCCAAAGATTCTATTTCATAAGATATCATAATTAAGTAGCAAGAAAAGGTCAGAATTATTTTGCTATAATCCGCTATCAGAAAAAATCTGTATGGTCAAACATGCAGTAACAAGCTAAGCACCGCTCACCTTCCCAAGCAAGCAAGAAAGCCAAGTTCCCAAGCAAGCAATGCCACCACCACTCACATGCACCACCACACAAGACTTACACTACTCTCGACGCACGTATCGCCCCGACACCGGAGCATCATAAGTAAGGCTAAGAATTTTGTCTATTCATTTACTCGGGGATATCACGAGAAATGGGGCAGACAAAATTTTCTCGTGGTGCGCATCTTAGCCCTACAGGAGACTTTACAATACAATATTTGACAACCTCCCTGGCGCAGTGGTGAGCGCTGTAAGTCTTATAACTGGGAGGTCTCGGGTTCGATTCCCGGCGGGCTCAATTTGGGAATTTATTATTTCTGAATGTCTCTCGTCTGGTATGGTGGGAGGCTTTGGCAGTGGCTAGTTACCGCCGCCAAGTGCCGCCAAGTGCCGCCAAGTGATTTAGCGTTCCGGCACGATGGCGTGTAGAAACCGATTAGGGTTATGGGTTGAATGTTCACTTCCATACCCCTTACAAGTTAGCCCGCTCGCGCTACCATCTCAGACTGCATCGTCACTTACCATCAGGTGAGATCGCAGTCAAGGACTATTTTATCATCGAATAAAAAAAATGTCTACAATACAATGCAGCATTCTTCAAAATAAGGTGTTTTGAAAAAACACTACATACTTACTACTACTTACTACTTACTTTTGCATTAGCTGGGGTGTTTTAACACTATACGTACATGGGGTCATGAAAATCCCATAGGTTTATGGTTTTAATTCCAACCCTAAGGCAAATATAAGCTTTGGGTAAACATAAACATTATTTTAGTAAACCGATGAGCTTAGAATGAAAGCTCCCACAAGCGATTAGCTCTGCCCGTGCTTTACCCCATATATTCCATGAAATCTGTTCTGTATTTAACTCTAATTTGAACCTTACGGCTATTGTTATAGATGCTACTTTATGCATATGTAAAAATTAGTATCGGTATCGCAATTTATTTACGCTGCTCAAACTGCTGTTTATTGTATAATGGGCTTTATGTTAAAGCAATAGCGATCAATTTTGTGAACTCTAGTTTTGATGAACTGTAAAATTACTTTTCCAGTTTGTTGTTGCCTAGAAATATCAATAGACTTTATAGAAATAG
The DNA here is from genome assembly GCA_029955525.1 of Oeneis ivallda. Lineage (NCBI taxonomy): Eukaryota > Metazoa > Arthropoda > Insecta > Lepidoptera > Nymphalidae > Oeneis > Oeneis ivallda. Next base: position 2,426,763 of record JARPMR010000015.1, read on the forward strand.
ATATAAGGTTGGGTTTTGTACATTTTTGTATAGAATGTGATACTAGTAAATCCCCTTGCATCGACTAAAATCCATTATTTGATGATTAATTTGTAAAGTTGGTGATAATGGGGTGAATATATTTTGTGATGGGAAGTTTCTGTACTTATTACTATTACTTTTCATAGATTATATTATATTTATTTTAAAATTTAATAACTCTGTTAAAAAAATATGAATATTTAACAGGTAAGGTAAGTAACTACGCTGGATGTTTTAAGAAAATATTATGTACATACCTAGGTGTATTTAAAAGAATTTAATAACTCTGTACTGTCAAAACATAATATGAATATTGAACATGTAACTACCCTGACATTCTAAGAAAATACTTAGGTAGGTGTTTTATTAAATGGGTCACTCATGAAGTCATGACAAGGCTATCCTACAAGAACATAACTTCCACGATGTACCTACGTGAATGTTATAACCTAATACCTATTTAGTATTTGAAAAAATAAATTTGGTATGTTATACTTCTGACGAATTGAGAACCTCCTCCTTTTTTGAAGTCGGTTAAAAATAGGAAAAATACGGAAAATTTCAAAACTAGCTCTATATCTACTTCTGCTGTGTAGCTGTTTTCAATTACAATAAAATCCAGTCTTGACGATTTTAGATAGGTACTGCCTACGTTAAAATGATCTCATTCTTAGCACACCCGTCTCAGAGAAAATAGCTTCTTTTATAGAAAAGCGATTTACCTACTACTTACCTATGGTGAAAAGAAGATTTTCCCTGAAAGATAAACTATGCCTACTTAGAATAAGGTCCTGAAAGAAAAATAAAAGTCGGTACCCACTACCCACCTTCATGTCAACCACTTTTATAAAACGTGAATACGTGTAACTTATAAAAGTGATAATAATATTTATTTGCTGGAACATGGGTACATAATATATAGATCTTATAGTAAGTAAATAGTATTTTCCATACATGTTCTACCATACAATGGTGTACAAATGACATGTACACAGGTGTAATTTTTTGATACGTGTGAAAATAGCTTCAACCGCTACTGCGGTAGCTTATACGCGTTATGGTGGCATAAACGTCTCACGTGCAGGGTAAGTCAAGATACATGACGATGACAAGATGACATTGGATTAAATTACTACTCATTCCTGCGCTAACGAATATATTCGAAGCAACTTATAAAAGTTGTATCAAAATATCAAAGTTATAGAGGCAGAATCTAACTCTAAAGTTGAAGCAAAGTCCAAAACAAAACAATAACATTAGAAAATCGCTGTAGCCCATACATTTACATCATCCGAAACTTTTGCTTTAAATGTAGCTGTTCTATTCTAACGCAGTGTGAGGGAAAGGGATGTAAAATGAGGGTGAGACCCGGGTGATAATAGGGTGAGCAAATCTGGCTGCTGAGTGACAGTTGACAGCTGACGGGTACCGCAGTTATTGTGGCGAAGTTGTAGCTAGCGATGTATCGACACTACGCTTAGTCCGAGTTTTAATTCGTTTGATCGTAATAATAAACGATGACATTAGCATCAAAGTAAAAAGTAAAATGAACCATAACTGTTCTGAATTAAAGCTCAATTTCGCTCTAGCAGATGCACGTACGTGCCAACGATCTTCGAAAGGAGGATGCTGTCGCCCAGAGGTTCCCAAACTTGTTTCTCTCGGAGTTAGGAAGTTGGTGATGCCTCACCCCCGTGCCTCGGAGAGCACGAAAAGCCTTCGGATTCATGTGCGCATGATCTCTCTGGTCGTGTCGGATTTCGGAGTGAGGGAATAGAGAGTGCACCTGTGTTTGCACTATAATATTATTCCTATGGCTAATCTCTGGGGATTCGGTTGGCAGGACATTACTTCAAAAGCTCGATGTCCCGAAGACGATCTAAGCCTCCGACATTAGAAGTAATAAGTAGGTAGCATAAGTTGCTCACTATATACTTACCGATGCAAATAACTACCTACATCGATTATTTGGTCCATTGCTGCATGATTGAAGAACAAACCAACTTATACTTAAAGATAGGCACTTAAATCTAGTTCTAGGTAGATGTACCTATTTATGCTTTGACAGTAGTAAATATCATTCGTCTATGTATTTATGCGAAGAAGTTTCCCGGTACACATAGTCGGAAGCATGTTATATGTAAGGCTTTATTTTCCGTGTAGTCGGGATTATGTGTTATTGAATGAACCATCTACCCGGCAGGGTGCGTCTCACAGCCTGGCAGTCAGCGTGGTTTCATTGTAGCGGACGACACGATTTTATATCTAAACGAATGATGGTTCAGTTACATTGTTCGCATGCGAGCGACGTTTTTGACACTCTCATTCGAGCATCGCTAAAGCTTTAACTGCATGTGTTTTCATCTAAAGATTGCGAAAATACTGTAAAAAGTAGTTAGGGCGAGCGAAGCGAGCCCTAACACTATCCGACAACTTGAGCATTTTTGTGGTACACTTTACTGAAAAACTATCGGCCATAATAAGATGTGCAATATATATCGCCGGGTACTGTAACATATTGTTCCCTCAAACTTATCATAACTTCAGAGTTCAGCCATTAACATGAAGTTATACGGCTAAGGCCGTACAAAAAGGCCAAGTTAAACTACAATGGAAACTGTGAACCGGGATTAACTCTTTCCGCGTCAAATATCGCGCAGTTTATTTACCACTGCTAATGCATTTAGCTAATGCTACAGAACAGTTTTACCCCACACGAAATCTGCATAGTTTACAGCTACAAAACAATAACATGCTGTTTTTTCGATGATTTATTAGCCTTTTTAACCGACTTCAAAAAGGAGGAGGTTTTCAATTCATCGGAATCTTTTTTTTATGTAATATGTCCACCGATTACTCGAAGACGCCTGAACCGATTTGGAAAATTCTTTTTTCGTTTGAAAGGGTATACTCTCCGTGGTTCTATATCAATATCGAAATCGGTCGAGCGGTTTTTAAAATATAAACAATACTTCAATCAACACTTTGTATAGTGGCGCGGGAGTTTGAAATTTTTTAAGAAGAATTTTTTATATTAATTAAAAAGTTAAGATTTCGGCCTTTTTTTTAAGAAATTCAGGATATTACGATAACTCTAACTTTTCGGAGTTAAATGTGCGTTTCAAGCACATATACCTATACTATTTACATATACATATGTATACTATTATACTTAAAGCTACTATCTAACGGTTAAGGTACACATCGTGAGGAAATCTCCAAGCCAGAAAGTTCTCCATAATTTTTAAAAATATGTGTGAGGTCTTCTGAGTTGGATACAGGCGGCGCAAGACTGAGACACGTCAATCGTTTTTAAATATATCTAGTTATTTTAGAAAAAAAAATTCTAAAATTTTTATAATTTCTTAATTTAAATTAAGCTTTAAATTAAAAATTTTTAGTAAAATTAATTACCGTTACCGTCAAGATACCAGTCCAGTGGACGTTTTATTTTTCCTTCTAGCCGGCTGTACCTACAGCTGGTGATGCGGCTATCGGTTTATTAAGATGTATTATAAATATCTACAACTATGGTTATATTAAATATTGCCTTAATTAAATATTAAAAATTGCGTGTTGCCAGTGATGACTTACGGATCCGAGACATGGCCGCTAACTATGGGCCTCATAAGAAGGCTCAGGGTCACCCAGCGAGCGATGGAGAGAGCTATGCTCGGTATATCCCTGCGAGATCAAATCAGAAATGAGGAGATTCGTAGGAGAACCAAAGTTACCGACATAGCTCAGCGTGTCGCGAAACTGAAGTGGAGATGGGCGGGACACATTACGGGGCACGGAAACGCAGTATTGGCAGGCCCCCCACTAGGTGGACCGACGACATCAAACGAGTCGCAGGGAGCCGCTGGATTCAAGCGGCGCAAGACCGAAGCCTGTGGAAGTCAATGCAGGAGACCTTTGTCCAGCAGTGGACGTCTATAGGTTGATAAAGGAGAAGAAGATATTAAATATTAAAATTTTTATGAAAATCAATTTCTATTCGTTGTCTGGCTGAAACTCAAAAACGGCTTGACCGGTTTGCATATTCTTTTTTGTTTTGTTGCCTTATTACAGGGGTCGCTCAAAAACAAAAAGAATCGGGAAACGCCAAAATTACCTACTAGCTAAAAATTCGGAAAAATCAATGTTGGTACCTAGTTTTTTTTATAGGAATCACCACTTCGGATTACTTTTAATAGATGGTGAGAGTGAAACCGCGGGTTAAAGCTAGTACCTAATAAGTACATAAAATGGAAATGTTCACCTTTAAAAGAAAGATAGGTACCTACTACAAACTTTTAAAGGAATAAATACCTACTATGGAAGCAAACCAGTGGAAAAATGTACAAAAATATCAAATTTTTGCTGGTTAACCATGTACGTCACCGTTAATTTTTTTACGGTTCACCATTTACGTCACCTCTACATGGGTCTAGTGTTTCAACAAAAGGGATCTAAAGGGCAATTAATGCACCTTAAACGCATGTCCTTGCATTGTAATGCAGTCGTTATTATTTTTTTATAGTTTATTAATGTTAAACGCACAAGCAGTGATAGCCTAGTGGTTAGAGCTTCGGTCTCCTAGACCCCCGGGTCGTGGGTTCGATTCCAGGAACGCACGTCTGACTTTTCTAAGCTATGTGCGTTTTTAACCGACTTCAAAAAGGAGGAGGTTATCAATTTGTCGGAATCTTTTTGACGTGATTTCGTCTTATAAAATCGATGAACACCGGCTGCACGAAAAAGTGTCACGTTCCGCCTGAGCCTGAGCGTGCAAGCGAGAGCTTGTAATAAGCGATAAAGAGGCACGATCGGCCCAAGCGTTGGCTAAGGAAGTGAGCGCTTGCCAGTCATCGTCAGTGTTTCTTTATGATTTAAAAACCGCTCGGCCAATTTCGATAAGTTTATATGGGACCACCTGGGGAGTGCTTATTATAACCTTTCAAACAAAATAGTTATTTGTGTTATATGGGGCCAAAGAAATTTTTTGTTCCCCGAGGGCGTTATTTTGAATTCAGAGCGAAGTGAAGGATTCTATAGTAGAATCCCGAGCGCAGCGAGGGATTCTAAAGTAGAATCCTGAGCGTAGCGAGGAATTCAATATACGCCGCCCGAGAACAAAAAATTTTGGCCCCGAATGACACACATTATTTTTCATCATTACCTATGAGAAAAAGCTAGGAGTATCAACCTACTATGTATAGACATCGTATATTGAAAGTTTAAATAAAACAAATAAATTATTATTAAATAATTAAACATTAATATTTATGTTGGATACACGCCCATCGGATATATGCCCATACTGGGCGTATATCCGATCGACAAATTGATCACGTGACTCACACGTGACAACAGCTTCTCAAACATATTTGAATTTCGACACATACTAAAGCTCGAACGCGGACCAATCAGAAGAGAGAAATGAAAAGTCCCATGGGGTTAAAATGAAATTTTGCTCCCGCTATCCTCTGAAGCCAATATTCGTTTTTCGAATAGACGTATGATGAAAAAGAATTTTTCGTACCACTTGCTCAAAAAAGTGACATTCTGTGCCACAAAAAGCGAACATAACAATAGTCATTTTTAATCTGTTAAAAACAGGGAAAGAAAATTGTACTGAATTTCATTCATCCTCTAGGGGGAGAATGTGATTTAAATTTGGAATACTTACCAAAATTTATACTGAACTACATCTGTGTTTACACCATTGAGTTTGTATATAAATCATTATACATCTTTTTGAAAAAGGAATACGCATTTATTATGCAGTTATGATTATTAAATAAAATTACGAAAACCGACGAGGTCGTATGAGCTTGATGCCTTTGCTTTTCCGACAAAAAAATATTAGTCTAAGAATTTGCCACGTTTTTTTTTCTTCAAATACATAAACGTTAAACTAGCGGCACGCTATGATGGCCGGTTTGACGTTTGTCCGCTCATGAAGTTCCGTATTAATTGATAACGACTTTGAAGGAAATAATTGTATTACTTTATTGACGATAGTGATGTGCAGAGATTCATAAATTTTATCGAATGTAGTTTTAGGTTTAGGACTCAAAATTTATTTATTAAATTGATTTCTAAAATGTATACAAGTGTAGAAAAATCAGTTTGCACCATTTAAGGGGTGAATGTACTTGTGAATATGAACAATTTTCACTATGTGGACAAACCTCTGAAATCGCAAAAAAATATCAGCTGTTTCATACAAAAGGTAAAATTTTTATTTTTATATGATATATACCACAACTCGGCATTTGGTTTTCTAAATTGAAAATTTTTAAAAATGGAATCTAATACGATCGTCACATAGGATCGCTGGCTAGCACAACTACTACCTCCGGCAAACTCGCGTCAATGCTCAATGCAAAACAAAGCAGTTTCGAATTGACGTTGCTTCGAAAAGTATAAACTGTCAGTGCAATGCGATTGTGATATAGTTTTGACCTGGCTTTGGATTTCAAATATTGATACTGCATTACTGTTGACCCTTGCTCGTTAATTTGGACTCTGTTCAAGCCCTTTGTTGTGGATTTCGTCGATATGACCGAACGTACGCAGAGAACTGTTCTAAATAGTCAGACACGTGAGTTCGTAATACGCCTTCGTAACTATTTCGATCGTGAAGCTCAAAATGGAGGGCCAATTTTACCTATAACGTCAGTGGTTGAACGCGTAGCTGATGCGCTTAATATTGGACAACGAACTGTTAGACGGATAACTAAAAAAAAATATGGCGAGACTGGCACAGAAGAAAATATACTTCACACACCAAAAAAGAGAAAACGAGCAAAACCAGTCGTAGGCATCGATAGCTTTGATGCCGATGCTATCCGAAGACATGTTTACGGCTACTATTTACAGAAGGAGTATCCAACAAGAAAAAAGTTGGTGCATTCACTGAAGGAAGCTGGATTATTCTTCGGTGGGGAAAGTTCTTTAACGAAGATTTTGAAGACCATTGGATTTCGATACAAAAAATGTAACAAACGCAAAATATTGATGGAAAGATTTGATATAGCGATGGCAAGGTATACTTTTTTACGGCAAGTGAAAGAAATCAAAAATTGGCAAAATGTTGTGTTCTTGGATGAAACATGGCTTAATGCTAACCATACTGTAGGCCGTTCTTGGAACGATGACACAGCAGCATCTACTTCCAAAGTTCCTGTAGGAAAAGGATCGCGACTTATAATTTGTCACGCCGGAACCATCAACGGGTTTGTCGAAGGTTCTCTCATGGCTTTTGCGTCAAAAACCACTGGAGACTATCATGAAGACATGAATGGAGAAAAGTTTACTGAATGGTTTACCTCAATGTTGTGTAGCCTCCCTGAACCATCTATTATAATTATGGACAACGCCCCATACCACTCGATGCAAATTGACAAGCCACCTGCCCAATCCCAAAAGAAAGCTGATATCGTCGCATGGCTTCGTAAAAATGGCGTAGATGCAAACATGAATATGTTAAAAGCGGAATTAGTACGTCTTTTAAAAGAAAACAAACCAACCAAGATCCGATACGTCATTGACGAAATAGCATTAGAACATGGGCACAGAGTTATACGGTTACCGCCTTACCATTGTGAGTATAATGCGATTGAGTTGGTGTGGGCTCAAATTAAGGGATATGCTGCAAGACACAATACAGAACCCCCATTTACCACAAAAAAAATGCTAAAATTATTAGAAGAAGCTTGTGAACATGTGACTAAAGGAGACTGGGAAAAGGTTGTGAATAGAACTGTTAAATTAATAAGGGAAGATTATGAAAGAGATGTGAAAATAGATAATATTATAGAAAACGAACATATAATTATTAATGTAGGTGATGATAGCAGTGACGACAGTGAAAATAGTAGTATGGACGAATCTGATTAATTATGGCCTTTTGTGGCACCTTTTTTGGTATCTTTTGTATTCATATGTTTCTTGTGTGCATATAAAGTATGTATATTCATTTTCATTCAAATATTCAGTTCGTTCAAATAAATTAAATAAACATATACATTTTTGTTTTATTAAACCTATTTAATCAGGTACAAAAACAAAACTTAATTGTTTTTTGTTCGAGAATAAATTGACATTCCACATCACTATTGTAATGTGTCAAACCGGCCATCATAGCGTGCCGCTAGTTTAGTATTTTTTTATAATAGGTACAACTTGTCAAAATATTGCTCTTCTACAATATTATCGATTTTTATTCAGATAGGTAATTAGGGTTCACTGCAATCTAGCCTAAGGGCTAATTAGCAATATTATTTTAACTTAAACTTCTACTTATAATTAAATTCTATATCTAATTTACAGTCCAATAACTGTCCTTAGTTTATTCTAATATATAAGTTCACTATGTTTTTGTGACCTAGTCAAATAACACAAGCACTGCACTGACCCTGCACTTATGCACTTTTAAACACTAGTTCGAACGGTTCTAGGGACATGGGATACTTTTTATCCCCTGAAATAACAGAGTTCCCACGGGATAAAAACCTAAACACGCGTGCACCGAGTAAGTAGACGAATTTAACTGTTTTTCTTGATCTCTTTTAAAATATAATAATTGCGTAGGTAGGTAGGTATAGGTACATCAAAATAAAATCTTAGACATAATAATTATCTTAGAATATATTTTATTGACGAATAGGTGGGTAGGTAGATACTATGACTAGGTAAGTAGATATAGTTTTAAAAGGTTACTGTCCCGATACATTCTTTTGTCCATAGTAGGTACCTACACTTAAATGACAAAAGATTAGTTCGCGATGTGTTGACTAAATCCACCACCACGAATCACTAAGGTCTGATATTTAGACGACAATACCTGCCTATTTTTCTTTTCTCATAATATAATTTGGACTTTACTGCCATCGAAATAAAAGTGATACTCATTTAAGGGGGTCTTAAATTTAATTTTGTTCAGATTCTTAGGGATGAAGAGATGAAGATAACGCGTATTCAGAGGTGACAGAGCATGCATTAACGCCTCAGCACGTTTACAAGATGCTGCGTCTGTATCGGTGGTTGATCTATGGACTTATTTGATCAGACGTGTTTAGATAAACATCATTGACAATATTCTTGTTATTTGTAGAGCATCACATTCAGAAAAAGCGTTTTGTATAAGTAGAGGTAATCATAAATGGGCAAAGAGAAAATCCACAGAATTCCAATTCAGAATGAGCATCATGCGGATTGGCGGAGTTAAAAATTCTGTAAGTCCACAACGAAATTTTTATTTATGATGTCTTTCTCCTTGCATAGAGATTCCAAGAACTTTATGATTCATCGATTGATTGTTGTGTACACTACAGTAAATTGATTATTTAATAATTAATAGATGATGAACTCGACTTCGTCCGCGTGGATTAAAGTTTTTTTGATTCCCGGGGATTAATTTTGAACTCTTTAATTTCCCTGGATAAAATGTTATGCCTATATGTTAATCCTGGGTATGAGCTATCTCCATTCCGTTCATTCGCTGTAGCATGAAGGAGGAACGAACATTCTTCCATCATATTATTAGGTATCTATCTAATAATTTCTTCGACAAGAAGATTATCTACAAAATAAGTAAATTATCAAAAGCCGGCGGACTCGGTGGCTATGGGGATTCAAAGCCCCAAAGATTCTGTAAAGTCGGTTTACAGACAACGTCTGACGTTATCACGTAAAACTATCGTCCGTAAACTGACTTTACAGACAACCAAAATTTTTTTTGTATAAGTATGTTCCCCGATTACTCGAATACGCCTGAACCGATATGGAATAGTAGATTATTAACCAAGGGGATAAAGCAGTGTCTTCTGTCGCGGGTGACGATTTAAGTTCACCCAAGACTAAGACAGCTTTATCACCGAGGAAAATACTCTACTTTTCGTACCATTTGCGAAAAAATTAACACAGTAATAATAATATGAGATAAGCATTTATTAAAAATAATGACAATTAAAAGTAAAAGTTAACATTCGAAACATTGGTCCAATTATTATTGATAGAGAGAGTTACATTTTTGTTTGGTACATTTATTGTTGATGAGTTGATTTGAGTATTTCTCTGTTCTTGCGTCTGAGCATTTGCACTGATGGAATCCGACAATTCACTGTCACTGTCGCTTTGATTTAACATCGTAACGTATTTTTAGAACATTTACTTATTTATAAAAATAAATTAAAATAAACTTACACTAGCGGCACGCTATGATGGCCGGTTTGACACATTACAATAGTGATGTGGAATGTCAATTTATTCTCGAACAAAAAACAATTAAGTTTTGTTTTTGTACCTGATTAAATAGGTTTAATAAAACAAAAATGTATATGTTTATTTAATTTATTTGAACGAACTGAATATTTGAATGAAAATGAATATACATACTTTATATGCACACAAGAAACATATGAATACAAAAGATACCAAAAAAGGTGCCACAAAAGGCCATAATTAATCAGATTCGTCCATACTACTATTTTCATTGTCGTCACTGCTATCATCACCTACATTAATAATTATATGTTCGTTTTCTATAATATTATCTATTTTCACATCTCTTTCATAATCTTCCCTTATTAATTTAACAGTTCTATTCACAACCTTTTCCCAGTCTCCTTTAGTCACATGTTCACAAGCTTCTTCTAATAATTTTAGCATTTTTTTTGTGGTAAATGGGGGTTCTGTATTGTGTCTTGCAGCATATCCCTTAATTTGAGCCCACACCAACTCAATCGCATTATACTCACAATGGTAAGGCGGTAACCGTATAACTCTGTGCCCATGTTCTAATGCTATTTCGTCAATGACGTATCGGATCTTGGTTGGTTTGTTTTCTTTTAAAAGACGTACTAATTCCGCTTTTAACATATTCATGTTTGCATCTACGCCATTTTTACGAAGCCATGCGACGATATCAGCTTTCTTTTGGGATTGGGCAGGTGGCTTGTCAATTTGCATCGAGTGGTATGGGGCGTTGTCCATAATTATAATAGATGGTTCAGGGAGGCTACACAACATTGAGGTAAACCATTCAGTAAACTTTTCTCCATTCATGTCTTCATGATAGTCTCCAGTGGTTTTTGACGCAAAAGCCATGAGAGAACCTTCGACAAACCCGTTGATGGTTCCGGCGTGACAAATTATAAGTCGCGATCCTTTTCCTACAGGAACTTTGGAAGTAGATGCTGCTGTGTCATCGTTCCAAGAACGGCCTACAGTATGGTTAGCATTAAGCCATGTTTCATCCAAGAACACAACATTTTGCCAATTTTTGATTTCTTTCACTTGCCGTAAAAAAGTATACCTTGCCATCGCTATATCAAATCTTTCCATCAATATTTTGCGTTTGTTACATTTTTTGTATCGAAATCCAATGGTCTTCAAAATCTTCGTTAAAGAACTTTCCCCACCGAAGAATAATCCAGCTTCCTTCAGTGAATGCACCAACTTTTTTCTTGTTGGATACTCCTTCTGTAAATAGTAGCCGTAAACATGTCTTCGGATAGCATCGGCATCAAAGCTATCGATGCCTACGACTGGTTTTGCTCGTTTTCTCTTTTTTGGTGTGTGAAGTATATTTTCTTCTGTGCCAGTCTCGCCATATTTTTTTTTAGTTATCCGTCTAACAGTTCGTTGTCCAATATTAAGCGCATCAGCTACGCGTTCAACCACTGACGTTATAGGTAAAATTGGCCCTCCATTTTGAGCTTCACGATCGAAATAGTTACGAAGGCGTATTACGAACTCACGTGTCTGACTATTTAGAACAGTTCTCTGCGTACGTTCGGTCATATCGACGAAATCCACAACAAAGGGCTTGAACAGAGTCCAAATTAACGAGCAAGGGTCAACAGTAATGCAGTATCAATATTTGAAATCCAAAGCCAGGTCAAAACTATATCACAATCGCATTGCACTGACAGTTTATACTTTTCGAAGCAACGTCAATTCGAAACTGCTTTGTTTTGCATTGAGCATTGACGCGAGTTTGCCGGAGGTAGTAGTTGTGCTAGCCAGCGATCCTATGTGACGATCGTATTAGATTCCATTTTTAAAAATTTTCAATTTAGAAAACCAAATGCCGAGTTGTGGTATATATCATATAAAAATAAAAATTTTACCTTTTGTATGAAACAGCTGATATTTTTTTGCGATTTCAGAGGTTTGTCCACATAGTGAAAATTGTTCATATTCACAAGTACATTCACCCCTTAAATGGTGCAAACTGATTTTTCTGAAGACACTGCTTTATCCCCTTGGTTAATAATCTACTATTCCATATCGGTTCAGGCGTATTCGAGTAATCGGGGAACATACTTATACAAAAAAAATTTTGGTTGTCTGTAAAGTCGGTTTACAGACAACGTCTGACGTTATCACGTAAAACTATCGTCCGTAAACTGACTTTACAGACAACCAAAATTTTTTTTGTATAAGTATGTTCACCGATTACTCGAAGACGCCTGAACCGATATGGAAAATTCTTTTTTGTTTGAAAGGTTATAATAAGCACTCCCCAGGTGGTCCCATATAAATTTTATCGAAATTAGCCGAGCGGTTTTTAAAATATCAACAATCTTAATATATAGATATAAATTACGTGTCACGTTGTTTGTCCGCGATGGACTCCTATAAACTACTTAACCGATTTTGATCAAAATTCGTAACTATCCGTAATTTGGTCCAACTTGAAATAGTTTTTTTTGGATTAGGATAGTTTATTTGTTTTATTTATACAGATAAGTTGGCGGTACGAAGTTCGCCGGGTCAGCTAGTAAATTATATACTTTGTATAGTGGCAAGGGAGTTTGAAGTCGATTTTTTAAAAATATTTTTTTATATTAAATTATTCGGAGAGCTGGTCGTTGGGGTCCTGTGCTGCTCTTGCACAACGTGAAGTGTAGTGGACTAGGTAATGATGGTTGGAGTATGTATCAATAGCTAAGCACGTGATAGCCTAGTGGTTAGGACTGTGGTCTCCTATTCGGGTGGTCGCAGGTTCGATCCCGGGACCTCTGATTTTTCGAAACAAAGTGCGTTTAAGCAATTAAATATCATTTGCTTCAACGGTGAAGGAAAACATCGTGAAACCTGCACACCTGAGAGTTCTTTATAATGTTCTTGAAGGTGTGTGAAGTCCGCAGACTTATGCTAATAGAGAGAGGTGGTAGAGTCATGACTTGTCATAAGCGCCACAGGTTGGCCTACATGAAATAAATGATTTTGAATTGAATTGAATTTGAATTTGAATTGAATAATTTCTTCGAGAGACCGTATACCTACGGAACAGCACTGTGCTACAAAGAATGGGGAAGGTCACAGACATACTTACCAACCATAAAAAGGAGGAAATTGAAATATTTTGGGCACGTGATGCGTAACACCAAGAATATGAACTCCTTCAACTTATCATGCAGGGGAAAAAGGCAGGCAAAAGGAGGCCTGGCCGCAGAAGGATATCGTGGCTGCAAAACTTGCGCCAGTGGTTCGGAAAGAGCACAAGATAACTATTTACAGCAGCGGTCTCAAAAGTTGAAATCGCCCTAATGATTGCCAGAAGAAGAAGGCAATCAAATTCAAATTCAAAATTAATTATTTCACGTATGCCAACCTATGGCTTTTATGACTCGTCATGACTCTACCACCGGTTCGGAAAGTGGATTCTGCTGAGAAGAGCCGGCATCATCGGCTAATTGACTTATCCAGCTCAAAAAAAGACCAATCAATGAGTATACCAGGGGACATGCTCGTCGCACTATCTCCATTTTTTTTTAAAGAATATCAACCAAATTGAACTTGACTAATATTCTCCTCCTCTAAGCAGTGGTCTCCTATTCGGGGGGTCGCAGGTTCGATCCCGGGTACGCACCTCTGACTTTTCGGAGTCAAGTGTGTTTAAGCAATTAAATATCACTTGCTTCAACGGTGAAGGTAAACATCGCGAGGAAACCTGCACACCTGAGAGTTCTTCATAATGTTCTTGAAGGTGTCTGAAGTCCGCCAATTCGCATTGGACCACCGCTGTGGACTATGGCCTATAACCCTTCTCTGAGAGGAGACCTGCGCTCAGTAGTGAGCCGTTGATGGGTTGCTAATGATAATGATGATGAATATTCTCACCCCTCCAAATAAGCGGAAAGCTTGTGCCAGGAGTGGGTACGACAATAGTGCAACGGGTTGGATTCGAACCTGCGACCTTTCAGTTTCAGTCCGCACCTTTAACCGTTGGGCTATTGAAGCTTTAAAACTCAACGAAGGCCCTTCAGTGCAAGTGACGGACAGACAAGACAGCCCATTAGCGCGCTCACAATGGCGGCCCATATCATAAACGACTAGGAGTGGTCGCGAGATGTCGCTCACCGCAACCGCGCAGTTACCAGTAATTCGTGTGCGCAGCTCGCGGCCGCGCGCGCAGCCCTCGCAACACGGACAGACAAGACAGCCCATTAGCGCGCTCACAATGGCGGTCCATATCATAAACGACTAGGAGTGGTCGCGAGATGTCGCTCACCGCAACCGCATAGTTACACGTGATTCATGTGCGCAGCTCGCGGCCGCGCGCGCAGCCCTCGCAACACGGACAGACAAGACAGCCCATTAGCGCGCTCACAATGGCGGCCCATATCATAAACGACTAGGAGTGGTCGCGAGATGTCGCTCACCGCAACCGCGCAGTTACCAGTGATTCACGTGCGCAGCTCGCGGCCGCGCGCGCAGCCCTCGCAACACGGACAGACAAGACAGCCCATTAGCGCGCTCACAATGGCGGCCCATATCATAAACGACTAGGAGTGGTCGCGAGATATCGCTCACCGCAACCGCACAGTTACACGTGATTCATGTGCGCAGCTCGCGGCCGCGCGCGCAGCCCTCGCAACACGGACAGACAAGACAGCCCATTAGCGCGCTCACAATGGCGGCCCATATCATAAACGACTAGGAGTGGTCGCGAGATGTCGCTCACCGCAACCGCGCAGTTACCTCAGTGATTCATGTGCGCAGCTCGCGGCCGCGCGCGCAGCCCTCGCAACACGGACAGACAAGACAGGCCATTAGCGCGCTCACAATGGCGGCCCATATCATAAACGACTAGGAGTGGTCGCGAGATGTCGCTCACCGCAACCGCGCAGTTACCAGTGATTCATGTGTGCAGCTCGCAGCCCGCGCGCGCAGCCCTCGCAACACGGACAGGCAAGACAGCCCATTAGCGCGCTCACAATGGCGGCCCATTATCATAAACGACTAGGAGTGGTCGCGAGATGTCGCTCACCGCAACCGCGCAGTTACCCCAGTGATTCATGTGCGCAGCTCGCGGCCACGCGTGCAGCCCTCGCAACACGGACAGACAAGACAGGCCATTAGCGCGCTCACAATGGCGGCCCATATCATAAACGACTAGGAGTGGTCGCGAGATGTCGCTCACCGCAACCGCGCAATTACCCCAGTTATTCATGTGCGCAGCTCGCGGCCGCGAGCGCAGCCCTCGCAACACGGACAGACAAGACAGGCCATTAACGCGCTCACAATGGCGGCCCATATCATAAACGACTAGGAGTGGTCGCGAGATGTCGCTCACCGCAACCACGCAGTTACCAGTGATTCATGTGCGCAGCTCGCGGCCGCGCGCGCAGCCCTCGCAACACGGACAGACAAGACAGGCCATTAGCGCGCTCACAATAGCGGCCCATATCATAAACGACTAGGAGTGGTCGCGAGATGTCGCTCACCGCAACCGCGCAGTTACCAGTAATTCATGTGCGCAGCTCGCGGCCGCGCGCGCAGCCCTCGCAACACGGACAGACAAGACAGGCCATTAGCGCGCTCACAATGGCGGCCCATATCATAAACGACTAGGAGTGGTCGCGAGATGTCGCTCACCGCAACCGCGCAGTTACCAGTGATTCATGTGCGCAGCTCGCGGCCGCGCGCGCAGCCCTCGCAACACGGACAGACAAGACAGCCCATTAGCGCGCTCACAATGGCGGCCCATATCATAAACGACTAGGAGTGGTCGCGAGATGTCGCTCACCGCAACCGCACAGTTACACGTGATTCATGTGCGCAGCTCGCGGCCGCGCGCGCAGCCCTCGCAACACGGACAGACAAGACAGCCCATTAGCGCGCTCACAATGGCGGCCCATATCATAAACGACTAGGAGTGGTCGCGAGATGTCGCTGACCGCAACCGCGCAGTTACCAGTGATTCATGTGCGCAGCTCGCGGCCGCGCGCGTAGCCCTCGCAACACGGACAGACAAGACAGCCCATTAGCGCGCTCACAATGGCGGCCCATATCATAAACGACTAGGAGTGGTCGCGAGATATCGCTCACCGCAACCGCACAGTTACACGTGATTCATGTGCGCAGCTCGCGGCCGCGCGCGCAGCCCTCGCAACACGGACAGACAAGACAGCCCATTAGCGCGCTCACAATGGCGGCCCATATCATAAACGACTAGGAGTGGTCGCGAGATGTCGCTCACTGCAACCGCGCAGTTACCCCAGTGATTCATGTGCGCAGCTCGCGGCCGCGCGCGCAGCCCTCGCAACACGGACAGACAAGACAGGCCATTAGCGCGCTCACAATGGCGGCCCATATCATAAACGACTAGGAGTGGTCGCGAGATGTCGCTCACCGCAACCGCGCAGTTACCCCAGTGATTCATGTGCGCAGCTCGCGGCCGCGCGCGCAGCCCTCGCAACACGGACAGACAAGACAGGCCATTAGCGCGCTCACAATGGCGGCCCATATCATAAACGACTAGGAGTGGTCGCGAGATGTCGCTCACCGCAACCGCGCAGTTACCCCAGTTATTCATGTGCGCAGCTCGCGGCCGCGAGCGCAGCCCTCGCAACACGGACAGACAAGACAGGCCATTAGCGCGCTCACAATGGCGGCCCATATCATAAACGACTAGGAGTGGTCGCGAGATGTCGCTCACCGCAACCGCGCAGTTACCAGTGCGCAGCTCGCGGCCGCGCGCGCAGCCCTCGCAACACGGACAGACAAGACAGGCCATTAGCGCGCTCACAATGGCGGCCCATATCATAAACGACTAGGAGTGGTCGCGAGATGTCGCTCACCGCAACCGCGCAGTTACCAGTGATTCATGTGCGCAGCTCGCGGCCGCGCGCGCAGCCCTCGCAACACGGACAGACAAGACAGGCCATTAGCGCGCTCACAATGGCGGCCCATATCATAAACGACTAGGAGTGGTCGCGAGATGTCGCTCACCGCAACCGCGCAATTATCAGTGCGCAGCTCGCGGCCGCGCGCGCAGCCCTCGCAACACGGACAGACAAGACAGGCCATTAGCGCGCTCACAATGGCGGCCCATATCATAAACGACTAGGAGTGGTCGCGAGATGTCGCTCACCGCAACCGCGCAGTTACCAGTGATTCATGTGCGCAGCTCGCGGCCGCGCGCGCAGCCCTCGCAACACGGACAGACAAGACAGCCCATTAGCGCGCTCACAATGGCGGCCCATATCATAAACGACTAGGAGTGGTCGCGAGATGTCGCTCACCGCAACCGCGCAGTTACCAGTGATTCATGTGCGCAGCTCGCGGCCGCGCGCGCAGCCCTCGCAACACGGACAGACAAGACAGGCCATTAGCGCGCTCACAATGGCGGCCCATATCATAAACGACTAGGAGTGGTCGCGAGATGTCGCTCACCGCAACCGCGCAGTTACCAGTGATTCATGTGCGCAGCTCGCGGCCGCGCGCGCAGCCCTCGCAACACGGACAGACAAGACAGCCCATTAGCGCGCTCACAATGGCGGCCCATATCATAAACGACTAGGAGTGGTCGCGAGATGTCGCTCACCGCAACCGCGCAGTTACCAGTGATTCATGTGCGCAGCTCGCGGCCGCGCGCGCAGCCCTCGCAACACGGTTAGACACACCAACCAAGTATTTCTTTTCATTGCATTCAAATTTAAATTCAAATTCAAAATTATTTATTTCACGTAGGCCAACCTGTGGCTCTTATGACAAGTCATGATTCTACCACCGGTTCGGAAAGCGGATTCTGCTGAGAAGAGCCGGCAAGAAACTCAGCAGTTGCTCTTTTCCAAATAATCATTTTACAATATTATTATGAAGCTATTACATTGTAATAAGTTTTTTATACTAGGTATCTTGTGGATAGCTGGATTCATCTGAACACATCACTTCACTACATCTAGGCACAGTCCTCTCCAGTAGGGCTGCGAGATCAAATCAGAAATGAAGAGATCCGTAGGAGAACCAAAGTCACCGACATGGCTCAGCGAGTCGCGAAACTGAAGTGGAAATGGGCGGGACACATAGTTCGAAGAGCTGATGGTCGTTGGGGTCCCAAGGTGCTGGAGTGGCGATCCCGCACCGGGAAACGCAGTGTTGGCAGACCCCCCACTAGGTGGACCGACGACATCAAACGAGTCGCAGGAAGCCGCTGGATTCAAGCGGCGCAAGACCGAAGCCTGTGGAAGTTCATGCAGGAGACCTTTGTCCAGCAGTGGACGTCTATAGGTTGATAAAGAAGTAGAAGAAGAAGCAGAAGAACCCATCACCGGTTCACTCCAAGCTGGGCATAGATTTCCTCTCCAGTAGTGCTAACATGCGCGACACGAGAAAATTTTGTCTACTCATTTACTCGTGAATGTCTGGATATCACGAGAAAACGGGTAGACAAAATTTTCTCGTGGAGCGCATATCCGCCCTACAGCCCATTTATTCCACCACGCTGGAAAATGTGGATAGGCAACCTTTACACACCTTTGACAGGGTTTTTTTGTCCACCACATAGATGAACAAGTCCAGATTGACAAACTTCACACATCTTTAGGAACATTATGGATCCTTCATTTTTAGGGTTCCGTACCCAAAGGGTACCAACGGGACCCTATTACTAAGCCTACGCTGTCCGTCCGTCCGTCCGTCCGTCTGTCAGCGGGCTGTATCTCGTAAACCGTAATAGATAGACGGATGAAATTTTCACATATTATGTATTTCTATTGCCGCTATAACAACAAATAATAAAAATTAAATTAAGTAATTTAAAAAAATTAAATTAAAATATTTCCATGGGTACATGGAAATATTTTTATTTAATTTTTTTTTAACGGAACCCTAAAAGAGCGAAGCCCGACTCGCACTTGGCCGATTTTTAAAACAAGTTATACAGTGATCAGTTTTTAATTTCGAGCTTGATTTTTCGCTCCCGCGGGGTATCGTGTGGTATGTCTTTACAATTTATCTGTATAATTTTTTATTTGTTTTATACCTAGCTATTCATATGCATATCGCTTGCCAGGTCTGTTTGTTGGTAGTGCTATGGTAAAACTTAGTTGTGTGGCGCGTCACATAAACCAATCATGAGGTGATATACGGACGTACCTACTCCGAAGATTGCAAGTCCAAGCACCTTTTGAAAATGAGCCAGCAGGTACTCCTATAAAATACACTTTTAATGAAGACACATGTATGATGTAACCTTACTGCAATTCGCGACGATATACCTACTTTGAATTTTGTTATTAAAAAAAAACATTAAGTATTTCATGTTTTTAAGCTATTGCATAGCTTTTATCGCGGGCTTTGAACTAGGACAAACAGTTTGAGCGCGGCGACCGAATCAAGAAATTCCGTAACGAAAATAAACCTAACACCGTCGTTCAGTAAGCGTTCAACATTTTAGAGGTTCACAAGTAGCTCTGTTTGGCGCAGTGGGCGAGCGGCCGCTTTCTTTACCGTATGGTGTATGATGTCGCAGGTTCGAATCTCACTCGTGAAGTAGTGACAGTGCGCTTTTCTTGTTTGTTTGTTTTTAATTATTTTTTTGCATAATTTTTATTATGCAAAAAAAATATAAGGTAAGAGAGGCATATAAGGCCCACTTTTATGTAAAATTAAATATTTTTATATATAATCATGATAAAATGTAAAACTCATTCGAGATAAGCTTAATATTTATTTCACTTTCTTCATATATCAAAATAATTGCATAAATATTACCGTACTAATGAGAAATCAAGTTTTTTTAAAACTATGGTTTTGGGCCTTATTAAACACTATCAAGATATTAAGGCCCGTAAAAGAAATAAACATTTTGACGGTTGTAACTGCTTTTTAAATCTTTTTAACTTTCAACTTAAACATAAAACAATATTTGGTACATTTAATACAGGAGGATATTCTTAATTAATGGTAATATTTGGCTTTGGGCCTTATTATACTAAAGAAATAAAAAATCTTCTATTTAACTCTAAAACAGAAGATTAAATTTTTTGATTAAACCTTTATTAGTCACAGCTCTTTTTTATACATCAACTTTTAAAATATTATAAAAAAATCGCTCATTTTTTACATTTTAACAAAATCTTAGAGGGCCTTATTAACCCTAAGGACTTTTTAAAGAATCAAAACTTCTAGCCTTACTAGTAACATATTATTCACACAGACTTATGTAGGTATTTTGAACTTATGTTTTAATTAGGATTTAGGAACTTTTTATCAAATCAGCCTTGTTAAGAGATCAAAAATACTGTAAATTATCTTAAAATTACTCAAATAAAATATTGACTTTGTCGTTAAATGCAATCGGGGCAAAAGAAAGCTTCATCGTCGTCTTTGGTTAATCCGACACATTCTTCGTGATACCATTTAGCACAATTTTTACATCTTCTCATATCCTCTTCTCTTTCTAGTTTGCACCCATGACAAAACCATCTATCATTAATATCTGTTTTTGTTTTCTTGTTTTTACCTATTTTATTTTGGGTTTTGGTTTTCTTACTTTCCTTCCTAGTTGACTTTTTATTTTCCTTATTTGGTATTTTCTTATAGTTTTTTCTTACTGTCGCATCTTTTGTTTTTCCCCTTTCATTATTATTATCATGTTTCTTCTCAAATAAATCTTTGACGATTCTCTGCCCTTTATAATTCATAGCTTTGCGTCTTGGACGGGACTTTACAACGGCAAAGTTAGGTGTTGGTATCAGTTCTTTAAAGGTTATAGTGGAAGGTATTTTGTTTATCAACTCAATCAGTGGAACATCATCATGGAAATCATATGCCGAAATTGGTGAACGCATTTCTATAATTTCACTAGCCAATTTCTTGTTACTTTTTTCTGGAGTTTTTTCTCCTCTTCGTATTAAATCCTCATTTTCTTCATTGGAGTCACTAAAAGGGTCATAAATATTGATACCTCGTATATTTTGTTGATGAAAAAAGCTTTCAAAATCCAAAGAAGACTCTGAATCCGAAGAAAAGACTCGTGTAATGGTTCTATTTATTCCAGAAGGCCCTGGAACTGGTGAATGCATGACGAACTCTTTATTAAATTCTTGTTCCATAGTTTCTTCATTTTCTAAATCAGAATCTAGCGATGGAGTATAATCTACCAAACGTCTTTGAAGAATTCGCTCAGAAACAGCTACTGCTGGGCACGTTATATTTGGGGTAGTTTCTCTTGTATGGTTTTCCTGTCGAAAGGTATTCAATAAAGATGGCGAAACAACGTCGATTCTAGAATCCATCATAGCTACAGAGTCTTCAGCATCAGTAAGATCCGTATCTGATTTTTTTTCCAAAGGACGTTGCACTAAGGTGTCAGGAGGTGTCAATATATGCGTTGATGAACTGGGTAATTGGGGGTCTTGGTTTTCAGTTAATAGAGATGGCAGGTAGGCATCTTCTGGTATTGCATTAGGGTCTAATGGAAACAATCCGGTTGCTCTAAATCCATTAATAATATTTTCTGGGGTCACGCTTTTTGCCCAAACTTTGGTAAATATTGGATTAAAACGCGCTTTATTGATCTTTTTGGAAGGGTTGTGGTACATGAACTTCACAACTTCTTGATCCCAGAAATTCTCAAAAGATTTATTAACAGATTTGTCCAGCGGCTGCAACTCATGTGTTGTGTTCGATGGCAAGCAATATAATATTATATCATATTTTTCTGCTGCCTCTACTATATCATAATCTAGATGGCAGGAGGCACCATCAAATATCAGCAAACACTTTCCCGGGGACTTGTATTTTCCCAGATGTTCTATAAAATTAATGAACAATGAGCTCGTCATACTACCCTTAGGTGCCATTTTCACTAGTGTCCCAGGAGGTAAGTTGTCTGTGAATTCCTGTTTAAGTCGTATACCCTTATAAAGTATCATCGGAGGAATGCTATTTCCTGCAGCACTAACACAAACAGCAATCGTAACATTTTCCGCATGTTCATGTGCTATCATATGAACCCTGCGATTGCCTTTTTCAGCTAAAACTTTTTGTTGATGATGGATAGTTAACCTGCAGCCTTTTTCATCTATGTTATATAATCTTTCCGGGTGGTTGGGTATGTCAAGTTCATCGTACAATTTCTTTATTTCTTGAAAGTGATGCTGCACTATGGACTTATTCAATTTCTGCGCTCTAGCCGGGTTCATAAGCTGAGCCTTGCGGATTGAAATGTTTGGGTTCCGTTTCATGAACATGTTGAACCAGTCTCTGCCCGCTCTTCCAGTTTTTTTATTGAAATTGTTTTCAATTCCCTGCTTCTCACAGAATTTGTAGGCCTGTGTTCGAATGACTTGGGGTGTTAGCGGCATGCCTATTTTAGAAAATTTTATAATTCTCTCCACTAAATCTTTTTCCTGTGCCTTTGACAATATGGGGGCCCGCCCAATTTCTTTTTTACATTTTCCGGATGCCAGGTGGTTTCGAAGAGTTCTGCGAGGTATATTGTACCGAGCTGCTGCTTCTCGTTGTGAAAGTTCACCGTTTTTCACAGCAGCCATTGCCGAGGCCAAACTATTTTCTGACCACAGGGCTCGCTTTTTTTTAACTGGCAGGAGTGGTGATTCAGGATTCTAATCTGAAAAGAAAATATCTGATAAAGTTTAAATTTATTCATTTATTCAGTTACATGGGCAGAATGAACAATTGTTAGCATTATTAGTATTACACTTTACACTATTAATAATTAATAAGTAAAAATATATTTTATATTCAACCATTAGTCCGAGGACCCATTAATATAATATTGATAACTTGAAGATTGATATATTTTAACTTTTAACACCTATTTCACATATTTTTATTTCGATTTCTGCAACAAAGTAGCCTATGCTCTGCTCCAAGGTCCCATTTATCATAATTCCAAAATTCATCGAAATCGGTTCACCAGTTTAGCTGTGAAAAGGTAACAGACAGGCAGACTTACGTTCTCATTGTTTAGTCTAAACTTACACTTGCACTTTAAAGTAACCATTTGAAGTCAACCTTTTCATCTCATACGTTAAATAAGGCCCGGCCCTTGTTACCAACGCAAAACGTGGGCCTTTTTAGCCATAGTACAGGATCTAGAATAACAGAAAATATTAGATATAAATATAGATATAAAATTACTAACTTACCCCTTCTCATGCAGCTAGATAAGTTCTGTTCACATCCAAATAAGAAGAAACTCAGAATAAATCAAGAAACTTAATTAAAACAAAGTTTATTTTCGTAAAAAAATATATGAAGTGTAGACGCAACCTCCCGTACCGACTGTATGAACGCTACTGGCTAGATGGTGGCGGGTGCGTAGCAAAGCGTTGTTGCCAGCTCGTTGTATCTACTACAATCTACTACTTCTATGTGTGCGGGATGTGCTGAACGAAAAATACTATTGCAACTCTAATTTTTCGATACTGGGCCTTGCAACCGGACGGGCCTTCTATGCCTGAACTACCTTATTATAATTGCATAAGTTGACAAAAAATGCTATGCAATAGCTTTACCGCGGCAGTCCCCGAGTGCCACTTAATTTTTTTTTATAAATCTTCCTAGTTTCTACGCTACGCTGCTTCGTTCACGTGGAGATGGACAAATGTCTGCGCAAACATAAGTGAACTCTCATAAGACGATGGGACGGTTTGACACGATCAAATCAGGCAGGATTTACGCGACAGTTTTACATGCTCTTCGAGGCACGGGGGTGACAACTGACACAACGCCAACTTCCTAACTCCAGACTAGTACTGCTACTGAGAATTTCTCGACAGAAAAACACAAGGCATTTTTTGGACCGACCTGGAAATCGAACCTGGGAGATCGTTAACCACAGACCGCAGTTGACCAACTACTAGTTCCAACCACTAGACCCAAAGATGTGATTATGAGGTAGGTAACTGGGTAGGTGTAGGTAGGTTATGTTTGTATAGGTATGAGATACAATGATCATAAAATAACAGATTCCGGTCAATGACTTTCACACTTCGTACAAAGACTCACGGCCTTGTATGTGCTCAACCTCTTCTCGTAAACTAATCACCGACTGACACATCAGTACAAGTATAGATACCTACCTACCGATGCGCGGGAGGCCGCGGCCGTGAAACTGATTTCAAGATTTCAGATTTCAGATGCAGGTTGAATAAAAAGGAGTTTTTCATACATATAATCATCATCAACCCATTTATACCTATAAAACTTGGGTTTCTTTTCTTCTTCTTCTTCTTCTTTATCAACCGATAGACGTCCACTGCTGGACAAAGGTCTCTTGCATGGACTTCCACAGGCCTCGGTCTTGCGCCGCCTGAATCCAGCGGCTCCCTGCGACTCGCTTGATGTCGTCGGTTTTCTTTTAATCCATTTTAATAAAAAAAATTGTGTAAGTATACGGTTCAGCGTAGTAGTACCTACTGCGCTGCATAATATTATATGTGCAATCGCTCAAATAAAGCAGGTGTTAACCGGTGATGTCATAGTTGTAAATAACTAGTCAAAATAAAGTATACTAGAAGTTTCATCATCATGAGCAACCCATCAGCGGTTCACTACTGAGCGCAGGTCTCCTCTCAGAGAAGGGATAGCCTAGGCCATACCTAGTCCACCACGATGGCCCAATGCGAATTGGGTATCTAAGTATAGACTTCATACATTTTTGAGAACATTATGGACTCTTAGGTTTCCTCGCGATATTTTCCTTCACCTTTGAAGCATGTATGAGCAAAAAAGTCAGAGGTGCCCGGGATCGAACCTGCGATCCCCCAAACAGGTGACCACAGTTGTAACCACTAGTCTATCACTGCTTCATCCTATAGGAGTTTAAATCTATACCTAATAATATCTAAATGTCTGCAATGAAATTAAAAACGTAAGCCAGCAGATATTCCAAATCTTAGCGCTGCATAGGTTGACTGCACCCGAACGACGTAGAAAATGTAGATAGAATGAAGCGTGGTGAAACATTGGAATACCTACCATACCGATACCACTCAGACTAAAGACTAAACGACGATAACCTTTTACAAATCATTCACACTACACCGTCAAACATCCAGAGATATCTCAAGGCACTAAAACGCAACACTTGACGTATGAGCCATTGTTGGACGCGCCAAAATGCGCGGGCGCATATAAAATTACCCTGCGACCTAGCACCACGGATTTAGAAACGCGTTTGCCGCAACTGTGCGCACATCAAACGCAAACGTGTGGAAATTACTATGTTGCAACAGTAGCCTCAAAGATTTTACTTTCAAAATCACAAATGCAAAATGGCGTATTGTATTTGGTTTGGGAGCAGGTGACTATTCTCTGTAAAGCTTTTAAACGAAATTATTTGGGATATTCTGGATCTCAGTAAAGTGCTGTTTGATCCAATGGCGGACCCATTCAGTGGATCCTAGTGAATTGTAGCAGTGATAGCCTTGTGGTTAGGACTGTGGTCTCCTATTCGGGGGGTCGCAGGTTCGATCCCGGGTACGCACCTCTGACTTTTCGGTGTCAAGTGCGTTTTAAGCAATTAAATACTTATCACTTGCTTCAACGGTGAAGGAAAATATCGCGAGGAAACCTGCACACCTGAGAGTTCTTCATAATGTTCTTGAAGGTGTGTGAAGTCCGCCAATTCGTATTGGGCCAATGTGGTGGACTATGGCCTATAGCCCTTCTCTGAGAGGAGACGCTCAGTAGTGAGCCGTTGATGGGTTTCTAATGATGATGATGATAGGATTATTCAAAAATGCGTCACCCCGTCACCACTTTCCGTCACCATTTTGCGGCCTTTGACCCTTAGAATTTGACGTCAGCCCAAAATGTACTCGTCGATACGCGATCTCCAATCCAAAGCGTCCGGCCTAAAGGCTTTCCTAAATTCTTTAGTTCAAGGTCCTAAATTATTTAGTTTTTTAACAAAGTTCCATACGACATAAATCTACGTTTAAACCAATTTGAATTTTAATCTAATCGTTGATAACTTCCACTCACCAGCTCTCAGTGTAGTTCGGTAGCTTCTGCCGGCTTTTATTTCGTCGACTGTTAGATTTGAACTCTTCATTCTTGGAAATGAGGAAATCTGAATAGGCTTTTGTTTGTGCGAGGAAGTGTGACACGCTGTCGGGCGACGGTATTGGAAAGAGCTGCGACACCGAAATACTGTGAGCCGTGGAAACTTTCTATTGCTGTAGAGTTTAGGTAAATTACTAGAATAGTTGAGCACTTTTCAAGTTAACGTTGACGATGAAAAGTGCTCAAATATTTTACTTTTTATTATTTACTAGCTGATGCCCGCGACTTCGTCCACGTGGATTTAGTTTTTAAATTCTCTCGGGAACACTTTGATTTTTATTACAAGCTTTTATTTAGCTTGACCAGTTTATTTATTTGTTTGTTTGGGTCAAATCTTGCGAGATGAATTAGAACCACTTCCCGGTTTCCGATTGAGCTGAAATTTTGCATGTATGTGTAAATCGGATGACAATGCAATATTATTGTGACATGGAGCTGATCTGATGATGGAGATGGAAGATGGCTATCGGAACTCTGTAATAAAACGATATAACCCCATCGAGTTTGGGCTCGTTCGTCGTGACAAGAACTCTGATTCTAGATGATATCTAGAGTCTAATGATGTAGTTACTAAAAGCTTGTATTTAAAAATAAAATTTTTAATTTACACTTGTTAGCCTATGTCACTCTCCAGGTCCTCAACTATACCCATGCAAAAAATCACGTCAATCCATAGCTCTGTTACGGCGTGATTGAAGGACAAACCACCAAACAAACACACTTTCGCATTTATATTGTGTCCTAACTTTAAATATGCTTTCTTCACAACGTTCTCAAAGGTTCATTGAGTAAAAAAAATCCTACGTGTTTCTACGAGTGCCACGTACTTTTACGTAGTTTTGACGTGGCTGCACGCACGAAAAAGTGTCATGTTTGCCTGCGCCTGAGCGTGCAAGCGAGAGCGCGGAACAAGCGATAGAGAGGCATGATTGGCCCAAGCGTTGGCTTGTGACTAGAGAAATTTGTAATTTTCTTTGTATTTAAATACAAAATAATGATAATTCAGTTATAATAATTCAATTCAATTCATAAAAGTATGCAATTTTTCATCAATGTTTCTTTATGACGAAAACACATAAAACTATCGTCCGTAAACCGACTTTACAGACAACTAATTTTTTTTTGACTGAAGAACTGACAGCACTGAACCTTTTCGATAAATATTCTAGGTGCTTACCCTACTCTTGAAGTAATAGGGGGAGGATAAATGAATACGTCAATGATAAGTCATTTGACTCTATCAAAAAGCCACGCAATGTTTACGCATCTCAATAAGAGCGCAGGGCTAGGAGGGGGGGAGGGGGAGGGGGGGGGACAGTCCAAATAACTTTGATGTCCGCGATGTCCTATTGAAACGCATTTAGCGTTATTTCATGTACGATTACATTTAAGGCAATGGCTTCACTGCTGTCTGCTAGCAGTTCGCTGGCTTATCTTCCGGTTTCATTTTCTATTAGCCATACTAAACTTGAAGCAGTGATAGCCTAGTGGTTAGGACTGTCTCTTATTCGGGGGGTCGCAGGTTCGTACCCGGGTACCGCACCTCTGACTTTTCGGAGTCATGTGCGTTTAACTTGCTTCAACGGTGAAGGAAAACATAGTGAGCAAACCTGCACATCTGAGAGTTCTCCATAATGTTCTCGGTGGTGTGTGAAATCCGCCAATTCGCATTCGGCCAGCGTGGTGGACTATGGCCTATAACCCTTCTCTGAGCGGAGACCTGCGCTCAGTAGTGAACCGTTGATGGGTTGCTAATGATGTTGATGATGATGCTAAACTTGACTAATATTCCCTCTCCCCATCAAATAAGCGCAAACTTGGCTTTGTTAAGCTCTATTCGTATTAATAATGGAGAGGGCAGTCTGACAGTACTTTTGCGATTTTGAATCGCTGTTTGGAAGCTCGATTCTGCGTCTGAACGCTTCAGTGCAGCACACAACAAACGCCAGTCGCAGCGATCGAGTTGCATCTTTAGCATCGGCGGGGCGATGATTCCGCGATTTTTAGCATCGATGCTCCGCGACTTTGAGTCGCGAAAACGCCGATCGCTGCCGCTAAAAGTAGCCAGTTTGCCCTCTGATATTTGTAAGAAGATATTTGTTATTCTCAAGCAGTAAGTAGGTAAGCAAGTAAGTAAGTTAAGCAGTAATTAGTCGGTAAGTGTGCTTGGCTTAAATCTGCAAACCTACTAAGTACATACTTTTAGAAATATTATCGCAATAATATTCTATCGCTTGTATTCTAACCGCTACCTTCACCAGTTCGGTCGAATCGACCGTTCGGTCGCTAACTAACCGTATATGAAGGGTTACAGTCTGTCATCATTGGGGTTTCATTTCTGGTATTCTTGTTGCCCGCTCGGGCGGCTGATAGACTTTTGATTGCAGCAGGATAGGGTTACATCGCTGCGGGTTAACTTAATGCAGATAGCATTACTATGAGCAGGAAATAACATATAAGTAAGTATTAGCCATTAAGTACGTTAATAGTAAGAGCTAGTATTATATAGAATGCATACCTATTATAGAATACCCCAGTAACTAAATATTCAACATTCAGGAACGCATGAATAGGTAGTTCCAGATTACTCACTATTCATATTGTAATCTGTGAACCTGAGCACCGTAGCTCATGGATCATTTCATGCAGTGTTGCAGTGTGATCCATTGTAATTAACTGTCGACCAAAACGGTTGTTTTGCTCATCTGTTAATTACAATGGCTCACACTGCATTGCAGGTGTAAAGGGCATTGACTAAATTACTATGTAGGTGCCTACTAGTAACTGTGGTTCTCCTACGGATCTCCTAATTTTTGCTTTCACCTTGCAAGGATACTCCTAAAAAGCTAATAAGCTATGTTAGTGATGCTGTTATAGAATACCCTACGCACAGTGCCTTGTAATTATTTCAGATTCGTACGAATAGGTAGTTCCAGATAGCTCACTTTTCATATTGTACCTAATCTATGAACCTGAGCACCGTAGCTCATGGATCATTTCATGCAGTGTTGCAGTGTGATCCATTGTAATTAACTGTCGACCAAAACGGTTGTTTTGCTCATCTGTTAATTACAATGGCTCACACTGCATTGCAGGTGTAAAGGGCATTGACTAAATTACTATGTAGGTGCCTACTAGTAACTGTGGTTCTCCTACGGATCTCCTAATTTTTGCTTTCACCTTGCAAGGATACTCCTAAAAAGCTAATAAGCTATGTTAGTGATGCTGTTATAGAATACCCTACGCACAGTG
Organism: Oeneis ivallda; assembly: GCA_029955525.1. Taxonomy (NCBI): domain Eukaryota; kingdom Metazoa; phylum Arthropoda; class Insecta; order Lepidoptera; family Nymphalidae; genus Oeneis; species Oeneis ivallda. Next base: position 2,456,364 of record JARPMR010000015.1, read on the forward strand.
CCTTGTAATTATTTCAGATTCGTACGAATAGGTAGTTCCAGATAGCTCACTTTTCATATTGTACCTAATCTATGAACTTGAGCACCGTAGCTCATGGATCATTTCATGCAGTGTTGCAGTGTGATCCATTGTAATTAACTGTCGACCAAAACGGTTGTTTTGCTCATCTGTTAATTACAATGGCTCACACTGCATTGCAGGTGTAAAGGGCATTGACTAAATTACTATGTAGGTGCCTACTAGTAACTGTGGTTCTCCTACGGATCTCCTAATTTTTGCTTTCACCTTGCAAGGATACTCCTAAAAAGCTAATAAGCTATGTTAGTGATGCTGTTATAGAATACCCTACGCACAGAGCCTTGTAATTATTTCAGATTCGTACGAATAGGTAGTTCCAGATAGCTCACTTTTCATATTGTACCTAATCTATGAACCTGAGCACCGTAGCTCATGGATCATTTCATGCAGTGTTGCAGTGTGATCCATTGTAATTAACTGTCGACCAAAACGGTTGTTTTGCTCATCTGTTTATTACAATGGCTCACACTGCATTGCGGGTGCAAAGCAGTGGTGCAAAGGTCATTTGATTAAATTGCCTCGAATTAGTTGTTCTCCTTCGGATCTCCTAATTTTTGCTTTCACCTCGCAAGGATATCTACTCATAAAAAGTTAATAAAAGCCATGTTAGCGATGCTGTTATGACGATGATGCTGCCGAGTTTCTTGCTGGTTCTTCTCGGCAGGAAAGGCATTCCGAACCAGTGGTAGATTCATTGACTATTCAAAAGCACTTGTAAAAGTTTATTGAATAAAAAATATTTCTATTCTATTCTATTTTTACAGAATACCCCATGCACATTGACTTGTTAATGTTAACATTTCAGGAACGTATGAATAGGCATTTCCAGATAGCTCACTATTCATATTGTAATCTATGAACCATGAGCACCGCAGCTCATGGTTCATTTCGCGCAGTGCTTCAGTATGAGCCATTGTAACAGACAGCAGAACACCCGCAAAGGGCATTTGAGTCTCGATGGGCGATGGCTGCCTTCCGTTGTTACGCGCTGGGTTGTTATCACTCTGCGTTCTGACGTCCAAGGCACAAGTTGTAGCGGAAATGTAATAACAATATAATATTTATAACATTTGCAATGCTCTGACCGTGCCTCATGTTTGTAACCCAATAAATATGAAAGCAAATAAATAAATAAATATTAAGGACATTGGGAAACCCGTCCCCACCATTGTAGCAATTTTACTTTTATGCCATATACCTAGCAGGTACTTTTATTTCACGAAGCGACGCGCGCTTTACTTGTAACCAAGTATACAAACACGCTTTGAATGTGTGCGTAAGCGCGGTAGTACTGAGAGTACCGTCTACTCGTCTTCACGTCACACATTCGTACCGTGTTGTATAATAAGAGCATTAAAATATGTTTTGTTCCACATTCATATACATTCATTTTCTCATTCTTTCATTCCATTATTTGTTATTCAGACTAATCTATCGAATATCTAGGTATATTTTTTCAAACATGACACTGGGGATTGGTCCAAATTTTTCTTTCAATTATATTTTTGAAAACGAAAAAAACTATATTTCTGTTTGATATCTGAGAAGAATCTTCACATACCAAGGTCCGCCAAGTTAACTTCGAAATCAATCCTGGAACAGCATTGTGTTGACACGCCAACCCTTTCAAATTAGCCCTCTCCCATCTCAAACTGTACATACTAGCTTTTACTCGCGGCTTCTGTTCACGTTAAATTTAATTTTTTAAACCCCTATTGTACCCCCTCAGGGGTGGAATTTTCAAAAATTCTCTCTAAGTGGATGCCTACGTTGTAAAAGCTATCTGTATGGCTTTTAGCACGATCTGTCCATTGGGTTGAGCTGAGCTGTGCGTTGATAGGTATAGATCAGTCAGTCTGTCAGTTACCTTTTCCATTTAAATAAATTTAGATTTACAACCAGATTACATCACAGTCATAGTTAGGTAGCTGTACACATTTTGAATATGTTGAAAGTTCTTATATTCTCCTTCTTTATCAACTGATAGACGTCCACTGCTGGAAAAAGGTCTCCTGTATGAACTTCCATTAGGCTTCGGTCTTGCGTCGCTTGAATGCAGTGACTCCCTGCGACTCGTTGATGTCGTCGGTCCACCTATAGTGGGGGGTCTGCCAACACTGCGTTTCCTGGTGCGGGGTCGCCACTCCAGCACCTTGGGAACCCAACGACCATCAGTTCTTCGGACTATGTGCCCCGCCCATTTCCACTTTAATTTCGCTACTCACTGAGCTATCTCGGTAACTTTGGTTCTCCTACGGATCTCCTAGTTTGGATCTAAGTAGGTAGGTAAGTACCTATAGGAAAGTTCCCATAGGTACTTAGAACCAAAATGAACAAAAAATTAATATCTAAGTTTAAAAAAAAAATCTCTTGGATACCTGGATACCTACATGTATAATTGTTATCTTTTGTACCTTGCTATTCACAGAATACTTAATTGGGAAATGGCAACTCACTTATACAAAACCCTCGGAAGCGTATGGTTTACACCATACGTCAACCCCATACAATTCCCATGCGCTTTGTTCGCAGCAGTTTAGCGAAAGCAATTTCGTGTTTTACAGCCGCCTGCAGATATCAACCGCGATAGCTAAATGGACAAGCAGCCATTTCAACACGGTGTGAATTATACGAGGATTCCTACTGCAATATTGTAAGTAGGGTTACCTAGGTAGGTATACCTTCTCACCTGCTGGTTAAAGTTGTGTTCTTGGGTATCTATTATGGGTTACACAATACAGTGTAGGTAAGTGAAGAAGTTAAAGATCGTACCTACTTTTAAATAGTCCCTAAATGAATTCGCCATTGGGCGCTAGACGGGTCGATGAACAATATTTAATACATAATTTAAGTATGTGGTATGATGAAAAGCATAAAAAAGTCACACACGCTTCAATAAATTCTACGTCTTCTTATTAAATTAATGATCACGTGTTTCTTGAAAAAAAAAATACATTACATATGTACCTATACTTAATTTTACTAGGTATAGTCCTTACTATTAGGCTATCACTGCTTAAATTACAAATTTACAAAATTTTTAAAAAACCGACGTTAAGCGCCCGTGCCACTAAGTACAAAGTAAGTTCTTTATAATTTGTTGTTTATTTTTTAAAAGCCGCTCGGCCGATTTCGATAAAATTTATATGGGACCACCTGGGAAATAAGTAAGTAGTTAGGTATAACATATAATAACCTACCCTTTCAAACAAAAAAAAGGTTCAAATCGGTTCAGTTCAGACGTCTTCGAGTACCTAATCGGTGAACATATACCATAAAAAAAGATTTCGACGAATTGCGAACCACCTCCTTTTTTGAAGTCGGTTAAAAATGGTACTTACCTAGTACAAAATTAAACAGATACTTACTTACTTACTTACCTACCTAGATTGTAGAATATAGACTAATACCTAGGTATGTAGGTAGGTAATTATGTCTAATAGGTACAAAATCCACATAGGCATATCTAAGGCACAAGGTAGGTGTATCCAAGTGGCTCGAATAACTCGTATCCCGGGTGTGATGTTCGCATCCAGCCTTCTGTTCCCGGGGGGGCGCGGGTCGATACGGGGGGTACTCTTTGTTTGCCCCGTATCAAATCTTAGGGGGAGGGGGTGTACCCACCACGGCATCTATTTTCTATTTCTATGATTTATAAAAGGTACAGGTACCCATACCTCGGTAGGAATAATTTCCTCTCACGTGTGAGGCGTTATAACTCTACATTATGTGATGCTATTGTACCTACGTTTGTGTGGGTCGTGTACTCTTTCCGTGTGTGACACATATACACGTATGTAGGTAGCATTTAGGTACGTTTGTGGCAAGAGAACTGATCAAAAGGAAAAAAAAACAGAAGGATAGGTTTTTTTTGTTTTTTAATAATATCAGTCAAATTGAAGATGACTAATATCCTCCTCTCCCCTCCAAATAAGCGGAAAGCTTGTGTTAGGAGTCGGTACCACAATAGTGCAACGGGTGGGATTCGAACCTGCAACCTTTCAGTTTTCAGTCCGCACCTTTAACCGTTGGACTATTGAGGGTTTAAATTTTAATTAATAATATTACTTAGTTATAAGGACCACTATTAACTATGTAACTATAGTTACATATTTGCATGCTACTCTGTGGCGGATTGAAATGCGTTTATTATAATTGTTTAATAATTGTTCAAGATCTTAAATGTTCTCAATCTGGCAAATAAATAATTTGAATTTGAATTTGAGAGGTGATCAAAAGAAAAAAAAACAGGATAGGTACCAACTATTCTTAGAATAGAAAGCAAACTTAGGAGTCTGCATTCAAAAGGGGAGCGTTTTGATTGTATCGTAAACTAATTATACAATCTTTAAATTATTATCTAGGTACTATCGGTAGGTATTCTAGTAGGTACTAGGTAGGTACATAAGGTTTGCAAATGCAACCTATTAAAAAGTATCACATGTATTTTAAAAAACGCTTCTCTGTAAAATGCTTTATAAGTAGATTTGTAACCGGTAATGAACTGAAATTTCCCATTAAGTGAAAACCGATTTGGCTTGTCTGGTGGGAGGATTTGACCTTGGCTGCTTCGCTACTGGCTACTACCTTACCGTCAAAGACGTGCCGCCAAGCGATTTAGCGTTCCAGCCCGATGGCGTAGGTATAGAAACTAGAGATGAAACGGATATCCGATAACTATCCGGTATCCGGCCTGTCCGGCCTTGTTTTCACTAATTCGGCCGGATACCGGATAGTATGATTTACCATTATTTTTACAATTTACCATCCGGTATCCTGCCGGATACCGGATGGTAAATTTTTTTTTTGGGTAAATTATACAGAATAATAAGTGATTGACACTGTTTATTTTTATAATCGCACATAAAAACATATTGTGTCATAAAAATTTAGTACCTACTCAAAATTAACAAGTGACGATCACTTACCATCAGGTGAGATCGCAGTCAAGGGCTGAATGAATAAAAAAAATTGGTTGTCTGTAAAGTCAATTTGCGGACAATAGTTTTACGTGATAACGTCATAAAGAAACATTGATGAATAAATGTGTCACAAGCCAACGCTTGGGTCGATCGTGCATCTCTATCGCTTGTTCCGCGCTCTCGCTTGCACGCGCAGGCTCAGGCGGAACGTGACACTTTTTTGCAGCCGGTGTTCATTGATTTATAAGACGTTATCACGTCAAAAAGCCAAAGTTCCATTGCTATTTTAGCTACCCACCTGCAAAGCTCTAACAAAAGCTGGTTTTCTCGTAAGGCAGGAATTTAAATAAGCTTTAACTTTTTCATTACAAGTTTCCCATCCTCCGTTGTTGCTCAAAATAAATCTGTGCAAGACTTATGAATTAATGATGATCGGAGTTACTACACTATGTTGTAGGTAAGTATACCTACTAAGTTGGTAGGTACTCTGTACTAATGTAGGTATCTATAGTATGTACCTATTAGGTATGTAATGTACTTATAATCTATTTTCTGCAACCCATCAACGGCTCACTACTGAGCGCAGGTCTCCTCTAAGAGAAGGGTTATTGGCATGGAACCTGGAATTACTATGGTTATAGGCCATAGACCATAGACCACTACGCTGGCCCAATGCGAATTGGCGGATTTCAAACACCTTTGATGATTATTTTGAAAAGAGCAACTGCTGAGTTTCTTGCCGGCTCTTCTCAGCAGAATCCGCTTTCCGAACCGGTGGTAGAATCATGACTTGTCATAAGAGCCACAGGTTGGCCTACGTGAAATAAATAATTTTGAATTGAATTGAATTGAATTTGAGAACATTATGTAGAACACTCAGGTGTGCAGGTTTCCTTACGATGCTTTCCTTCACCGTTGAAGCAAGTGATATTTAATTTCGTCAACGCACATAACTTAGATAGGTACCTATGCCAGAGGTGCGTGCCCGGGATCGAACTTGCGACCGAATAGGAGACCGCAGTACTAACCCCTAGGCTATCACTGTTTCTAGTTTCCCATTAGTCAATTAAAAAAAACTTGAGAGGTGTCAAGTGACACCCGGATGGAACGTAGGTACTTACCTAGTTCCTTTCGATTAATTAATTTAGCATTGTGTTCGGTATCGCGGTACAATAATGGGTCTCCGTATACTAACTATAAGTACTTATACTTGTAAGTTATAAAAAATTAGGGAAAAATTCCACATGTACCTAGAAATTATTTAAAATAAAATTGAAAATAGAAAATTCAGTCTGTCGAGCTGGGATTCGAACCATCGAGTTTTAACTGTTAGGCGACTGCAGAAGCCACAAGGCTACGGAGACCCAATATTGTACCGCGAAAATACCGAACACAATGCCTTCAAAAAAGTGTCGGTTTCAAAAAAGTGTCGATCCGTCTAGCCCCCTTCCGAGTTCCGCACCGCGCGATAAGGAACTACGTTCCAAAACCATTCTAATGATTAGAAGAAATGATTGCCAATGGATTAGAATCTAATCCATTGGCCCCACATTCAACTAGGGTTCCCACCTACCTACGAGTAACTTTACAAAAAAACATTTGCACAACACTGACGTAATCTGTACTGTACCAGCTCACTCATCCCCCAGAGAGGGGGTTGTGGACCTCCGGGGTGGGGGTGAGTTACACGGGGTGTGGTTTGCCGTTCAATAACTTAATACTGTGGAAAGGCTTTCACGGTGAAATCTCGCCGCTCGCTGTAGCTGGAACATGACGCCGTGATACTTTGGTCAAAACTGAAAATAACTTCAGTTTTTTTCATCAATGTAGAGTGCATGATCAAATTTTTTGATTGTTAGCTCTTATCTTAACAGATTCATGCTTCTGATGCGTATCTACCTACCTATTACCTATTTATTTTAAAAGGTATTCTGTGTCCTACCTACTTACTTACCTACTTATTTATTTTAATAGGTATTTGTTTACTTTTCAAATTCAAATCCAAAATTAGTAGATACCTAAATAGGTAGTAATTATTTCACGTATCTACGTGATTAGATACCTAGATTAGATACCTATCTAGGCCAACTTGTACTTGTAGGTACCTAACCCATCAACGGCTCACTACTGAGCGCAGGTCACCTCTCAGCGATGGGTTATAGGCCATACCTAGTCCACCACGCTGGCTTCATACACCTTCGAGAACATTATGAAGAACTATCATGTGCAGGTTTCCTTACGATGTTTCCCTTCACCGTTGAAGCAAGTGATATTTAATTTCTCCTCACTTGACTCCGAAAAGTCAGAGGTGCGTACCCGGGATCGAACCTGCGACCCCCGAATAGGAGACCACAGTCCTAACCACTAGGCTAATCACTGCTTCATGCATGCTTTTTGCATCATTATTGAATGCATGCTTTTAAATCATTACCTATTAAATAAACTAGCTGCCCGGACAGACTTCGTTCTGTCAAAAGTAAAAATTAAATTTTCTTGTGTTTTTTTTTAATTAAAATCTTCCGTGGATCTTAAAGAACCTACAAAAAATAAATGAACCGAATTGGTCCATCCATTATTGAGTTATGCGCTTACCAACATTCTTTTTTATTTATATAGATAGATTACCTATAGGTAGGTAAGTACATATGATTTTTAGTACCTAAGTACCTAGGTATTTACCTATGTATCAACGTGAGAGTACACATACCTATCTACTGATAGCAAATATTGTAGCACGTCCAAGGCTGCACGCTTCACGTATTCCGTGCAGCCGTCAGAGCCGTCACGTCACTGGACGCTAATTAAACAGGCGGGAATGCACAGGATTACCTACCCGATAACTTTACACATTTACCTACCTATCGATCGGCCGCACTCGCAAATAAAAGCGCGTAATCCGCCCGGCGACTGCTTGCGGGATTCATTGCAGGCTCGCGGGCAATTTGGCGAGCGCAGGAACCTTCCACACTCAGTCGCTTTGCCATTTGATTAAATTATTATTTATTGGGATTTGGGTACTATTCCAGAAAATCTCATATACTTACCCAATTAGGTATTTGAAGATAAAAACTTATCTAAATTTCAGTAGGTAGGGTAATTGTGATCATGGATTGGGGTAATTGTGAACATCGATTGGGGCAATTGTGAACAATTTTAATTTAACTCAGCATAATTTGCAACTTTTTTATAATATGTTGTCATGCGATGATGATTCCGACTAAGGGACCTGGCTACTAGGCCACGGCTTTAGTTAAAGTAAATAAAAATTAGCTAGGTACTGAAAGTGGTACCAAAATAACTGCTCTTATTCAAGAATATTCAGTCCCTGGCACCAAGTGTAAATGAATCCTCAGGTCGTGGAGGTGCGCGGGGCGCGGGGCGAGGGGCGAGGGGCGCGGAGCCGCGGTGTGCGTGACGGATCATGGCGGCGCGGGGGGGCCGCGCCCCGCCGCCCGTTAAACGCGCCCGCCGGATACGCGCCGCGGCGCGGTTGAAAGCTATCCGGCCCCCGGGCGGGAGGCGCGCGCGATTGGCCGCCGCGCCGCGCGCCCGTAACCGATAGCCAATAGTGCGCGCGGCTCCACGCCCCCGCGCGCGGCGGCGGGGCGTGCGGGGCGCGCTCGGCGGCCGCTCAAACGGCGCGCGACTCCGGCGCGCACACTCGCCCCGATGCGCGGCTCCTGGGACGAGTCCACGACGGCGGCGCTGCACGCGCGCATCCTGGAGGCGCACCGCGCGCCCGCGGCCGAGCGCGCCGCCGAGCCGGCCTGCTCGCCGCCGCTGCTGGGGACGCTGGAGCTGGCCGCGCCCACGCCGCTGCTGCCGCTGCCCACGCTGTCGTTCAGCGCCGCGCAGGTGGCCACGGTGTGCGAGACGCTGGAGGAGAGCGGCGACGTGGAGCGGCTGGCGCGCTTCCTGTGGTCGCTGCCCGTGGCGCACCCCAACGTGGCCGAGCTGGAGCGCTGCGAGGCCGTGCTGCGCGCGCGCGCCGTGGTGGCCTTCCACGCGGGCCGCCACCGCGAGCTGTACGCCATCCTGGAGCGGCACCGCTTCCAGCGCGCCAGCCACGCCAAGCTGCAGGCGCTGTGGCTGGAGGCGCACTACCAGGAGGCGGAGCGGCTGCGCGGCCGCCCGCTCGGCCCCGTCGACAAGTACCGCGTGCGGAAGAAGTTCCCGCTGCCGAGGACCATCTGGGACGGCGAGCAGAAGACGCACTGCTTCAAGGAGCGGACGCGCTCTCTGCTCCGGGAGTGGTATCTCCAAGATCCTTACCCGAACCCGACGAAAAAGAGAGAGTTGGCGGCGGCGACGGGGTTGACGCCGACGCAGGTCGGCAACTGGTTCAAGAACCGACGGCAGAGAGATCGAGCGGCCGCCGCCAAGAACCGCTCCGCCGTGCTGGGCAGAGGGTTCGCGTCGTCGTCCACGTACGACGAGGACTCCGCCGACTCGGAGATCAACGTAGACGAAGAGTAGCCTTCGACAGACTGATAGTGTAAATACGGTGACGTTGACACGGCGTAGTCCGTCGGACGACTCAGTGGTCGCAGCAGACAGTCTCGAGTAAATTCACGCTCCTCGTGATGTGATGTTGAGGCGTTGTAAATGTAAAGTTGGCTGGGTATTGTTGTCGTTGAGTGTTGAGCAGTGCTCGAAGTGCGGGCATCTTCACAGGTATGTACCGATTTATAGTGAATTGCCTTTCGACTTGTAACCGATTATGTTGCTCGTTAGATCCGCTTAGAGGGGTATGACAGGGTTGATTTTAGAATTTATTTTCGGTGGCATATCTTCGACCACCCAGAAGGGTCAGTATATATATAGATTATTTATTAAATGTAGCGATTTATTTATATTATCTTAGTTAAGATTCTATCTTATGCCTTCCCGAAGCATTTACCGAAATTTGTATGCTACCAATTTTTCCTACGAAAGAATTTATTTATCATATCAAATCTTTAGTTGTAATATATTAGAACTTGTAGATAATTATGTTTGTGGTATAGAATTTTATAAAGAAGGTTTTTAGGTACCTGACGCAAAATTTTGATTTGTTTCTAGTTTAGATTTTACTGTCGTTTTAATTTGTTATTTAGGTGTAGTGTCTATCGGGGTTTGAATCGAACCAAACTTATTTGCCAGAAAGTGACAAGCTAGTAGAAACTCTGAGAGTAGAAAGAAGCACAATCAAAAGTATCATCTATTTTTCTGATTTGTAGTGCAAGCATTAAATCCTGTTGAATACCAAAGCTGTTCGCTACTTGGAACATAAGATCATGAGATCCTTAGGGCTATTGTCCTGTCACGCTTTATTGACGCTAAAGTGAAGGGTCGATGTTATTATAAAACATTCCTAACCTTTTTTAACCTTTTTTATCAATCATATAGTTATGGCAAATGTTTTTATTAGATAATTATAAAAGAGTGGCACCCTGAAATTAATTTTCATCAATATTCTTTAGAGTGATTTACTGTAGGTACATTTTGGCCCTCTTATCTATTCTTAATAATTTAAAATTCAATTTCGTCATTATGTGAAAAAAAGTTGTTTTCCAGGGATAAGAGGAAACATAGTTAGGTACTTAATAATTATTTAAATGTATTAAAAGCAAAAATGCTAGCTACCTATGGTCCTGTACCTAAGTGGGGGCCAACTTTCATTTTTTGTAATTTAATTTTTTGTTACTAGGTATATCAACCTATTTGTAGGTAAATTATTAAAATTTTAAGACAAAAAATCCTGTTTGTCTGTTTATAATTAACAAACTGATTTCTTGAGGGTACACAAATGTGTGAACAACAATTAGGTTATGTAACTATGAACATTGATTAGGGTAATTGTGAACACGATCGTTTTCCGAAAAGGGGTAAATGTGAACCATTATTTTTTCACATAAACAATATATTAATGTATCCTCAGCTTGTGTACCGTACTGAAAATAACGACTTTACCGGTAGTTAGGTTCATATTGATGATCCCGATGGGCACTATAAATGAAATAATCGACAGATGGCGATATCTAAGCTATTTTTATAATTAATCTCCATAAATTTCACAAAAATGCTGTAATATTCCAGGTCAAACGAATTAGGTAGGTACTATAGGTACCTAGATACTTTAGGGTATGAGTAGGCAATTTATTCGTTCGTTCGAAAAAATATACCTACCTAGGTTTCCTTACTTTTCTCTGAGGTGCCAAGTTTTAAAACCTTTTTATTTAGCAAGAAAAGCACCTTTTTATTTGCTATTAAGTAACTGAATTTTTTTAGGTAGATTATTTTATAGACCACGAAAATTCGATCAAAAATACAGGAGCATGGTGAATAAATAGGTAAGTAGATGATAGGCAGGTACAATATGTACCTACCCACAGATATTATGATAGAAGGAACCTATGCCAAATTGGCCTAGATGTCGCAAGTAGGTACGTAGAGCAAATCCATTGAAATATGTAGACCTCAAAAGGCAAATTAGGTACCTAAACAATCTTACATAATCTATAAATAGCTAAAATATTATTTTTCTTTGTAAGATAGATATACTTATCTGGTATCATCCCTACTTAGGTAGGTACTAAGTAATATCAGGTATAAATGCGAAATCATTTTTGTATGTTGCTTTGTCCTACAATCATGCATTAGACTTAGAGCAACGCATCGACGTGATTATCCCGTAAAAACAAAGGGATCCCGCGGAATTTTTGAAAATTACTCCACGCGGACGTAGTCAAAAAGCTAGGTTCATAGTAATTAATTAAAAACCCCATCGTTCAACGGCCGAAGAAAGTATTCGAATCCGAGAGGTCGACGTTTTAAAGTTAAACCTGTTGCACTCTTGCCGGACCTACTCTTAGATCAATAAAAAAACCCCCGAGCTTAGAAACAATGTTATCCCGAACATACTTACCCTACGAGAATTTATAGGGCTCTTGTGCACTTCCTCGTGTTCGATTCATTTACGTGATTCGTGAAAACACGATGCGAGGTGGTCTACATAAAAAACGTAGATCTTGTGCACTCATTCGATTCGTATTTTGGCGGATCCGTAGGTATTAGTTTTGTATGACGGCCACCTCGAATCGCACTTTCACGAACACGAGGAAGTGCACAAGAGCCCTCTGTTAGGTAGAATAAGTACTAGTGGTCGCCCAGATGGTCGAAGTTCGAGCGTAATTCATTAAATTTTCAAGTTTTATAATGTTAATGTAAGGTTTTTAATTTTTGTTGGCAAAATTTTCTCTGTTTGGCGACTCTTTGATGGTAAATGATCACAGAGACAGACTTTGTTTTTAACACTGTCATTATGAACACAGTCATGTCAGGTGTACTTCCTACCTATATATACCAACCTATAAATTTTGACTTCCTCTTTCTCTACTCGTATTAGGTAGGTAGGTAGGTATTTTAATATTGAAGTATATGTATAGATTATTATTATCAAAACGCTACAGCCCTGGGTGAGCCTTGGCTTGGTCAAGCAAATTTCTCCATCGGAGGCGATCATTAGCGGCCTCTCTCCAACTCCGTACTCCCAAAACTCTCATGTCCTTTTCCACTCCGTCAATCGTATGTACAGATGCTTTATTATAAATCGCCTTTTATACCAACCTATTGTTTTTTTAGACATACTAGATAATAATATTATGGTCGAAGAAAAATCTGTGAAGCCGATAATCGTTATAATTATTTTATCTGTTACTGTTTTAAATAAGTACTTATAGGTATAATAGAGACATCTATGTCCTTCTCCTCGATGAATGAGATCAGGATATTCATAATTGCTATCATTGAGATTGAGAAGGTATAACTTATAACATACCTACTTACAATGACAGCTGTAAATTCAAGTACCTACATATTTGTGTCAATAAAAAGTTATACTTAACAAACTTTATTCGTGGGGGGGGGGGGGGGGGGCGCTCATAGAAGCAAATGGGAGGCTAAAAATACTTACAAAATTTAAAAAAAATATTATTTTTGGTTTAATTTTACTTACTTTGGCCAACTTCAGCTGCTTCAAAAACTTACAATTAGGAAGGTACATAAGAGCACATTAAGTACTTATACATTACTGGTCTACATAAACAGGTTGATGATAGAAAAAATTGAAAAAAATTGTCTTTGTAGAGTTGATACTAAATAAGTAGGTAGGTAGGTACAGGTAGGTAGGTATAGTCATTTTCCTTGTTCGTCACTATCACCTCTTGGAGTTGATAACATAATATAATTGCTACAACTCTGTGTAAATGATAGTTTGATTATGTTTAGTCAAGATGGATTATGTTGATCCTCGTCGCTTGTTTTTACTTAGATAATAACTTTTTGTATTGTAACGTTCAATTACCTATTATTTATCTATACATACGTAAATAACTTCCGATGAAGTATGAGGTACTATACATATTATATACCTACCCATAGATTGTAATTGTATTCAGTTATGTAGGAAATTTCCGTCATTTTATTGATCAAATTATTTTAACTCTGCGATAATAGATAAATTTATAGAAAAACTAAATAAAATTATAGTAGGTACCTACCTACACAGGGAAAATTCTTGGGTGAGAAATAGGAATTTGAAAGGCCTATTGGGCCTAATGGTAAACCGGCACTTTGGAATAGGAACAAATAGACAATTTTTGCTGTAAATACTTACTTAAATTCTGGTGGCAAAGTTTATTTAAAAGTCTGTATTTTTAGGGTTCCGTACCCAAAGGGTGCCAAACGGGACCCTTTTACTAAGCCTCCGCTGTCCGTCCGTCCGTCCGTCCGTCCGTCCGTCTGTCAGCGGGCTGTATCTCGTAAACCGTAATAGATAGACAGTTGAAATTTTCACATATTGTGTATTTTTATTGCCGCTATAACAACAAATAATAAAAATTAAATTAAATTAAAAAATTAAGGGGGCTCCCATACATGGAAAAATGAGTCGAAATAAAATTATATTTTTTTACCCCGGCATGTGGGGTGTCATTGTCTAGAGCTCATTAAGTGGAGTTCAAATATATATTTTTTTATTTTTTAGCCACAGAAATGAAGAAATAGGGGGCCGTCAAAGTTGTCGGTTTTAGACTAATTTTGTTAGGGGGTCTATCTCAAAAACTAAACTAGTTAGGGATTTAAAATTTTGGTATATTATGTACGATATACCTAGTGTATTTAAACAACAAATACTGAAAACACCTATTTATAATGCGGTTTGTAAGTTGTGACCAAAACAAACAAGCATTTTTTCCCCATATGCTAATTATTTATAGTACTTTCTATGAACTTATATCTAAATATGTACCTTGTTTTAAAAAAATGATTTGATCATATGTACGGAACCCTAAAAGAGCGAGGCCCGACTCGCACTTGGCCGATTTTTTTAATTTCGTCATTCATTTGTTTTGCGTTATGACTCATTTAGTATTAAGTAGGTAGGTAGGTATCCAAAATTTATTAATTTACAGTTATAATAATTTGTTTTGTTCACTAGACGACGTTGTTTTAATGCCAGTATTGAACTGAGTTTTGGATTTTTCTTATGTGGGTTTTACTGAGAATAGAATCACCTACGCACAAGCACACTTCATGTTGTCGTTTCAACCCTGTGTCTAGACTGCCTAAATTTTTTCAAGCCCCTGATTTAAGTGATGTTCTTTATAAGTCTCAATAGAGCATAATTACAGCCACACATTAAATTACAAATAACTTGTAATTACCTCGTCACTCATATCGCTTTCAGATTGATTCTTATCACGTCAACTGACGCTTGTTATAACTATCAAGAATGCTTTATATTAAGGTTATGAAAGTTAGGTATATTTAATACGAGCTTTTGCTCGCTCACGTTAAGTTCGATTTTTCAAACCCCTATTTTAACTCCTTAGGGGTTGAATTTTCAAAAATCCCTTATTAGTGGATGCCTACGTCATAATAGGTATCGGTAGGTTTGCCAAATTTCAGCCCGATACGTCAAGTGGTTTGAGATGTACGTCGATAGATCTGTCAGTCATTCAGTCAGTTATCTACTTTTTCAGTCATATTTTATTATATACACCTAATGATAAAAATCGGCCAAGTGCGAGTCGGTTCTCGCTCATTTAGGGTTCCGTACATATGACCAAATCATTTTTTAAAACTAGATACATATTTAAATATCTTAGTTCTTAGAAAGTAAGTAGGCTAAATTAGCATATGGGGAAAGAATGCTCCTTTGTTTTGGTCACAACTTACAAACCGCGTTATAAATCGGCGTTTTCAATATTTGTTGTTTAAATACACTATATAGTACATAATATACCAAAATTTCAAATTCCAAACTAGTTTAGTTTTTGAGATAGACCCCTAAAAAATTGGTCTATATCCGACAACTTTGACGGCCCCCCCTTTCCTCATTTTTGTAGCTAAATAATAAAAACACATATATATTTGAACTCCACATAATGAGTTCTAGACAAGGACACCCCACATATCAGGGTAAAAAAAAAAATCGACTCCTTTTCCGTGTATGGGAGCCCCCCTTTATTCGTTTTATTTTTGATTCATTTTATTTTTATTATTTGTTGTTATAGTGGCAATAGAAATACACAATATGTGAAAATTTCAAATGTCTAGGTATCTATAACGGTTTACGATATACAGCCCGCTGACAGACGGACGGACGGACGGACGGGCAGCGGAGGCTTAGCAAATTTAGTAATAGGGTCCCGTTGGTACAATGATGACGATAATTCATTGACTTTTGAACATGACTTCGAATTTTAAAAAAGATCATTTCTATTAGACTGATTAATTTTTCAAATTCAAAATTTATTTCACGTAGGCTAACCTGTGGCTCATATCACACGTCATGACTCTACCACCGGTTCGGAAAGCGGATTCTGCTGAGAAGAGCCGGCAAGAAACTCAGCAATTGCCCTTTTCAAAATAATCATTTTACAATATTATTATGTAGCTATTATATTGTAATAACCTTTTTATACTATCTTGTGGGCAGCTGGATGCCAAACCGATTTATCCCGTGCAAATTTGTTAGATAACTTTGTTAGAATAGAATAGAATATTTCCACAATGAGGGGAACTTCCAAAAATACATACTTTACTACATACCTACATGTTAAGACGGGCAGACAGAAAGACAGAAGTTAGGTACTTTTTACAGAAGGATCTGAAAATTTATTAGATTAATGGAATAACCTAGATACTTAGTTGATAACTACTCAGAGTTATGGGAATGTATGCAATGCAATAGAGTCATAATTAAAGGCTGGACTTTTAATTACCTCGTCACTCATCCTCGTATCCTCGTATCGTATGTCAGATTGACTTGTATCACGCCAACAACTGATGCTTCGTAATACATTATACCTATTTATCAAGAATGTAGAATTTTATTATCTGTGTTTTCTGTGTTGTCTTAGTTTTTCGTAGTTTTTTCGTTGATTTTTTGGAAGTATCCACTATTTCGAGAAAATATCTTAGGTATTTCAGCAAAATAAAAGGTTTGGTAGAAAAAATTGCCAGTTCAATTTTAAGTTTTAAAATTCACGCAAAAACGCTCTACGGTGTCTTGGCGTCGTTCGTGACGTCATCTCTATGTTTTTCATAGTACCTACACTAGCGGCACGCTATGATGGCCGGTTTGACACATTACAATAGTGATGTGGAATGTCAATTTATTCTCGAACAAAAAACAATTAAGTTTTGTTTTTGTACCTGATTAAATAGGTTTAATAAAACAAAAATGTATATGTTTATTTAATTTATTTGAACGAACTGAATATTTGAATGAAAATGAATATACATACTTTATATGGACACAAGAAACATATGAATACAAAAGATACCAAAAAAGGTGCCACAAAAGGCCATAATTAATCAGATTCGTCCATACTACTATTTTCACTGTCGTCACTGCTATCATCACCTACATTAATAATTATATGTTCGTTTTCTATAATATTATCTATTTTCACATCTCTTTCATAATCTTCCCTTATTAATTTAACAGTTCTATTCACAACCTTTTCCCAGTCTCCTTTAGTCACATGTTCACAAGCTTCTTCTAATAATTTTAGCATTTTTTTTGTGGTAAATGGGGGTTCTGTATTGTGTCTTGCAGCATATCCCTTAATTTGAGCCCACACCAACTCAATCGCATTATACTCACAATGTTAAGGTGGTAACCGTATAACTCTGTGCCCATGTTCTAATGCTATTTCGTCAATGACGTATCGGATCTTGGTTGGTTTGTTTTCTTTTAAAAGACGTACTAATTCCGCTTTTAACATATTCATGTTTGCATCTACGCCATTTTTACGAAGCCATGCGACGATATCAGCTTTCTTTTGGGATTGGGCAGGTGGCTTGTCAATTTGCATCGAGTGGTATGGGGCGTTGTCCATAATTATAATAGATGGTTCAGGGAGGCTACACAACATTGAGGTAAACCATTCAGTAAACTTTTCTCCATTCATGTCTTCATGATAGTCTCCAGTGGTTTTTGACGCAAAAGCCATGAGAGAACCTTCGACAAACCCGTTGATGGTTCCGGCGTGACAAATTATAAGTCGCGATCCTTTTCCTACAGGAACTTTGGAAGTAGATGCTGCTGTGTCATCGTTCCAAGAACGGCCTACAGTATGGTTAGCATTAAGCCATGTTTCATCCAAGAACACAACATTTTGCCAATTTTTGATTTCTTTCACTTGCCGTAAAAAAGTATACCTTGCCATCGCTATATCAAATCTTTCCATCAATGTTTTGCGTTTGTTACATTTTTTGTATCGAAATCCAATGGTCTTCAAAATCTTCGTTAAAGAACTTTCCCCACCGAAGAATAATCCAGCTTCCTTCAGTGAATGCACCAACTTTTTTCTTGTTGGATACTCCTTCTGTAAATAGTAGCCGTAAACATGTCTTCGGATAGCATCGGCATCAAAGCTATCGATGCCTACGACTGGTTTTGCTCGTTTTCTCTTTTTTGGTGTGTGAAGTTTATTTTCTTCTGTGCCAGTCTCGCCATATTTTTTTTTAGTTATCCGTCTAACAGTTCGTTGTCCAATATTAAGCGCATCAGCTACGCGTTCAACCACTGACGTTATAGGTAAAATTGGCCCTCCATTTTGAGCTTCACGATCGAAATAGTTACGAAGGCGTATTACGAACTCACGTGTCTGACTATTTAGAACAGTTCTCTGCGTACGTTCGGTCATATCGACGAAATCCACAACAAAGGGCTTGAACAGAGTCCAAATTAACGAGCAAGGGTCAACAGTAATGCAGTATCAATATTTGAAATCCAAAGCCAGGTCAAAACTATATCACAATCGCATTGCACTGACAGTTTATACTTTTCGAAGCAACGTCAATTCGAAACTGCTTTGTTTTGCATTGAGCATTGACGCGAGTTTGCCGGAGGTAGTAGTAGTGCTAGCCAGCGATCCTATGTGACGATCGTATTAGATTCCATTTTTAAAAATTTTCAATTTAGAAAACCAAATGCCGAGTTGTGGTATATATCATATAAAAATAAAAATTTTACCTTTTGTATGAAACAGCTGATATTTTTTTGCGATTTCAGAGGTTTGTCCACATAGTGAAAATTGTTCATATTCACAAGTACATTCACTCCTTAAATGGTGCAAACTGATTTTTCTACACTTGTATACATTTTAGAAATCAATTTAATAAATAAATTTTGAGTCCTAAACCTAAAACTACATTCGATAAAATTTATGAATCTCTGCACATCACTATCGTCAATAAAGTAATACAATTATTTCCTTCAAAGTCGTTATCAATTAATACGGAACTTCATGAGCGGACAAACGTCAAACCGGCCATCATAGCGTGCCGCTAGTGTAGTTTGTCAAAGTTTGAACATAGATGTGACGTATCGCTCTCATTGGTGTTCAGTCCAATACGGCGGATTGATATAATCAATCTCGCTCAAAATAGAAAAATAAATAGGTTTTGTATAATCCATGAATCCTATTTCATTAGTTAAATTCTACTAATATATAAATGCGAAAGTTTGTGAGGATGGATGGATGGATGTTTGTTACAAACCCCACAACGAATGAACCGATTTGTCTGAATTTTGTCCTCTAATACCTATTATAAATGCGAAAGTTTATGAAGATGTTTGGATGGATGTTTGTTACTCTATAACTCCACAACGAAAGAATCGATTTGGCTGAAATTTTGAATGGAGATGGAGGAGCTCATACTCAGGATTAACACATAGGCTACTTTTTATCCCGGAAAATTACAGAATTAATTTAAAAAAACCTTAATCCACGCGGATGAAGTCGCGGGCATCATCTGTTACTGTCATCATGCCGATTCAGATTGTATTGGGGCTGACATGTACCAAGGTATAAAAGCCTCTAAATAAATAAAGAAAAAAGAATGTGTAGCAATTACTGGATACACCACATTATCTATATGACACCAAAACAAATTTGATCCGAGCGAACTATGACACTGTCATCATAAGTATTTTGAGTTTCTTGCCGGCTTTTCTCATCTCTCTCAATCTGCTTTCCGATCCGTTGGTAAAGTCTTGATTTGTCATTAAAGCCACAGATTGGCCTACCTACATGAAATAGATAATTTTGAATTTTGATAGAGCTTTTACGTGATATCTTCTTCGGATGAGCGTTATCCTACTAGGTGAGGTCCTCCGCATTACCTTATCCACTTTGCCCGATCTTGTGCATACGACTTATTGAGTTTATTGGTTGTAGTATGTCTACGACTAAGTATGTCTACGATCTTGTGCATCCGACTTATTGAGTTTATTGGTTGTAGTATGTCTACGACTAAGTATGTCTACGATCTTGTGCATCCGACTTATTGAGTTTATTGGTTGTAGTATGTCTACGACTAAGTATGTCTACGATCTTGTGCATCCGACTTATTGAGTTTATTGGTTGTAGTATGTCTACGACTATGTATGTCTACTATCTTGTGCATCCGACTTATTGAGTTTATTGGTTGTAGTATGTCTACGACTATGTATGTCTACGATCTTGTGCATCCGACTTATTGAGTTTATTGGTTGTAGTATGTCTACGACTAAGTATGTCTACGATCTTGTGCATCTGACTTATTGAGTTTATTGGTTGTAGTATGTCTACGACTATGTATGTCTACGATCTTGTGCATCTGACTTATTGAGTTTATTGGTTGTAGTATGTCTACGACTATGTATGTCTACGATCTTGTGCATCCGACTTATTGAGTTTATTGGTTGTAGTATGTCTACGACTAAGTATGTCTACGATCTTGTGCATCTGACTTATTGAGTTTATTGGTTGTAGTATGTCTACGACTATGTATGTCTACGATCTTGTGCATCCGACTTATTGAGTTTATTGGTTGTAGTATGTCTACGACTATGTATGTCTACGATCTTGTGCATCCGACTTATTGAGTTTATTGGTTGTAGTATGTCTACGACTATGTATGTCTACTATCTTGTGCATCCGACTTATTGAGTTTATTGGTTGTAGTATGTCTACGACTATGTATGTCTACGATCTTGTGCATCCGACTTATTGAGTTTATTGGTTGTAGTATGTCTACGACTATGTATGTCTACGATCTTGTGCATCCGACTTATTGAGTTTATTGGTTGTAGTATGTCTACGACTATGTATGTCTACGATCTTGTGCATCCGACTTATTGAGTTTATTGGTTGTAGTATGTCTACGACTATGTATGTCTACGATCTTGTGCATCCGACTTATTGAGTTTATTGGTTGTAGTATGTCTACGACTATGTATGTCTACTATCTTGTGCATCCGACTTATTGAGTTTATTGGTTGTAGTATGTCTACGACTATGTATGTCTACTATCTTGTGCATCCGACTTATTGAGTTTATTGGTTGTAGTATGTCTACGACTATGTATGTCTACGATCTTGTGCATCCGACTTATTGAGTTTATTGGTTGTAGTATGTCTACGACTATGTATGTCTACGATCTTGTGCATCCGACTTATTGAGTTTTTTGGCTGTAATAGGTATGTCTACGACAATGTGTAAGTCTATGATTTCGTACTGCCGACTTGTTGAGTTTATTGGCTGTACTTAGTAGGTAAGTTAGGTATGTCTACGACTGTGTGTATGTGGTAGACATACACACAGTAAGTGATATTGTGCATCCGAATTATTGAGTTTATTGGCAGTAGTATGTCTACGACTATAGTCCGTTCACAGTTATTTTACTTCTGACATCTGCCGTTGTATTTTCCACTAAATTGGCATTACTTCCTGTCAAGAAGCGCTTCAATACTTTGAATAATATCTAAACGAAGTTAGCTCTATCCGCATGTATCACCCATATTCAAAATAAATAAGAGCTATAAAAATGTTATTTTTTTAATTAGTCACACAATAAAGAATAGAATAAATACATAATTGAGCTGCAGAATGACTTCGTGTGACAACACAGTATTCAGGTTAGCCAACCTTACAGCTAGAGGCAAAATAACTGTGAACGGACTGTATAGATCTAAGTGTAAGTAGATACAGTATATCAGCGCTCTCTTGGACAGCCACGAGGTCTTCTTCTTGTTTGTATATTTCGTGGAGTTTTTGCTCCAGGGCGTTTAAAGGGACGGCCATATTGAGACTACTCCTACTTCCATGATACGATATTGAGACTATTCCTACCGACGGGAATGGGGCTACTTTCTGTCTGCCCGTCTTAACATGAATTGTAGTACCTACGCTTTTTTGGAACTTCCCCTCATTGTGGAAATATTCTATTCTATTCTATTCTAACAAAGTTGCACGGGTTAAATCGGCATGGCATCCGGCTGCCCACGAGATAGTATAAAAAACTTATTACAATGTAATAGCTGCATAATAATATTGTAAAGTGATTATTTTGAAAAGAGCAACTGCTGAGTTTCTTGCCGGCTCTTCTCAGCAGAATCCGCTTTCCGAACCGGTGGTAGAGTCATGACGTGTCATAAGAGCCACAGGTTGGCCTACGTGAAATATATAATTTTGAATTTTGAATGATTGAGACATCACTTACCGACTGATTGTATCATCTTAGACAGGCTTTTTACAAGCTTTTATTTAACCTGCAATGTGTGTTTGGGTCAAATCTTGCAAGATGAATTAGACCCACTTTCCGGTTTCTGATCGAGCTGAAATTTTGCATGTATGTGTAAATCGGATGACAATGCAATATTTGCCGAGTAAATGCCAAGTTTCTTGCTGGTTCTTCTCGGCAGGAACGGCATTCCGAATCAAAAGTACTTGTAAAAGTTTATTTGAATAAAAAACATTTCTATTCTATTCTATATTATTGTGACATGGAGCTGATCTGATGATGGAGACGGAAGATGGCTATCGGAACTCTGTAATAAAACGACGTAACAATCGAGTTTGGGCTCGTTTGATTCGTCATAACAAGTACTCTGATCCTAGATGATATCCAGAGTCTAATGATGTAGCTACTAAAAGCTTGCATTTAAAAATAAAATTTTTAATTTACACTTGTTGCAACTTATCTTAGATGTCACGGACGATAAGCCTACCGCGACTGCGATTGTTTGGCGATCGTTGCGTCGCTTTCACCTTATATCTTATGATGGTCTTATGTCATACCTACCTACTTTACTATACTAATATTATAAAGAGGAAAGATTTTTTTGTTTGTTTATTTGTACCGAATAGGCTCTGTAACTACTGGACCGATTTTAACCATTTTTTCACCAATAGAAAGCTAAGTTATCAAGAAGTAACACAGACTATAATTTATGGTCAAAAAAAATAGAGATCTTTATGAAAATTGCAATAATGTAACCCAGAGTAGGAAAATTTTGCCTATAAAATGCATTATTTGGCGTGTGCTGAGAAAACTATTGATGATTCATAAAAATGATGTACTACACGATTAAAGTACTCATTATTCTCTACAAAAAAGCTCCCGAGGGAATATATCTAACATATCATATTTAAGTCACAATAGTAGCTTTTATGTTCTAAAATTTAATTAGATCGCCTTTATTATCGTGGTATTAATTCTTCCTTAATAATACGTCTGAATACCTACTTACTAATATTATAAAAGCGAAAGTTTGTTTGTTGGTTTGTCCTTCAATCACGCCCCAACAGAGCTACGGATCGACGTGATTTTTTTTGCATGGGTATAAGTAGTTGAGGACCTGGAGAGTGACATAGGCTCCTTTTTATCCCGGAAAATCAAAGAGTACCTACCCGAGGGATTTTAAAAACTACATCCACGCGGACGAAGTCGCGGGCATCAGCTAGTAGTAATATATTTAGGTAATACGTGAAGAGAAAACTTTATACCCCTTTTTAAGCATATTGCTTGCGTATATACAGGATTGTAAGATTTGACATCTAATTAAAGTTTACATTGAGGAGTGCAGAAAGCTCATATAATATTTTTATTTTAGTCAGGGTTCCATGCTTTAGATTACTACTTCCATGGGCGAAACAATCAAACAATCTGTGCCTACTGCCCACATCGGTTTGGGAATTGAATTAAATATAAACTGAGATTGTGGCCAAAGAATTTTAAAATATTGCCAACAAATATTTACTGACAGACTGACTGAATGAGTTTCGAGCTGTGACCCTTTGGTAAAAGAATTTCAATAACTTTCACACTGAAAATGTTCATGAATTATGTACTTACGTCGAATTTCGATCGCTGGGTGACCACTGGTATTATATTTTACTTAGCCCCGGCTTCGCACGGGTAGGCTACAAAACAAACACAATGGTACAAACATTTGTAAATTTTAATTGGAGGACGCTTTAATATCGATATGTTGTCTGTCCGTGTTCGCATCACACGAAAACTACTGAACTGATTTGAATGAAACTGAAAATGGTCGACATAATATAGGATAGTTTTGATCCTGATAAACAATAAGATTCTTCCGAGATTGAGGGGGAAAGGTTTTATCGATTTTACCTACCCTACCCGTGCGAAGCCGGGGCGGGGTCAACTAGTTTTCACATAAAAATTATTAGGTAGCTTAGGTATAGCTTAACTCATGCCTTGTACCTATTCAAATCGAACTGGGCCATATTTTAAATAATTTTTCGATTTAAAATAATTAATAATTAATTCAAACTGAAGAAAAACGTCACAAAGAAAAATTTTATGGCATTAAACTAGCGGCACGCTATGATGGCCGGTTTGACACATTACAATAGTGATGTGGAATGTCAATTTATTCTCGAACAAAAAACAATTAAGTTTTGTTTTTGTACCTGATTAAATAGGTTTAATAAAACAAAAATGTATATGTTTATTTAATTTATTTGAACGAACTGAATATTTGAATGAAAATGAATATACATACTTTATATGCACACAAGAAACATATGAATACAAAAGATACCAAAAAAGGTGCCACAAAAGGCCATAATTAATCAGATTCGTCCATACTACTATTTTCACTGTCGTCACTGCTATCATCACCTACATTAATAATTATATGTTCGTTTTCTATAATATTATCTATTTTCACATCTCTTTCATAATCTTCCCTTATTAATTTAACAGTTCTATTCACAACCTTTTCCCAGTCTCCTTTAGTCACATGTTCACAAGCTTCTTCTAATAATTTTAGCATTTTTTTTGTGGTAAATGGGGGTTCTGTATTGTGTCTTGCAGCATATCCCTTAATTTGAGCCCACACCAACTCAATCGCATTATACTCACAATGGTAAGGCGGTAACCGTATAACTCTGTGCCCATGTTCTAATGCTATTTCGTCAATGACGTATCGGATCTTGGTTGGTTTGTTTTCTTTTAAAAGACGTACTAATTCCGCTTTTAACATATTCATGTTTGCATCTACGCCATTTTTACGAAGCCATGTGACGATATCAGCTTTCTTTTGGGATTGGGCAGGTGGCTTGTCTATTTGCATCGAGTGGTATGGGGCGTTGTCCATAATTATAATAGATGGTTCAGGGAGGCTACACAACATTGAGGTAAACCATTCAGTAAACTTTTCTCCATTCATGTCTTCATGATAGTCTCCAGTGGTTTTTGACGCAAAAGCCATGAGAGAACCTTCGACAAACCCGTTGATGGTTCCGGCGTGACAAATTATAAGTCGCGATCCTTTTCCTACAGGAACTTTGGAAGTAGATGCTGCTGTGTCATCGTTCCAAGAACGGCCTACAATATGGTTAGCATTAAGCCATGTTTCATCCAAGAACACAACATTTTGCCAATTTTTGATTTCTTTCACTTGCCGTAAAAAAGTATACCTTGCCATCGCTATATCAAATCTTTCCATCAATATTTTGCGTTTGTTACATTTTTTGTATCGAAATCCAATGGTCTTCAAAATCTTCGTTAAAGAACTTTCCCCACCGAAGAATAATCCAGCTTCCTTCAGTGAATGCACCAACTTTTTTCTTGTTGGATACTCCTTCTGTAAATAGTAGCCGTAAACATGTCTTCGGATAGCATCGGCATCAAAGCTATCGATGCCTACGACTGGTTTTGCTCGTTTTCTCTTTTTTGGTGTGTGAAGTTTATTTTCTTCTGTGCCAGTCTCGCCATATTTTTTTTTAGTTATCCGTCTAACAGTTCGTTGTCCAATATTAAGCGCATCAGCTACGCGTTCAACCACTGACGTTATAGGTAAAATTGGCCCTCCATTTTGAGCTTCACGATCGAAATAGTTACGAAGGCGTATTACGAACTCACGTGTCTGACTATTTAGAACAGTTCTCTGCGTACGTTCGGTCATATCGACGAAATCCACAACAAAGGGCTTGAACAGAGTCCAAATTAACGAGCAAGGGTCAACAGTAATGCAGTATCAATATTTGAAATCCAAAGCCAGGTCAAAACTATATCACAATCGCATTGCACTGACAGTTTATACTTTTCGAAGCAATGTCAATTCGAAACTGCTTTGTTTTGCATTGAGCATTGACGCGAGTTTGCCGGAGGTAGTAGTTGTGCTAGCCAGCGATCCTATGTGACGATCGTATTAGATTCCATTTTTAAAAATTTTCAATTTAGAAAACCAAATGCCGAGTTGTGGTATATATCATATAAAAATAAAAATTTTACCTTTTGTATGAAACAGCTGATATTTTTTTGCGATTTCAGAGGTTTGTCCACATAGTGAAAATTGTTCATATTCACAAGTACATTCACCCCTTAAATGGTGCAAACTGATTTTTCTACACTTGTATACATTTTAGAAATCAATTTAATAAATAAATTTTGAGTCCTAAACCTAAAACTACATTCGATAAAATTTATGAATCTCTGCACATCACTATCGTCAATAAAGTAATACAATTATTTCCTTCAAAGTCGTTATCAATTAATACGGAACTTCATGAGCGGACAAACGTCAAACCGGCCATCATAGCGTGCCGCTAGTGTAGGTGCGAAGACACAATATGAATTTAAAATGCAATGTGAATTAATAAATGAAGTCAATTTAAATAATCTTACTCTAACAATAATCATAATTGACAATTATTGATTTGTTTTTATTAATCAAATGGTCTGAGATGTAGATACCTAATTACATTATTTATGAAATAAATTGCCGTTTTACGAGATTTGTTATTATTTTTAATTATTAAATGGTTACATTGACTCGCGCTTTTTTTAAACGTTTAGCAGACAATTTCATTTTAATAGATAATAATTATTATTTAAACAATTATTGAATGGTAAGCAATTTTTCTTAGGTAGGTTTAAAATGGGTATAATTTACGCAATTATGATTGAATTGATTAAGTATTGTAATAAAAGGGTAGGTACTACCTTCCTACCAATAGTAGGTAGGTATAAGTACCTACTAATTGTGGCTAGCAACGAAAATTGGTAAATAGTATTCTTTTATTTTTGTTGTAATTTTTCCCTCGAAAATTGACGAAATGGCCCCATTTCAAAGTAGAGATTGATGTCGAGGCTCTTTCTCAAAAACGGTTGTACATTAAAAGCTGTATAATTTGTTTATAATTTCAGTTATATCCTATAGTTAAACAACAAATACGAAAATTAGATAAATATTATAAAGAAACGAAATTACAATATATTGTATTTTTAATGAGCATCAGTAGGTATTTTACAAATATTTAGTTCGAGATTCGAAAATAGATGGCGCTGTATGAATATAAAACAAACTGACTGAAGGTAGATACATATTACATACATCTACGAACTTGTAAGTTCGGGGCGAACCACTAGTAATATTATGAATTTATTAAGACTATAAGAAGAAGAAAGAATAATAAGTAGTTAAACTAGCGGCACGCTATGATGGCCGGTTTGACACATTACAATAGTGATGTGGAATGTCAATTTATTCTCGAACAAAAAACAATTAAGTTTTGTTTTTGTACCTGATTAAATAGGTTTAATAAAACAAAAATGTATATGTTTATTTAATTTATTTGAACGAACTGAATATTTGAATGAAAATGAATATACATACTTTATATGCACACAAGAAACATATGAATACAAAAGATACCAAAAAAGGTGCCACAAAAGGCCATAATTAATCAGATTCGTCCATACTACTATTTTCACTGTCGTCACTGCTATCATCACCTACAATTATAATTATATGTTCGTTTTCTATAATATTATCTATTTTCACATCTCTTTCATAATCTTCCCTTATTAATTTAACAGTTCTATTCACAACCTTTTCCCAGTCTCCTTTAGTCACATGTTCACAAGCTTCTTCTAATAATTTTAGCATTTTTTTTGTGGTAAATGGGGGTTCTGTATTGTGTCTTGCAGCATATCCCTTAATTTGAGCCCACACCAACTCAATCGCATTATACTCACAATGGTAAGGCGGTAACCGTATAACTCTGTGCCCATGTTCTAATGCTATTTCGTCAATGACGTATCGGATCTTGGTTGGTTTGTTTTCTTTTAAAAGACGTACTAATTCCGCTTTTAACATATTCATGTTTGCATCTACGCCATTTTTACGAAGCCATGTGACGATATCAGCTTTCTTTTGGGATTGGGCAGGTGGCTTGTCAATTTGCATCGAGTGGTATGGGGCGTTGTCCATAATTATAATAGATGGTTCAGGGAGGCTACACAACATTGAGGTAAACCAAAATAAATAAATAAAGTAAAGTAAATATTCACAAGTACATTCACCCCTTAAATGGTGCAAACTGATTTTTCTACACTTGTATACATTTTAGAAATCAATTTAATAAATAAATTTTGAGTCCTAAACCTAAAACTACATTCGATAAAATTTATGAATCTCTGCACATCACTATCCTCAATAAAGTAATACAATTATTTCCTTCAAAGTCGTTATCAATTAATACGGAACTTCATGAGCGGACAAACGTCAAACCGGCCATCATAGCGTGCCGCTAGTGTAGTTACAATATTGTTTTTCTTGAACACAAATATACTTACGAGTATTATAATAAGATGCAATTTCACATCAATCAAACTTACTATATTACATTATACGTCTACCTACTTACGACAGTGACACAAATCTTACTATATTATGTTAATATGAAACCTAATTTATTCTTGATTGTTCATCCCACATATTTACAAAATATACGATCATAAAACATATTTGATTGATGGATTAGAAAAAAAATATATAATTTCTAATTTATCGTGAGCCTTGATGATAAATTAATTAATGTGTAATTAGTTAATGAGCGACTTAGGTGGCATGATAAATATAAATCTTTAAATATAAATCTTGGTCTGTAATTTATAACAAAAGAACAAAATAATTTTTTGAATTAAGTAAACGGTTTCTACTTTGCAGAACATTCTATTATTTTGTGACTTAGATATTTTTATCGCATAAATAAATCATTGTTTTTAACACACAGTTCAATTACTAACCAGTAAAGCAAACAAACAATTTCATGCAATTATAAATTACATATCTAGCCACAGGCACTTGCGTGCTTTCTTCTTTGGAAAATAAAAGAAAAAGATTACATAGGATTATGGGAGTCGGCGCTCTTTTACATCGAATAATTTAATTAAAAGAATGATTTGCAATTAAAAGTAAACACTAATACGGAACCAAGCGTGGATTAAAATGAATGGCTAATTAGTGAATGGAGTCGAGATGTTGTCATTATTATGTCCCTTTTAAGGGATGCGATGTTGGTAGCTATGGCGGAAAAAGATGACAAGTTCTAGACAAGTTATTAAGCTATTGCATAGCTTTTATCGCGGGCTTTGAACTAGGACAAACAGTTTGAGCGCGGCGACCGAATCAAGAAATTCCGTAACGAAAAAAAACCTTACACCGTCGTTCAGTAAGCGTAGAGGTTCTCAAGTAGCTCTATTTGGCGCAGTGGGCGAGCGGCCGCTTTCTTTACCGTATGGTGTATGATGTCACAGGTTCGAATCTCACTCGCGAAGTAGTGACAGTTCGCTTTTCTTGTTTGTTTGTTTTTTAATTTTTTTTGCATAATTTTTATTATGCAAAAACATTTTGCATAAATATTATAATTGCATAAGTTGATAAAAATGCTATGCAATAGCTTTACCGCGGCAGTCCCCGAGTGCCACTTAATTTTTTTTTAAATTAGTTTTCTTTGTTCAGATTGTAGATTACCTAGTTTTGATCAATGTAGTTATTGTGACCGATTTTAAAATAGTCGTTTGTCGATTATTAGTCACAGTCTTAGTGTCAAAGTCAATGTCTAAATAACATACTTACTGTTTCATTTTATTTTCTACCTATACGTATGGTAATATCTAACTATTGATGGTTAACACTGGCTTTTGCCAGGTGAAGTTAGGTTTTGTTAAATCCTGCGGGAAACTATTACCTACTTAATTTAGATCGTTATCTTTGATGTAGCCGATGCTTATGCGTATTATAATTTATTGATCTTAGGACATAGAAACCAATGTAATAAGTATCTATTGTAAAACCAACTAGGTATATAAGTACCTTTTTAGGGTTCCGTACCCAAAGGGTACCAACGGGACCCTATTACTAAGCCTACGCTGTCCGTCCGTCCGTCTGTCAGCGGGCTGTATCTCGTAAACCGTAATAGACAGACAGATGAAATTTTCACATATTATGTATTTATATTGCCGCTATAACAACAAATAATAAAAATTAAATTAAATTAAAAAAATTAAATAAAAATATTTCCATGGGTACATGGAAATATTTTTATTTAATTTTTTTTAACGGAACCCTAAAAGAGCGAGGCCCGACTCGCACTTGGCTGATTTTTTTGGTTTAATTTTGATCAATCCCTTTTAAGAAATGCAATGATCGAATAGTGAAGACCATAAAATAAAACCTTGTCAGTTAAACCTGATTAGTACCTAAATTGATAAGTAAGATTTAAAATCGATAATAAAAGATAAATCGGAAAGAAAGTTATGAGAAAAGATTTGTTTTATGATCGACAGAGGTGATTTATTCATAACTTAGGTATTGTTATTGAGTTGCAAAAATGATGTTGAAAAATGTGCTATTTTATTGAGCTTGACATTATTTGAACATAGTATTATCATAGATAAATTATATAAAGGAATTATGTACCTCCCTATATTTGCGTAATATGATCATTGATCATACAAAATACTTAGGTACTTACTTATTTAGGTGAATATTACAGCATTTTTGTGATTTTTATGTATTGTAGCTACCCAACAAATATTGCAACATGTTTTTAAAACAGTTTTTCCTTTGTGCAAACTGCGTTTTACTCCATAATGTTAAATACTGAAAAAGGATCTAGAACAATGTATAGACTAGGTTTAGACTCGCAAGAGACTTGTAAAAATGTATGATAATATATATAAAATATGATCGTAAATTGTAAATATGATACAGTACAGTCATTAAAGTAAAATTGTTAATAAAATTATATTCATAAACAACTACTTTGTATTATTTCAGGCGAATCTCTAATATTTATACCTATAGGTACAACCATAATTTTATGCTTACCTAGATATTTTGGGGTATTATCTAGTTTAGAAATCAATTTTGGCAACAGACCTACAGAAATTAACATTTAACATTAGATATTATTAACAACAATTAGGTAGGTACTTAAATGACTTACATTTGACAAGTGGTGAAAAGTACCTACCTACGCACCGAATTGAGAATTATTTCGAAACGACAAAAAATTGGAAGGACTACTGTTTGAAGTTTGTTAATAATATTTTTAGTAATTTGCTTAAAAGTTTACCTACTTTTCAAAAACCGGACCAAAAAATAGAAGCTTCTTACTTTTACGGCTTTCTTAGTAGGTACCTACCTACTTATCATTAGATATTGTTTTGATGATTTCTTTAGAAACTTCAGAATAAATATTATATATTTACCTATTTTATATACGTTCAGAATTAAGTAATTCTTCTGGTATCAAATGAACAAGTCACTTGATACCAGAAGAATTACTTAATAGAAAAATACTAGTATTATGCGAAAACAAGATAAGTTTTCTAATGAAAAGCCTATGTAGTACTAAGCTGTTGGTTTTCTGAAAAATAATAAATTATAAGTTAGGTAATATTACGAAATTAAGTTACCGATGCGTAATTACTAATTAACTATCTGGTAAGCCAGCCTCATTTGTTAGGCAAAGGAGCTGCGATCAAAAAATGCGGTCCGGCGGAGTGCAAGTGACTTCACTTATAAGGACACTCTTCGAGTGCTACTAAATGAATAATGAGTTAGTTCTCTGTAATTGAACGCTTATGGAAATCAGAGGACGGTGCACTTAATAACACATCCTATACCCACCAGGTTTTATACAGAGTGTTTGATTTATCTGGGACAAGCATTTACTCGCGGCTTCGCTCCCACCATTTACATGTTATTTTCTATATAAAACTAGTAATTTTGATTTATCAATACTGTCATTCTGTTAGAGCGAACAGAACGAAACCAAAAAAAATATTCAAACCGGTCTAGCTGTTCTGAGTTTTTAACCGACTTAAAAAAGGAGGAAGTTCTCAAATAGTCGGACTCCTTTTTTGTAATGTATGTTCACCGATTACTCGAAGACGCGTGAACCGATTTGGAAAATTCTTTTTTTGGTTCAAAGGGTAGTGCTTCCCAAGTAGTTTAAGTAAGGCAGTAGTAAGCAGTTTTTAAAATATCAACAATAAATTATATACTTACCTGCTTTATAGTGGCAAGTTTAACTTTTAGCCAGACTAAAGAAGAGCAAAAAATTATTTTTATAAGTACATAAATATATTATGAGCGTATGCCTATAATCTATAAAAATATCTCTTATATTTTTATAGATTATAGGCATACGCTTGACCACTATCACACCTGATGGAAAGTGATGATGTGGCCTAAGGTGGAACGCGTTTGCCTAGAAGATGCCTATTCACTCTTGCTCTCTGCTCTTGCACATTCTCAAGGTATGGACGTGGTTTTCGTTTGACCGATAGATGCCCTGAAGATGTGGTGCTGGAGACGAATGCTGAACATCACCTGGGTCCTGGAACCTGGATCGAGCAAAGAATATACTGGCCGATTTCACACAGTAGATACACTAGGCGTTTTATTTTTAGGTTGTTGTAATTGAGTTCACCCTCACAAAATCTAACTTTTTTGGAGAAAACTTATTATAAGATCTTATTAACAGAGAAATTACTGAAACGCAGGAGATCCCTATGTTTAAAAAAAAGTTGAAAATTTTTTGATAGATAAGACATACGAGTATTATACAATCTGTGATTACCTTATGGAAAAATTGTAACGGTTGTATATTATTTTTTTGACATTTATATAATTTTTTTGACATATAGTAATAATAACATTCCTATATTTGTACACCATACTTTGGTAGGATATGCGCAATCTAAATTGTAGGTATATTATAACATCTTGACTGTACCATATTCACAAATTAATAAATGAATTATGAAACCTTTCATGGCGATACAACTGTCATTTAGTTAAATCAAATATTCTTATATTTCGCTGTTGATTTTTGATAAATGTATAAATAAAATTTTACTCAGCTCTCGACCTCTGCTATCTGCCTTGGGAATACACTGAGTATTTTGGTCACATAGCAAGAAAATTGCGAACAGAGCATAGAAGAGCTCATACTTACCTACTACGCGGGCGTAGACTGAGACGTTGGATGGACATATTATTATGAAAGAAGCGCTCGGCTCTCCGATCTATGTGTGATTATACTCAGCGAAGAACCGGCAGAGGTGGAATATACCACCAAGAAGGTTATATCTAGGAACTCTATCTATCAGTATAGAGAGAGAGCGGCTCAAGGAAAACATTGACCTATATGATTAACCCTGGACAGGACTGGTCATATTTTTTTGGAGCTACTTGATTGACGCCATTTGGCGCTGTGAACAGTTACGTGCGTCCTAGGAACTAAAATGAGTAAGGGCACTACTTAGTTAAAAATTGATAGTTTACTTTTTGGCACTTCTTCTTCTTGTTTATTAGTTCCAGAGACACTCGTATATCAAATGTGGCGCTTCAAATTGATCCTTAATTTATTCTGTCATTTGCAGAGGGACAATCAGTCCAGCGTTAATCATAGATTATATTTTATAGAGGTCAGTGAAGGAAGAGGAGAATTCAATCATAGACAAGGATGAATAAAAAAAACTTAAGCTTCAACCTAACCTAGTGCTACAAACTTCTGCTTCCTTTTTAGGAGGCCAGGGTTCGATCCCGCTCACGCATCTTTTCGAACATTTCGGAGTTATGTGCGTTTTTAACGGATTTCAAAAAAGGAGGAGGTTCTCAATTCGACAGAATCTTTTTTATGTATATGTTCACCGATTACTCTAAGACGTGTGAACCGATCTGAAAAATTCTTTTTTATTTCAAAGGGCATACTTCCCAGATGATCCCATATAAATATCGAAATCGGTCGAGTGGTTTTTATAATATCAACAATAAATTAAATACTTTGTATAGTGTGTGTGTAATGTAGTAAAGCGGGAGTTTGAAGTCGGTTGTTTAAAAAGAATAGCCTATAAACCCTTCTCATCCAAGAGAAATCTGTGCCCACTTGTGGTCCGGCGTTTGGTTGAGAAAAATGATGAATGAAGATTCAAGCTGCCTATATCACTTAATAAGTAAGTTTGTTACTTAATTATGTGAACGATCTAGTTAGATCGGAATCTCCATAGCAATGCGCCGCGTAAATCCACACTGGTCACTGATCTATGTAAATCGGTTAATTAGAACCGACTTGTTACATGCGTAATTGTGTTTTTACGCACGCTCCATTACTGCGTACGTCTATATTAATTAAATTAATTAGGGATTTACTTCAACGACTTGAGATATACCTATGATAATAATGAATAATAATATATGAGGGCATAATACATAGATTTCAATGTGATTAGGAATTAGTAAAAGGGCTATTTATCATTCATCATCAATAGCTCATAACAGTCTGCACTGCTGGACTAAAGGCCTCTCCCAAGGGGAGGGTTTGCCCATAATCACCACGCGGGGCAGACGGGTTGGTGATCGCAGTAGATGGTAGTAGTAGCACAGAGGACGCTGCTGCCCGTTCTCCGTTACATCCTCGTACGACACCCGCGGGAAGAAGAGGGGTGGTGACAACTGTATTCTGATCTGCCGTCACCACACGGCATTTATCATTACTGGTAGCTAAATAAGTGTATAGCAGTGATATAGCCTAGTTAGTACTGCGGTCTCCTATTCGGGGAGTCGCAGGTTCGATCCCAGGCCCGAATCTCTGGCTTTCTAAGTTATGTGCGTTTAAGAAATTAAATGTCACAAGCTTCAACGGTGATCGTGAGGAAACCTGCACACCCGAGAGTTCTTCATAATGTTCTCAAAGGTGTGTGAAGTCTGTCAATTTGCGTTAGTCAACGTGGTTGACTATGGCCTATTACCCTTCTCTGAGATGAGACCTGCGCTAAGTAGTGAGCCGTTGATGGGTTGATGATGATGATGATGAAATTAATGATGGTTTAAAAAAAAAGTGCGTGCGTACAAAGTACACATGTCAGAAGTGAAACTTCTTTGGCGAATCTCTTTTTCGACACTTCCGTTTCCGTTGCATACTTGCGTGACGTTACATTTGTAAAAATTTTACCCTCATGCGCCTAAAGAAGTTTCACTTCAAAAATATTCCATTTTATGCATATTTATTTATTTATATTTAAGTACGTACACCTTAAGATGGTGCTTACGGTCATTTCGACCGTGGCTGTAGTGTAAAAGTCAACATACTCAGGGCGTGATTCTTGAGAAAAGTGAATTTGATCCACGCCGTCCGACCCAGCAATTTTTGATCGTACCTAAGTATCTACCTATTTAGAATTTATTTGGAAATGTTTCATTAAAGGCCCAAAGATTGACAAAAACCTCAATCGGGTTATTTAAAGTTTTTAAATTATGATTTGAAAATCCGTTACCTATGACCTCTAAGGTTCGTTACTTTTGAACTTTGAAGTTTAAAATCTTAAGGTTACATAATAAAGCAGGTAATCCATATTAATTAAACAAAACAAATGAGTATTGACTTCTCTGTAAAGAAAAGAAGGCAATCAAATTATTTTTTATCTGTGTTCTGTAGGCCCATTGACGTATCGGATTCCCGCCGTCGCTGTCATACTTTTTGACAGCTCTCAACCGTTTCATTCTTGTTTCAAACTTGAAAAAAAGTTCTTTTTGTTTTTATTGGTTGACAAACTCTTTAGAGTTACACGATTAAATCAGTTAGACAGTTTAAATGTGGTTTGAATGTTTATTTTTACGTGCTGACGTCTGTCTGTACGGCTAGGCGCCTTATAGATTTCTAATGAATGCTTATAAAAAGTGTGGAGTGAGTTTGGGAGAGCTTTTTGTTTGACGAGTGTAAATAGAGCCTTGTTTAGCTCGTGGTAGTGTAGGGAGAGCTTTATATAAACAAGGTCTTTATACTTTATTGGTTATAATTTTATTGGTTTTTGCTATTTTTTCAGCTGTAATAAATACTATGTAAGTATTAAAAGGACATTGGTGATTAATAAGTTTAGCACCCTGCGGGTTTTTAAGCAACTTAATGAATACTTCATAGGTAGGCCTAAGTCATCATCATTATCAACCTTTAGATGTCCACTGCTGGACATAGGTCTCCTGCATGGACCTCCACAGGCTTCGGTCTTGCGCCGCCTGAATCCGGCGGCTCCCTGCGACTCGCTTGATGTCGTCGGCTCACCTAGTGGGGGGGTCTGCCAACACTGCGCTTTCCGGTGCGCAGGGTCGCCACTCCAACACCTTGGGACCCCAACGACCATCAGCTCATCTAACTATGATGGTCTGATGGTCGTTGAGGCCTAAGTACCTAATATTAATTAAAAGAACATTGGTGATTTTGTCTAGAACCCTACAGGTATTTTTAAGGTAAGTAATGAATGGTAGATAAGGTAAGTACGTGTCTACTATTAAAAGAACATTGGTGATTTTGTCTAGAACCCTACAGGTATTTTTAAGGTAAGTAATTAATGGTAGATAAGGTAAGTACGTACTATTAAAAGAACATTGGTGATTTTGTCTAGAACCCTACAGGTATTTTTAAGGTAAGTAATGAATGGTAGATAAGGTAAGTACGTATCTACTATTAAAAGAACATTGGTGATTTTGTCTAGAACCCTACAGGTATTTTTAAGGCAAGTAATTAATGGTAGATAAGGTAAGTACGTACTATTAAAAGAACATTGGTGATTTTGTCTAGAACCCTACAGGTATTTTTAGGTAAGTAATGAATGGTAGATAAGGTAAGTACGTATCTACTATTAAAAGAACATTGGTGATTTTGTCTAGAACCCTACAGGTATTTTTTAAGGTAAGTAATTAATGGTAGATAAGGTAAGTACGTACTATTAAAAGAACATTGGTGATTTTGTCTAGAACCCTACAGGTATTTTTAAGGTAAGTAATTAATGGTAGATAAGGTAAGTACGTACTATTAAAAGAAAATTGGTGATTTTGTCTAGAACCCTACAGGTATTTTTAAGGTAAGTAATGAATGGTAGATAAGGTAAGTACGTATCTACTATTAAAAGAACATTGGTGATTTTGTCTAGAACCCTACAGGTATTTTTAAGGTACCTAAGTAATGAATGGTAGATAAGGTAAGTACGTACTATTAAAAGAACATTGGTGATTTTGTCTAGAACCCTACAGGTATTTTTAAGGTAAAGAAGGGTAGGTAATGTAAGTACCTACTATTAACAGGACATTGATGATTTTGTCTAGAACTTAGAACCCTACAGGTATTTTAAGGTAAGTAATGACTATGAATGGTAGGCAAGGTAAGTACCTACTATTAATTAAAAGAACATTGGTGATTTTGTCTAGAACCCTACAGGTATTTTCAAGGTAATGAATGGTAGATAAGGTAAGTACCTACTATTAAAAGGACATTGGTGATTTTGTCTAGAACCCTACAGGTATTTTCAAGGTAATGAATGGTAGATAAGGTAAGTACCTACTATTAAAAGGACATTGGTGATTTGGTCAAGCACCCTGACCACAGGTTCTTTAGGTAATTGTTTCCGGGTGGCCCCGGACTGTAGGCGTTATATTATGATTAATTGCATATTTTGTTGTATTCGGCGATCCATCATGTCGGCCCTAACACGCGAAAATGTTATCTAATGTTTTGAAAATGCTTTCATTTGTTTGTTTGTATGTTGATTGCTGCGTGAAGTAAGTACATTTAGTTCTTACCCCATTTTTACATGTATTTTAACCCATAAACATAGTATTAATTCTATCTTTAGGTTTTAACCATTTGGTTATGGTTCTAAACCAATTTAACAGGTTGCAAGTTTCACAAAGAAGTGGACGATGGAGAGAACTATGCATCCTTGGCCCTTGCGGATAGTATCTAATTATTATCTAATTATCAGCTTTCGCCCGCGGCTTCGCTCACGTTTAGTTCGATTTTTCAACCTCCTATTTTACCCCGTTGGGGGTTGCATTTTTAAAAATCCTTTCTTAGCGGATGCCTACGTCATAATAGCTATCTAGGTATGTCTATGCCAAATTTCAGCTCGATCCGTCTAATGGTTTGAGCTCCGCGTTGATAGATCAGTCAGTCATTTCCTATTTACTTCTTCTTCTTCTTCTTCATCAACCGATAGACGTCCACTGCTGGACAAAGGTCTCTTGCATGGACTTCCACAGGCCTCGGTCTTGCGCCGCCTGGATCCAGCGGCTCCCTGCGACTCGTTTGATGTCGTCGGTCCACCTGGTGGGGGGTCTGCCAACACTGCGCTTCCCGGTGCGGGGTCGCCACTCCAACACCTATTTACTTATTTACTATTACTATTTACCTATTTACTTATAGGTATTTAAATAAATAAAATATTGAAGAGCGCAGTTTTAACCACTATGCGGCTGTACGCAGTAGGATGATAGTACTGCTAATACAACGTCAATGGTACAATTATGTAGCCAAAGCAAAGGTCACCTTTCTAATGAGCCGCCATGGAACTCGATCGTTACTCGCAGACACAAGCACGTCAGTAGCGCCGCTAATTGAAACTCTATCCAAAAATTGCTCACGAATTATCCAAATTGGTCTGTCGTTTCGTAACACTACTCTCGCAACTCGACGATCCCCGTCCCTTGAGAGTTGTTCTATTAGCAGAGTAAACACACTAAACTTCTTGACATGGGGTTGCCTGTAAAATAGAACAGCAGTGTTAGACTAGTGGTTAGGCATTCGGGTTCCTTTTCGTGGGGTCCGGAGTTCGAATCCCAGGATTTTTTTTAGCTAGCTAGGCCCTTGACTGCAATCTCGCTTGATGGTGAGTGACGACGCAGTCTAAGATGGTAGCGGGCTAACTCGGAAGGAGTATGGCAGTGTACATTCAACCTATACCCCTAATCAGTTTTTACCTACACTCCATGGTGCCGGAACGGAAAGGAATTTCGGAATAATGTTCGCTTTGGTACCTACTATTGTATAAACTGTGGCTGCAATTAAATATCACTTGTTTTAACGGTGCAGGAAAACAATGCCATAGAGTTAAATATATTGTTCTCAAAAGTCTGTCTTGCCTGCCGACCCGCCCTTGGCCAGTGTAGTGGACTATGGCTTAAGGCTTAAGCCCTTCGTATTTGAGACGAGACCTATCGTGCCCATTTAGTGAGCTGGCGATGGTTTGAGCGTTTATGAGTGTTATTTTTATGGTTTTATGGGATGCCTTCGTGGATTAATGTTTTTTAAGTACCGCAAAGTCCTGGATATGAACTATCTCCATTCCAAATTTCAGCCAAATAGGTTCATTCGTTGTTGCGTGAAAGAGTAACAAACATCCATCTATCCATACTCAGAAACTTTCACCTTTATATTATTATTAGTAGGATTTTCAAAAAAACCGATCCTGCTTTAGTACCGGGGACAAGAACGAAAAGGGAGTCCCGGGAGAGATGCCCTATCAACTGGAAAAACACGAACCTTCTCTAGGCGCTTTGAAGCTCTTTGACAAATAGCGGTTAATTGAAAACGGACTGGGCGTGGTGCAAGCGACGAGTAGGAGCGATGTTACCTATTCCGTACAGCAAGGTTTGTGATCTGAAGGCCAGAAGGTATCTTACGTATTCCATCCATCCATTCATTCATTCATCAGAATCCATTTTCCAAATTATCATTTAGATATTCAACCTTTCCAAATGACCGCTCTTACATGTTCTAAGTGCCGATTTTACCAACGTCGAGTGACGTTTTGCCGAGGAATAAATTGGGCGTTCTGACAATTTTTGTATTGAAAATACTGTCAAAATATCAAATTTACGCTCGGATAAGAGTTATTTTACGTTGATGAAATCGGCCCAATCTTCTTCTCATCTTTAGCAACCCATAAACGGCTCACTACTGAGCGCAGGTCTCCTCTCAGAGAAGGGTTATAGGCCATAGTCTACCACGCTGGCCCAATGCGAATTGGCGGACTTCACACACCTTCGAGAACATTATGAAGAACTCTCAGATGTGCAAGTTTCCTCACGATGTTTTCCTTCACCGTTGAAGCAAGTGATATTTAATCAATCGGCCCAATAGAAATGGTTAAAAGTTGTCATTGTGTGCACACCCATATTTTAGTTTAAGTTTTGGTGCAGAATATCTAAATAAATATATTTCGGACAGCCGTGTCAATTTCCATCGATTATTATAATCGCACTTTTCAACAAAGTAATAAAATAAAACCGGCGAAGTAGGTATATTTTGGCAGGATCGAGCAAAACCAAAGTTTATTGTTTGGAGACCCTCTTTTTTTGATTAGGTAAGTATTTGTTGTTAAAGTGGCAATAGAAATACACATTCTATGAAAATTTCAAATACCTATTACGATTCATGACAGACAGCTGACAGGATCGATTGTCAGTACTTGAACCACTGTTGCATGGTTCATGTGCTGACAAATCGGTGCCGTCCTAGGTTAAGTTTTAGATTTTAGTCGGACTAACATGTAGGTTTTAAGCTTATTGTTACTAACCCAATATGATCCCAGTTGGTCGAATTAAAATATTTTTATTTATTTATTATTTATTATTAATAGATCCCGTTCGCACTTTTGGGTACGGAAAGTGTAAATTAACTCAAAACGCTTGTCTCATTCTTTAGGCGCTTTTATTTTGTACCACACTATAGTGCGTAGGGGTGCACCAAGGGTCTTGAGTGTTGCTTTTCATAACGAGTTTATAGAGCCGCCACCCCTGGATTGACACCTACAACTTCTGTTACTAAACGCCCTTAACGTTACCTTTCTAAATATTTTCATAACACGGGGCTTATTGGTATTAGCTACTTGGCTAACACTTGAGTGCATTAAACTGTTTTAAAGACTCAATAGCTTATTGGTTAAAGGTGTTGATGGAAAACTGAAAGGTCACAGGTTTGTACACCACGCATGGCACTATTGTCGTACCCACTCCTAACACAAGCTTGTCGCTTTTTTTTTCAGTCGCTTTTTGTTCAGCTTGGCTACTATTCTTAAAAAAATGACAATTTAATAATTTACTATTAATGCCGCTATAACAACAAATAATAAAAGTTAAATTAAATTAAAAAATAAAGGTGGCTGCCAATGAAAAAGAAGTCGAAATAAAATTTTATTTTTTATCCTGGCATGTGAGGTGTCAGCTGTCATTGTCTAGAGCTCATTGTGGAGATCAAATATGTATATTATTTATTATTTTTTAGCTTCAAAAATGAAGAAATGGGGGCCTTCAAAGTTGTGACCAAAACAAACAAGCATTTTTTCCCATAATTACTTAAGCTAAGTTAATACTATCAAATTCAAAATTCAAATTCAAAACTATTTATTTCACGTAGGTACTTAGGCCAACCTGTGGCTCTTATGACAAGTCATGAATCTACCACCGGTTCGGAAAGCGGATTCTGCTGAGAAGAGCCGGCAAGAAACTCAGCAGTTGCTCTTTTCTATCTAA
Organism: Oeneis ivallda; assembly: GCA_029955525.1. Classification (NCBI taxonomy): domain Eukaryota; kingdom Metazoa; phylum Arthropoda; class Insecta; order Lepidoptera; family Nymphalidae; genus Oeneis; species Oeneis ivallda. Next base: position 2,497,821 of record JARPMR010000015.1, read on the forward strand.
GAACTAAGATATCCAAATAGGTATGTACCTATCTAGTTTAAAAAAATGATTTGGTCATATGTACGGAACCCTAAAAAAACGAGGTCTGACTCGCACTTGGTCGATTTTTTTTTAATTTTCATTACGTTCCTCGTGGGTCCTGGATCGCCCTTGCTTATAAGGTATAATAACACATAGCCGCGGGCAGTGGGCCACTGGGGGAGCCCTCGCTGTGCAGTCCGCGATCTCGTCTGCCTAATATAGGTACCTACCTAACAACCTACATATACAAAATGTGATATTGACCTTTGGTTACTATATGGGACATTCATATTTTAACATACCTATATGAAAATGATTCTGTTAGCGGATGCCTATAAATTCATCCGCGAGTACCTACAGTACCCGGCGATATACTTAAGTATATTGCACATCGGCCTTTGGAATGAAACGCTATTCTATTCTATTCACAGTTCGACTGCATTTTTTTTATATATGTTACGTGATGTGCTCGCCGATTGTGAAGAGATTTCAGTAATTACTACGTGAATTTCTGGCTAGCTTTCCTTGCAAAAGAATAGAAATAGCGTTTTATTCCAAAGGCCGATGTGCAATATATATCGCCGGGTACCGTATTTAAGTTTTTTGTGTGTTTTTTGATTTCCTTTGACTAAAACAAGTATGGTTTGTCATATTTATTTATCTTTAGAATATCTTTATACTTGCCAAAATAATCGTCGAATATGGTTCGGCGGTTTAGGCGTTAAAACGTAATAGACAGACAGAGTAACTTTCACATTTATACCTAATATAGTTTGGCTTGAATATATAACGTTAGTAATCTATACTTCTATAACCACTGATATAAATGTAGTACCTACTAGATGACGTGTTCCGAACACTTATCTACCATGTTCAACTGAGTTGTACCTAATGCCGAACAATACAGTTAGTGTGGTCGACGGCACTCGCGACGTACGGACGCGGGCACTATTTATGCGATAAAACTTTCTAGCTATAATCAAGTAAGTAACAAAAAGTATATTTATTTTAGTGAATAATTGAAATTATTGAAATTAACGCTGTCGCGCGAATTGCAACCTTATTTACCATGCCGGCTCCCCTCTCTACCTCAGCCCGCGTGATTGAAACTGTACACAGTTCTTATTCCGAATTGCCGCTCTATACGTAGAACTCTTTGTCTGAAACTAATTGCTGATAGTATTTAGTTCAATACCATCTCTCGGATAACAATGTTTATCCAAGTAAGTATTGTAATATATTCAAAAACGATAAAACAATACAAGAATGCTATGAAAAGCGTAAAAAATGAGCATAACCCTCGTCGACATCGCGGCGAAGTGATTTAGGGGCGCCTCTACCCTAAGCCGGGCCGTCCCGACCGACTCGCAACTCAATCATCTCTATTGAGTCTGCGAGGAGGGACCGCAAACTCTCCAATCTTGTTTTATGCGTTTCAATCTTAAATAATGTGGCGTTTAATTAACTATCATAAGGCGTACCCATAGATTTAGGATTGTTAGCTTAGTCGCTACTAGAAACCGCCCTTACTACAAACAATAATTTGTTTAAAAAGTTAACATTGGTTGCTATGAGATTGTGTGGGTACTAGGTGCTACCTACCTATTTAAAAAAAATTGGTTGTCTGTAAAGTTGGTTTACGGATGATAGTTTTACGTGATAACGTCATAAAGAAACATTGACCATGACCACCCATGACTGGCGGGCGGCACAAGCCAAGGCTTGGGCCGATCGTGCCTCTCTATCGCTTGTTCCGCGCTCTCGCACGCGCAGGCTCACGCGGAACGTGACACTTTTTCGTGCGTGCAGCCGGTGTTCATCTATTTATGAGACTTATCTATTTGTCGGTTAAATTTCACTTGAAGATGGTGAAGTATAGGCCCTTAATAGAAACTCGATCTATTCTTATTCAAATACACAGTAACTTGAACAGTAACTTATTGAATTCGAAGATTTCCAAGTATAAAAGTATTTTATACTAAAGTTTTTTCTTACTACCTTCTAATCTGTAAATTTAACATCTCATAATTCATTTAATCATATAACTTGTGATACTAATCTAGATAATAATATATTGTACATATGTACTAACTAAAATATAAATGTGTAATTCTCAATGTAAGTAAGTGAACTATTGTGTTCTTTTTGAGTAATAAATATCTTTAAGCCGAAACCGAAACCGAAAAGTTAGAAACAAGTCAGTGAGGTAAACGTGCCGAATATCCCAGAGCTATGGATGCATCATATAGGATATTGCGACCTGATTACTTTTCGTATTAATACACAGCTCGCACTCCCCGCCCGCCCTGCACACAGATACCTATCTGTTGACACCGCAAACACTTCGAACAGATAGGCTTTCTGTTTGCTTGCGACATATTAACACCAGCCTTGTCCAGGATTGATTATTTCTGGACCTTTTGGAAATCCTATTTACGATCTTCACTTGACCTTGACTTGAGTTGGGTACTCGCATTTTAAAAATATCGCCCCAATTCGACTCATTTTGAATTGAAAATAAAAAGTATCGCAAAAAAAAATTTACGTGACATTTCACCGCGGTTAATTGCCTCATCTGGTGACAGAAGGGCTGGCTCATTTTTTGCGCAAAGGATCAGCCTGGCTGTCCAGCGCGGAAATGCAGCCAGTATTCTTGGCACCATTCCACGCGGGCATGATTTGTATAGTAATTAAATTAGTTTAGTTATAAGTATTTTTGTAACATTTAAAAAAAAAGTATCTATGTCTGTGATTAAGATTCAAGGACGCGTGCCGCTAAGTGATTTAGCGTGCCGGCATGTTGCGTGTAGAAACCGAATAGGGGTATGGGTTTAATGTACACTGCCATACTCCTTCCAAGTTAGCCTAAGGCTAAGATAGCTTAGACTGTATCGTCACTTACCATCAGGTGAGATCGCAGTCAAGGACTATCTTGAAAGATTTCAAAATAATACTGCCCTTTTTGTCTCATCTTCATCCAATTCAATCCAGGCTAATCTTCTGACAGAGTTTTTCAGTTAGGTTTGTATAGAACAGACACAATTAGTAAAATTCGAAAGTGTCCCTGCCGAGCATAGAACCCAGGACGTTCCACAGCGCTCACCACTGCACCACGAGGCCGTCGATGTGTACCGGTCGTAAGTCCAATACCTACGGGAAATGTTTGCGTGCTGGTATACAGAAGTCGTTAAAAGGTTAATTTATTATAGTAAAAACATATCTATTCGCTTTATCTTTATTGTCATAAAAATGATAAAATGACAAAATTCCTTACCTTTTGTTATACTTAACAATTTCCCTATTTCCATATGTAAGTATTAGTACGTATAATAAAAAGTGAAGTTCATTTATTATATTATTAGTAATTTAGTACCTACTTTGAATCGATTCCAGTTCCACCACCGCACACCGTGAAGATTTTACCAAATTAAGTACCTACTTTATAGCATAGAGTAAGGATAGGTTCATATTATATTGTGCCTGCCCTATAGCCTACAATAGCTGTGGCATCGTAGATTATATTATACTAGCTGATGCCCGCCACTTCGTCCGCGTGGATTTAGATTTTAAAATCCCGCGGGAACTCTTTGATTTTCCGGGATAGATACCCTCCAGTTTTTGAACTATACCTATCCAAAAAAGATCGTTGCAACGTGATTGACGGACAAAACCAATAAACAAACACACTTTCGCATTTAAAATTATGTATTAGTAAGGAAGAATTAATGATATTACGATACTAAACGCGATCTAATTCAATTTTAGAACACAAAAGCTACTATTGTCCATTAAATATGATAGCTAGATATATTCCTTTGGGGGATTTTTTTTGTAGAGAATAATGAGTACTTTAATAATGTAGTATATAATTTTTATGTATCATCTATAGTTTGATCAGCACACGCCAAATAATGCATTTTATAGGCAAAATTTTGCTACTTTGGGTTACATTATTGCAATTTTCTTAAGGATCTCTAATTTTTTGAAAATAAATTATAGCCTATGTTACTTCCTGATAACTTAGCTTTCTATTAGGGAAAAAATGGTTAAAATCGGTCCAGTAATTACAGAGCCTATTCGGTACAAACAAACAAACAAACAAAAATCTTTCCTCTTTATAATATTAGTATAGATGTATATCTTACTAGTTTGTTAGTCTGATGGTTCGTCTTTCAATCACGCTGCAACAGAGCAGGAGCTACGGATCAACGTGACTTTTTGCATGGGTATAGTTGAGGACCTAGAGAGTGCTCCAGGTCCTCAACTGTTCCGGGATAAAAAGGAGACTAATGTCACTGTATAGATTAGTTTTTAATCCCGGAAAAGCAGAGTTCCCGCGAAATGTTAAAAACTAAATCCACGCGTACGAAGTCGCGGGCATCAGCTAGTCATAAAATAAGATACAAATTTTTTCCTTACAACTCAATGCACATATTCTGCTTAAAATTAAGTAATAATAATAATAATAATGTCCTCCCGACCGAATCCGATCACGGCGGCCAACCTCCTTAGAGATCAGCCATCTGCGCGGGAGATATTATAGTGTACAAGTGTGTGCGCAAACACAGGTGCACTCTCTATTCCCTTACTCTCATAGTCCGATGGGACGGATATCCGACACGACCGGAGAGAGATCAGGCGCAGGACCGACGGCTTTACGTGCTCTCCGAGGCACGGGGGTGACACACCGCCAACTTCCTAACTCCGGGCTAGTACTCAGAATTTCTTTGGCAGAAAAACCCAATACATTTTTTTTAACGGCCCGACCCGGGAATCGAACCCGGGACCTCGTCATCTGTAGTCGAACAAGCTAACCACTAGACCAACTAGGCAGTTAAAATTAAGTAATTAGGTACCGATTATAATAAACTAATTTTTTTATTTTATTTAAGTATATTAAATTGCTCGACAGGACTCGAGGGTTTAAAATTTATGTGCATGTTAACTCGCGGTCGACATACCTTCATGTAAACTTGCACTGGGTATAATGCGGCTAATTATAAAATGTAGTTAAAACCATTAAAAACTTGTTAAAACCGGTTAAATTACATTACATTTCACGCCTCGTTGGCTCAGTGCTGAATGTGTTATTAGGATCGAAAGGTGCTAGGTTCCATTTACAATTGTTTTTCGTTAGACAGTAGGTAAATAGTCCTGAGTACAGCGCTACTAGCTAATACTACTCGTACGTACTAGTACGGTACTACGATATTTCTCTCTCTGCCTCTGCCTCGTTGGTCTAGTGGTTAGCTTGTTCGACTGCGGATGACGAGGTCCCGGGTTCGATTCCCGGGTCGGGCCGTTAAAAAAAATGTGTATTGGGTTTTTTTTCCAAAGAAATTCTCAGTACTAGCCTGGAGTTAGGAAGTTGGCGGTTAGTCACCCCCGTGCCTCGGAGAGCACGTAAAGCCGTCGGTCCTGCGCCTGATCTCTCTCCGGTCATGTCGGATTTCCGTCCCATCGGACTATGAGAGTGAGGCAATAGAGAGTGCACCTGTGTTTGCGCACACACTTGTGCACTATAATATCTCCCGCGCAGATGGCTGACCTGTAAGGAGGTTGGCCGCCGTGATCGGATTCGGTCGGGAGGACATTATTATTATTACGATATTTCTCTACCAGTACTCAGTACAACTTTTTTTTTTTTTTACTACCTAGGTACTATAGTAGTATACGCGAAAAAATCATATTATTCCGTACGCGTCATGGTGGCGTCCGCGCCTTGAATCTTGACGATTCAAAAGCACTTTATTTTTATACATAAAAAAATTTCGACAGTTCACAAATTCAATATTCACATAGTTCGAAGAGCTGATGGTCGTTGGGGTCCCAAGGTGCTGGAGTGGCGACCCCGCACCGGGAAGCGCAGTGTTGGCAGACCCCCCACTAGGTGGACCGACGACATCAAACGAGTCGCAGGGAGCCGCTGGATTCAGGCCGCGCAAGTCCGAAGCCTGTGGAGGTCCATGCAGGAGACCTATGTCCAGCAGTGGACATCTGGTTGATAATGATGATGATGATAAAAATTTACGTAAATAAAGAAGGATCTTTAAAGACGTCTGAATGGGTCTCATAGGTCATAGGGACTTCCACACGCTCCGGTCTTTTGCCGCCGGTATCCAGCTGCGAATTGAGTGGCGTTGGTACGCCTAGCTGGGGGCTTGCCAACGCTTTTCCGAGCAAGTTTCGCCACTCCAGTAGGTACCTAAGTAAATTTGTACAAGGCAAAAGTTTATTTGAATAAAAACTTTTCTATCCCACCTATTTTATTAGATTCTATTGAATTCTCTCTTGTTGTTCGTATCATTCAAATTCAAATTCGACTATCCAACTAAAAATTCCAACGCTGAGCGGCTCATATTCATGTACTGAAACCCTTGTTTCAGTAATAGCCTATGTATAAAGCATAAGTATAAGTATGTCACGCACTCTTTAAACATTTCTGTGGTGGTGTCGTGTGATGCGGGTTGTTACGTTCCCTCAAATATGGTTGAGCGAAGCAATGGCTGGGTCATGCGTCATGCTCGTGGACGGGTGCCACCGGCGGGAATGGGGCTACTTTATGTCTGCCCATCTTAAGATAGAAGTTAGTCGGTATGCATTTGGAAACACTGCATATATAGCATAGTATTTACTGTATTGTAATTTTGTTTTGAAAAGAGCAACCGCCGAGTTTCTTGCTGGTTCTTCTCGGCAGGAAAGGCATTCCGAACCAGTGGTAGATTCATCGACTATTCAAAAGCACTTGTAAAAGTTTATTTGAATAAAAAATATTTCTATTCTATTCTATGTGTTAATCCTGGGTATGAGCTATCTCCAATTCCAATATTCGGCCAAATCGGTTCATTCGTTGTGGCTTGGAGGAGTAACAAACATCCATCCATCCTCACAAACTTTCGCATTTATAATAATATAATAGTAGGATTATTTTCCTTGTGTAACTGTAACTAAGGAAGAAGAATGAAATATTATAAGTACGTACATTGTCTGCAAATTTACTGTTACGGTGTGTATATTAGTTTGACATTTATTATAATTTTAAAAATTATCGTTACACTTCCATCCATATATCCTGTCCTCGGTAGTATTAAGTCATAAGCGAGATGATAAAAACCTTATTAAATTCAATGAGATCCAGTGGTATTAGGGGTTCAGGGGTCGCTTCACACTTATCCGCTTATTGTGTAGAAGTTTTCGAATCAACAACATGTTTGTTCTTCATTAGGATTTTAATTAGTGCCAAAACGCCATGCCAAAATGGAAAAAGTACCTAGCGACAGGTATATTAAATTCTGAATAATTTTACTTTTTTCTGAATATTTTTTTATAATTCGCGGCAAAGAATAACAAAGAATTTGGTTCAAAAGAATTAGCCACATGGTGTTATATCTTTACCTACCTATAAATGTTTCTTTGTGACAAAAAACCTACTTACTTACTTCGCTGGCTCAGTGACTCAAAAAAGATCTTGGTCTCCAACACTAAAAGCTGCCACTCATGCCAATCGGGTCTATTGAAAGCTTGCAGGTCTTTGCTCGCTTCGTCCAACTAGCAGGAGCAGTGGGTCATCCAACAGGACATTTTCCTATTGGGTGACCCAAGTATGCTCTCCTTAGAGCTCGAAACAGATATGATCCTCTCCCATTCTCTCTAGGTGCCCAAGCAAAAGGAGTTTTGCCGATTTAAACTCTCCAATGATGATGGAAGCCAATATTATTGTGACACTATAGGAATAAACAATATAGAAGCAGTGATAGCCTAGTGGTTAGGACTGTGGTCTCCTATTCGGGGGGTCGCAGGTTCGATCCCAGGTACGCAACTCTGACTTTTCGGAGTCAAGTGCTTTTAAGCAATTAAATATCACTTGCTTCAACGGTGAAGAAAAACATCGTGAGGAAACCTGCACATCTGAGAGTTATTTTCATAATGTTCTCGAAGCTGTGTGAAGTCCACCAATTCGCATTGGGCCAGCGTGGTGGACTATGGCCTATAACCCTTCTCTGAGAAAAGACCAGCGCTCAGTACTGAGCTGTTGATGGGTTGCTGATGATGACGATGATAGGGAATAAACAACCTTTTTTCTTATACCAAATTGCTAAAGTCCCTATTCCCTAGCCTGAAGCTTGTGACTGTTGCGTGTGAAGAGACCCCGCGTCGACCTTTCCCGTGAATAATTTCGCTATTATGAGCGTAAGTAGGTGGACAAAAAGCCCGGCGTACATTGTGCTGTATAATTCGCGGGGCGGTGTTTTTGTCGCGGGTTCTGTTCTCGGTTGGGAACACACGGCTCGTTTGACGGCCGGGCTTGCGGTCACTGTGCTTTAAACAACTTACACATAATTGCCGCGTTGGTTTAGTGGATTCGGATCGGATTTCTAATAGGTTTTCTTCTTCTTTTTTATCAACCTATAGACGTCCACTGCTGGATAAAGGTCTCCTGCATGGACTTCCACAGGCTTCGGTCTTGCGCCGCTTGGATCCAGCGGCTCCCTGCGACTCGTTTGATGTCGTCGGTCCACCTAGTGGGGGCTTCTAGTAGGTACTATCTAATACGTACTATCAAGAAATTCTCATAGAGTAGGTATTAGCCCAGAGTTAGGAAGCTGGTGGTGTGTCAACCCCGTGCCCTGGAGAGCACGTAAACTCGAAGTAGCTACTTACTAGCTAGCGGTTTTTTCTTTTGGTTGATTAACTTTAACATTGGGTTATTCAAGGGGCGGACCAACAAATTCCTGAAAAGTCGGCAACGCATTGGTGGTGCCTCTGGTGCTACAAATAATTGGGTATTTGACTTACCCCCCGATTGTCTAAAAGTTATTCCATTGATCGTATTCGTATTCGATGATGATTAGTGTCAAAGTAAAATAAATAATGCTTGATTGTATTGATTTAAAGTCACAAATTCAGTAGGTACAACCGATTTTAATATGGAGCGTTATAGAGCGTATCGTACATACGTAAACGTATAAAAATGCATACCCGAAATTGAGTTCTAATTCAATGATGTTATGGTTTATTTTACTTTGACGCTAATGTCATCGAATACGATAGCAATCAATGGAATAACTTTAGACAATCGCAGGGCTGCACTGGTTGATTTATAGAAACACTAAGGAAGATCTATGCTATATGATACCTACTTTTAAAGAAAAAGTCATAGGTAGATATCTGCTCCACAGCTGATCAGGAGTTTGGATCGCATTTTTAGCCGACTTCCAAAAAGGAGGAGGTTATCAATTCGTCGAAATCTATTTTTTTTTGTAAGTTCACCGATTACTCGAAGACGCCTGAACCGATTTGGAACATTCTTTTTTGTTTGAAAGGGTATACTTCCCAGGTGGTCCCATTTAAATTTTATCGAAATCGGTTGAGCGGTTTTTAAATAAATATTTTATATTAAATTATGGCAGATTAACTTAAAAAAATCTGGTTCAATAGGAACACTAAGCAATATCTTTAAGCACCCATCTATATGGCACCTTCTTGTAAATAAAAAGTCATAAGCTCCAGAGTTGATCAGGAGGCGCGCGGTTCGTTTCCGGCCGGAAGCAACGCCGGCGCCGGAAATCCCTGAGATTGGACAAAAATTGACGAGCGCCGAACATCATTCTGTTACCCTTACCCGCTACCCCCCTACCTTCCTACCCTACCTTCCTGCTCAGGCTGCCCCCCACGACCCCTGTTACCGTGACACTGTTATCTAGTCTCTACGAACCAGTAACATATTACTATACCTATTACCTACACATGACATCTAGGTAGGTGGGGTTCCAAGCTTATATCTAGTAATTATGTAATTAGCAAGTATGTACTTACGCAAGATGACCTATTTTGAAAAACTGTTGGATGATGTTCGGAAATATCTACATTCTAATATTTCAAAAAATAGCTTTTTAAAAAACCGACTTCAAACGCCAAACGAATATTGGCATGCAGGACTACAAATCAGTGCCTACAAACGAGTAGTAGTTGCGTTTTTGTAAGTATACGAAAACGCAAACCTTCATTGCTTTTTTCTCCGACGCCTCTAAAGTTTTGGCTAAATATTTGCATACTAATCATGGGAAATATTACCACAAATATATATTGCCATAAAATGTTTTTATTTAGTTTTTGGTAGAAATAAGTAATTGTCCATTTTTAGGGTTCCGTACCAAAATGGTAAAAATGGAACCCTTATGGTGAGACTTTCTCCGTCCGTCCGTCCGTCCGTCCGTCCGTCTGTCACAGTCGATTATTTCAGTAACTATTAAAGCTATCTACATGAAATTTGGCATAGTTGTGTATAATAGTGGCCCAACATCATTGAAATAAAGAAAAATCGAAAATTATTTTTAGTTTTATTAAAAAAGGGGGAAAATCGGGGGTTTGAAATTTCAAAGTAAAATAACTATATTGAGTGGGGTATCATATGAAAGGACTTGTGCATTCTAAAACAGTTTTTTATTTATTTCTATATATAATAGTTTTTGATTAATCGGCCAAAATGTCGAAAAAAATACCGTCCCCCCCCCCCCCCTTATCTCCGAAGTTTACCAATCGAAAAATCTGAAATAATTATGGTCAATAGAAGTTTATGTATATTTTACAGGAAAAATAAAAGCAACGTGAAAATTATTTTAGTTTGATTAAATAAAATCGGCCAAGTGCGAGTCGGGCCTCGCTCTTTTAGGGTTCCGTTTAAAAATATTAAATAAAAATATTTCCATGTACCCATGGAAAGATTCTAATTTAATTTTTTTAATTTAATTTCATTTTTATTATTTGTTGTTATAGCGGCAATAGAAATACATAATATGTGAAAATTTCATCTGTCTATCTATTACGGTTTGCAAGATACAGCCCGCTGACAGACGGACGGACGGACAGCGTAGGCTTAGTAATAGGGTCCCGTTGGTACCCTTTGGGTACGGAACCCTAAAAAGGGGGAAAATCGGGGGTTTGAAATTTCAAAGTAAGATAACTATACCGAGTGGGGTATCATATGAAAGGCCTTTACTTGTGCATTCTAAAACAGTTTTTTATTTATTTCTATATAAAACAGATTTTGAGTAATCGGCCAAAATGTCGAAAAAAATACCGTTCCCCCCCCTTATCTCCGAAGTTTACCAATCGAAAAATCTGAAATAATTATGGTCAATAGAGGTTTATGTATATTTTACAGGAAAAATAAAACCAACGCTCTAACTAGTATAGTTTTTTTTTTATATTAACAATAAACCTCTACAAACAAAGTTAACGATAAATAAGCAAATTAATATAATATTATCGTTTTACTTTTACTTTTGGAGTACGGAACCCTCGGTACGCGAGTCCGACTCGCACTTGGCCGGCTTTTTTTAATCTTATGGGTACCGGGACACTGACGATATTACCTTACCTACTTCGTTTCGAATTGATAACCTCCTTTTTTGAAGTCGATTAATAATAATAATTTATTAGAAATATATAATAATCTATCTATATAAATAAAAATGAATGTTGGTAAGCGCATAACTCAAGAATGGATGGACCAATTCGGTTAATTTATTTTTTTGTATGTTCCTTAAGTTCCACGGAAGGTTTTAGGTAATACAAAAAAAAAAAAAACAAAAAACTAAATTCACGCGGACGAAGTCGCGGGCATCAGCTAGTTTATAATAAAATAAATCTAATTACATAATTTATTTATAGATCGAAGTTAATGCGATAATAAGGTAGATAAGTTGGGTAGTACCTTGAATTTGGAAAAACCATTATAATTATTTATAACTATAGTTTCCAAACTCAAGGTGAAAGACGCTGTCTGCCTAATTGGCTTTGAGGCAGTACATACCTAATGCTATAGAACTATATTACCATTGTACATGGGACCTTCGAAATGCACGACTAAGCATTAAGCAATTTTGTTAATAGAAGGGGGCATAGGTAATGGGTACGTAATAATTACTAATTTAGTGGTTTAGACGTTATTTTTTTTATTTAGCTTTAAATTTTTGATATTGAATTAATTGTGCAATTACCTCGTCTTAACAATTGAAAACCAATTGAAGTAAACGAAACCTTTTCAATAATTACCAACACTTGCTTGAAAAATGCACTTTAACTACTCTTGTGCGGTAGAAATACACTGCAAGTAAAAAAATCTGGTGCATTTTGTTTGTAGTTTTTTTAAAGTTTCAATATGTCCAGTCAAATTTCAAAGCAAGGAGTCATAGCCAACACTTAAACACCTGAAACACCTGAACCTAGGTAGGTTTTCCATTCGTTCGATTGATCGCTAGTGCCTCAGTGGTCATCGGCTCTAAATGCCACTTACCTATCTACTTACTAGGTACTTCAATTTGCTAATCCTTTGGCCTATATTGGTAACTTTTGTTCTACTTCCGATTTGGTCTTCCAAAAAATCTTAAAGCGATGATTTGATAGCCATCAATTCCGCTGAACATGAAAGTTGATAGAAATCGAATCAATATACCGCGGAGCGTCCCCGAGTCCCGGGCCCCTGGGGACCGCTGGGGACCGGCGCGGCCCCCTGTTATTGTTTCTGTGCCGCAAACTTGATAAGTGAAAAACTTTTACACCTCACCCACTTTGTAACAACGATTGAGTGTCTCACGACTTCTTGGAGCTTTTTAACTTTCATCTTGCCTGATGTTCTTAAAAAAAAAACTACCTGTTACAAGTTACAAACAACTAAGTTGACTAGATAGATGGTCCAGGGTTTGAATTCCGAGGAGACCCGAGCCCAGTAGGTAAGTAGGTAGTTATACGGCTGGATCACGCGTGATGCTCGTGAACGGGTTCCACCGGCGGGAATGGGGCTGCTTTCTGTCTGCCCGTCTTAATATGTATTGAATAATTGTAGTATGCATTTTTGGAACTTCCCCTCATTCTATTCTATTCTAACAAAGTTGCATAGGGATAAATCGGCTTGGCAGCATAGCAAACTTTTTACAGTGTAATAGCATACTATTATATATTCTGTGTACTATTATATATTCTGTGGTAATAGCTACATAGTATGTAAAATGGTTATTTTGAAAAGAGCTATGGCTGAGTTTCTTGCCGGCTCTTCTCAGCAGAAGCCGCTTTTCGAAACAGTGGTAGAGTCATGACGTGTCATAAGAGCCACAGGTTGGCCAACGTGAAATAAATAATTTTGAATTTTGATTTTTTTTAAATTTTTACCTAAATTGAATGCTAAGCAAGAGGTCCCACGGTAACAAGACGCTAAGTGCATACTTAAGGCTGCGACGGCTGATTGGCACAAAAAGGTGTCCATTATACAGAAGCCTCAGTATGTAGAACCCGTCATTATGTCGTTGAGACGGGCGATGGGCACAGGCGCCCACCGCGCTTGACATTCACGATTGGTACAAAAAGTAAGAAAAAAGAATTAGGTAACTACTTTTAATGCTATGGCCGTGATAGCCTAGTGGTTAGAACTGTGGTCTCTTATTCGGGGGGTCGCAACTTGCAGGTTTGATACCGGGACCGTGGTGGACTATGGCCTAATTATAACCCTTCGCTAAGAGGAGACCTGCGCTCAGTAGTGAGCCGTTGATGGTTCGCTGTTATGGGATGAATGTTATGGCCACTCGTTTGTTTAAATCGAAAACTAAGCTACGCCAAAGCTAAACTATCAAACGAGTCGCAGAGAACCACTGGATAGCAGGCGGCTCAAGACCGAGGCCTGTGGAAGTTAATGCAAGAGACCTTTGTTCAAAAGTCGACGCGACGTCTAAAGAAGAGGCAAGAAGATGAAGTTTAATCTTTAAATGAGTAGGTATACCTACGTCTTTACGAGTAGGTGGGCAGGTAAGACTAATACGAACACTATCAGGGCGTTTGTGCACTCATTCGAATTCGATTCTTAATCGAACTCGTAAATATACGATTCGAAGTGGTCTACTTATAAAATGTACCTACGTGCGCTTGTGCACTTTTTCAATTCGTAATTTGATAGATCCGTCAAAATAAAAATCGAATGAGTGCACAAGCGCACGTACATTTTGTATGACGGCCTCTTCGAATCGTATATTTTTACGAATACGATTACGAATCGAATACGAATGAGTGCACAAACGCCCTCAGAGTGTTTGTCGGAAGTAGCATCTGCAGTGTAAATGACGTAGCGAGTCTAAATGCAGGTAATATTATAGCATTCGAATCGCGATACAACTAGCGCGATTACTGATATATCGAGAGACACACAGCTCTACAAAACTGACAACTTCTTCCTCCAACAGATTTCTCAGATATCTACTCGGTATTGATAAGAACTGCCCGTCTGCCCGTCTTGAAATGAATTGAATTGTAGTACCTACGCTTTTTTTGGAAACTCACCTCATTGTGGAAATATTATATTCTATTCTGTTCTAACAAAGTTGCATGGGTTAAATCGGCATGGCATCCGGCTGCCCACAAGATAGTATAAAAAACATAATACAATGTAATAGCTGTATAATAATATTGTAAATTGATTATTTTGAGAAGAGCAACTGCTGAGTTTCTTGCCGGGTCTTCTCAGCAGAATCCGCTTTCCGAACCGGTGGTAGAATCATGACGTGTCATAAGAGCCACAGGTTGGCCTACATGAAATAAATAATTTTGAATTTGAATTTGAACTTATCATCGTGTGGTGCCATCTTCAAACTGAGGTGCGATTGTCTAAAGTTATTCCATTGATCGTAATCGTATTCGATGAAATTAGCGTCAAAGTAAAACAAACCATAACAGCATTGAATTAGAGCTCAATTTTGTAAATGCATACTTATACGTTTACGCATGTAAGATACGCTCCATAACGCTCCATATTGAAATCGGTTGTACTGAATTTGTGACTTTAAATCAACATTACAGTCACCGACATAGCTCAGCGAGTCGCGAAACTGAAGTGGAAGTGGGCGGGGCACATAGTTCGAAGAGCTGATGGTCGTTGGGGTCCCAAGGTGCTGGAGTGGCGACCCCGCACCGGGAAGCACAGTGCTGGCAGACCCCCCACCAGGTGGACCGACGACATCAAACGAGTTGCAGGGAGCCGCTGGATCCAGGCGGCGCAAGACCGAGGCCTGTGGAAGTCCATGCAAGAGACCTTTGTCCAGCAGTGGACGTCTATCGGTTGATAAAGATGAAGAAAAAGTGCTGTGAAAGGGTACCACAATAACCATCAATACCGTAACTATCAGTACCAGTACCAGAAAATAATAGCATAGCACTCACACATTCATTGGTTGTTTTGAGCCTAAGTTTGGAGGGGAACTTTGTTAGAAACTTCTGTTCTAAGTGTCATAGTTCGATGATTCGCACTGTTGGGCGACTGTGCGTGCGTCGTGCAAGTGGGCCCTGCGTATCTGCACCCTGCAGGCCGGGCCGTGTCTGCGCAGTAAACTGCCACCGTATCATTAATCAAGTGGGTTTTTTGTTAGTAAATGCGATTTTTATTGTCCGTGTGCGAGTCGTGAATCCATTTGTGTTAATGAGCCGCAAGGTGGCCTTTTGCTTTAATTCAATGTCATTTCATAATAAGCAACAGACTAAATAAAAAGAATAGAGAATCAAATAAAATAAACAGAGCCTAAGAAGCAGATTTTAAAAGAAAACGCCGATGATCATCGAACTGTGACGCTTAGAAGCGCAAAAGTCGACGCAGTGATAAGGCATTTTTAGTAGGCCTTTGCCGACTACGAAGTTTCTTCGCGTACGTACGTGCGTGATACGAGATCAGAAATTTACTAAAAACACGACTACTACCCATACTATGTACTGCTATACTGTGAAAGCGTGTCTTAATTCATCACAATAACCATCAAATACGTAATTATTAGTACCAGTACCAGAAAATAATTAGGTACATTCATTGGTTGTTTTGAGCCTACGAGCTACGTTTGGAATGGAATTTTGTCAGAAACTTCTGTTCTAAACGTTAAAGTTCGATGGCAAAGGATCCTTAGGTACCTGTTTTATGTTTTATTAATTGACAAGATAGCTCTCAACTGCGATTTAACCTGATGATTAAATAAGTGACGGTGGATCTAAGATGGTAGCGGCTAGCCGGCTAACTTGCCAAATCCGCCTCCCTTAAGGTGGATATACGAGTCTGCGCGCGAAATTCAAATTTAATTTGGTTTTTCCCATTTTGTAAACTAATACGACAAAGTAGGGTTATGGCATTCTAATTGCGCCAGTAGAATTATCATCTTCACAGGCTTACATAAAAATCTTTACTTGAAAGTGACCAGTTTAAGAAATTAATCAAAATTCCGAGTTGGACGTGAGTTACTCACAAATTAGTCAGTATTTTGATTAATTTCTTAAACTGGACACTTTCAAGTAAAGATTTTTATGTAAACCTGTGAAGATGATAATTCTACTGGCGCAATTAGAATGCCATTAGCCTAGTTTGTCGTATTAGTTTACAAATTGCGAAAAACCAAATTAAATTTGAAATTCGCGGGCAGACCTATCCTTAAACAAAAACTATTTATGTCTATATTCGAGGGCTCCATCCGTGTTTCTGATTAGTCTATGCTCATAAAGTTCGTAATGAGTGTCCCTTATGTTTTTTGCCTCCCCTTCACGAAGATTCGTGGTGAAAAATTAGTGTGTGTGAAATTGTCAGATGCTCTTGTGATGTGACGCCTGCGGCATGCTGTCTGTACGGTGTACAACCTACTCTCATCGTGTCATCATCATTCCCCTGGCGCATTCCCTATTTGGGGTCGGCCCTCCTGATACTTGATCGCCACTTGTTGCGATCTTGGGTCATTGCTGGCGTTAGGTCGAGCATCGTCATGTCATTAGAGATGGTTCTAGTCCAGGTAGTTGGTGGGCGACCTCTGCTTCTCTTGCTCTCATCCATATCCATCACTCGACTTGTCATGTGGTGTTCATCCCTGCGCATTACATGACCATACCAGCGTAATCGGCCTTCCCGCATCTTATCCCGAATATCAGCAATTTTAAAAGTGCCTCGGATGAGCTTATTCCGAATTTTGTCTGCTCGAGTAACACCTCCAGACCAACGCAACATTTTCATTTCAGTGACATGTAATTTCTGTTCGTCACACTTTCTCATTCCCCAACATTCGGATCCGTAGATCGGAGCTCGTTTGTACACGGTGCCTTTGGTTTTAATTGGCATTTTTGCATCACAAAGAACACCTGTAAGAGATCTCCACTTAAGCCATCCTGTTTTTACAACCTACTCTGAGAAAAGGAATTAAATGCGAAAATAATAATAATAATAATAATTATTTATTTGCGCGAATGTTTGTACAGTGGGATGGTAGTGTCAAAATATATTTGTCAGACCATAACATTCAACTAAATTAATAGTGTGCAAATACAATATTAATTATAAAATGAAAGTGATTATAGTCAAGATTAAAAAATATAAATTAACAAATTTCCAAAATGTCAATATTTATGTTTTTCGGTACCTAATTGTTACACCAAATATTTTTTTATATCATAATAACTTTTCTCCAATAGCCATTCCTTGAGTTTTCTTTGAAACTTATTTAAGGATTTATTTTAATGTGTTTGTTTGTCCTCCAATCACGCAGTATCGGAGCAATGGTTCGACGTAATTTTTTGTATGTACCTGTAGAGTGATAGGCTTTTTATCCCAGAAAATAAGAGATTAAACATAAGTAATTCCACGCGGACGAAAGTTTTAGTTTGTATTCATATTTGTAGTGTGTGTATGTGGGTGGGTGTGTGCGTGTGTGTGAGTGTGTCTGCGTGCGTGAGTGAGCGTACTACTAATTACTTAGTTTTATTTTTTCTACAAGCTTTTATTTAGCTTGACCAGTTTATTCATTTGTTTGTTTGGGTCAAATCTTGCAAGATGAATTAGAACCACTTCCCGGTTTCCGATTGAGCTGAAATTTTGCATGTAGGGTGTAAATCGGATGACAATGCAATATTATTGTGACATGGAGCTGATCTGATGCTGGGGACGGAAGATGGCTATCGGAACTCTGTAATAAAATGATGTAACCCCATCGAGTTTGGGCTCGTTTGATTCGTCATGACAAGAACTCTGATCCTAGATGATATCTAGAGTCTAATGATGTAGCTACTAAAAGCTCGTAAGTAAAAATAAAACTTTTAATTTACACTTGTCTTTTATTATGATTTTTGGAACTTTTTCGCAATAATTTGGAAATCTTTGGTAAGGATAGCACCTAAGGATTTCAATCTAAAGTTAATATTGCGTGTGAATTTTCCAGATGTAGCCGCCACCGCTGATGGCTGATTCGGCTTACGTAGCTGGGATTTGGAGGATTATGCGTTGGATTAAATTCCGCTTAGTCGACTTTAATGTTACTTGGAAATGGTAATTTTGTCAAAATATTCACTAGCTGAGTATTAAACTGAAAATTATAATTATTCTATTCTAGCTTACACTAAAAAAGAATTTACGACCTATTCTCAGACCTACAGAACTTATTTAACGCATACCGAGCTTATTAGTACGGCTTCTTAGCTCGAAATACGGTCCCATCCGGAAGAAAGCATGAAACTTGGCATGCATGTATAGCTTTGACATATATAACTCAATGTAGAAGTAGAAACACCTCTAGAATAGTATACCTATTACACATCTAGATCACAATTTTATTGACCTCGGCTTCGCCTCGGACAACAATTACATGTGATCTGAGACATTTCTTATTTACTGCCCGTGGTGTGTATACTATTTTTCTCCTCGACGGAGGCGGAAAGCGACATTATCGTTTAGCGCAGCGGGAGGAAAATTGACGCTTTCCGCCCGGAGGTGAGAAAATAATTTTTTACACCTCTCCCCCCCTATTTTGTATCCCAAATCATGGTTTTTTAAATTTTTCAGGAAAACGGTTAAAGCTATGAAAAAACTGTCAAAAGCCAAAATGTTTTTCATTAAATTCCTTACAATACATTCTTTGAATGTATGTTGATACGACTTATCTATAGTTCTCAAAATAATCTAACATTTATTGGTGTAAGCACAGGGATTTAAGCAACTTATTAAAATTACCAGTCAAGTTCAGTGAAAAGTATGTTTATTTTAATTCATATCGCAGGAATCTCCCCCGCACTTACAGAGACCAGTACAGGGAAGCCCTGACTTCCTACATAGGCATCGACCAGTTATGCAGCTGCGGCAGGAGCACCTTGTTAACTCCTTGACGGATGCCGAGGTTTCTTTTTTCGTGTTCCATGATGGAGTCCAAACACCATCTTCTTTCTTCCATCCCCAAACCTCGAAATCAGGATATTCAGGATTTGCTATCAAGCACTAAGCCCAGATCAATCCCGCTTGTAAACATGCTCGTTTTGTATGCTGTAGAAGAGCGCCAAATGTTGGTGGCAGCCTATCCATAGCCCGCCCCCTGATAAATAACGCCTTTCTAGCTTGGCCGATATCTTCCAAGTCGTTTGTGTTATCGTAAGTAAGGATAACATATCACGTCACAACAATCATCACATAACATATATATGGAAGGACTTCCACGTTTTCCAAAACGACTTCTTTCCTTTCCCACAGAATCCTGATACAGTATCACAGCCTGTAAATGCATGAAAGAATAAAATACCAATGCATCTGTCTGGACCGAGTGTAGCCACGAGTTGGTGGACTGCAATAATACGTGAAGTTTTTCCAACACCGAAGGATATCCACAATTTATTCAAATTATTTTTTTAAGCTCTCCGAACAAAGAAATTGCAATAACAACAACATCTGTATCCACAGTTCTAATAATAAGGTTAGTGTGACCATATCGCAAAGCGTGAAAGACATGGAGGAGGAGTCTAGAATCCGCTTCTTCTTGTTTGACTTCAGGGATGACATGTCTGCGGCATCGTTACTCAAAACTTCTTCCCCTTTGGTTGCTATAATTTTTTTTATATGTTGGACCTGCTGGAGCCCAACAGCTAGGAAGTTGAAGAGTTCAATTTTGTTCTCCATTGAACAAAGAAATTTTTGTCAGTTTTTAGGTAGCTTGCCTGTTGATGAACCTTGACAAAACGTGACCCTTTGACGAATCCCTGTTCCTCGTTTTTCACGGGTGGAATTCTTAAGACTATCATCATGATAGACATCAAAAACGACATCTACTCGATTTCCCTACTGGCTCGTAACGTAGCCAATAAAAGATTTGCGATAGTCATCAAATATAACATTTGTACCCGGTCTTATCATTTGAACTACAGCAGGCCCATCCAGAAACGAGGCAGTGCAGTCCACGGGATCTTCGTTAAATGTCTCTACACAACTTTCATTTTCATCTTCTTCACCTTCATTCTTGTCATTTTGTCTTGTCTTCTTCCCCTCCCCGCCGCCGCATCATTCCATGCGCCCGTTATTACTATTGTGGTTTTTTTTGTGTTATTAAGTATTTCAAATTATGTTTTTTTGAACAAAATTTGGAAGCAATGTGAGCATAATTTCAAAAGTATAGGTCGTATCAACATACATCCAAAGAATGTATTGTAGGGAATTTAATGAAGAACATTTCGGCTTTTGACAGTTTTTTCATATCTTTAACCGTTTTCGTGAAAAATTTAAAAAACCACGATTTGGGATACAAAATAGGGGGGAGGGGGGGAAAACATGATTTCTAGAGGTGTTTCTACTTCTACATTGAGTCATATGTCAAAGCAAAATGCATGCCAAGTTTCATGCTTTCTTCCGGATGGGACCGTATTTCCTATTTTCTTGAGCTAACGAGTAACGAGCCGTACTATATTATAAACGTACATATTATAATGTTTATCTATCAATTCGAATAGAAAATTTTCGAATCCGCTATGACGGGACTTGCAATGTTAGCAGCTCCCGGACCTTATGTAACGGACGTCATTGTATGATATCTCAAAATATAATATAATATTATTGTATTATTAATATATTGAAGTAATATTACTTTTAACGTTGGTGGTAAGCCCCCAGTTAGTCGTCAACGTATATGGGCTTATAGGTATAGGACGGGTTAGACATTGTTAACATTTATTTGGTCAAGGTATTTTTTGTAGTTCATACCCAATTAGCATATCTCTAGAAAATGATCTAGTATGAGGAGCCCTGGCTAATTAAATTATGATATTTCCTGATAAATTTAAAAACATAATATTCACGTTACTTCCATAAACAGGATATATAATGTGGTAATAAATTTTGTACTGTCAATTACTAGATATTGTAGGCAAAAGTACCTAACAAGAACAGGTCGGGTGCGCGTTAGACCTTGCATGAGGTAGAGTTCCGTAGTCGTACTAATAAAAAAAAATGATTTGAACAGGTTGTACCACTGATTACGACATAATGATACACAAGTAGACACTGATTGCAAATTTTAATTCTTCTTCTTCTTCTTTATCAACCGATAGACGTCCACTGCTGGACAAAGGTCTCTTGCATGGACTTCCACAGGCCTCGGTCTTGCGCCGCCTGAATCCAGCGGCTCCCTGCGACTCGTTTGATGTCGTCGGTCCACCTGGTGGGGGGTCTGCCAACACTGCGCTTCCCGGTGCGGGGTCGCCACTCCAGTACCTTGGGACCCCAACGACCATCAGCTCTTCGAACTATGTGCCCCGCCCATTTCCACTTCAGTATCGCGACTCGCTTAGCTATGTCGGTGACTCTGGTTCTCCTACGGATCTCCTCATTTCTGATTCGATCCCGCAGGGACACTCCGAGCATAGCTCTCTCCATCGCCCGCTGAGCGGTCCTGAGCCTACTTATGAGGCCCTTAGTTAGCGACCATGTCTCGGATCCGTAAGTCATCACTGGCAACACGCACTGTTCGAAGACTTTAGTCTTCAGGCACTGAGGAATTTTGGACGAGAAGACATCTCGGAGCTTCCCGAACGCTGCCCAGCCGAGTTGGATTCGGCGGTTGATCTCTTTCTCGAAATTGGACCTACCTAGCTGGACTGTGTGTCCCAGGTAAATATACTCGTCGACAATTTCGAGTGCAGAGTTCTCAACAATTACTGGGTGGAGCGGTGCATGAGCATTGGACATGATTTTCGTCTTGCTCATGTTCATTTTCAGGCCCACCTGTTGAGAAACCCTGCTGAGATCGTTGAGCATTGTATTGAGGTCTCTCAGAGTCTCTGCCATGACTACTATGTCATCGGCAAATCGCAGGTGAGTGATGTACTCGCCGTTTATGTTGATGCCAAGCCCGTTCCAATCCAGAAGCTTAAAGACGTCCTCCAACGCAGCGGTAAAGAGCTTCGGGGAGATAACGTCTCCCTGTCGCACTCCACGCTGCAAGTGGATTGGCCTCGTAGTCTGGTCCTGTATACGTACTGACATTGTGGCGTTTTCATACAAGCACTTCAACACTTGGATATACCGGTAGTCAATCCGGCATCTCTGCAGCGACCTCAACACAGCCCAAGTTTCCACCGAATCGAAGGCTTTCTCATAGTCCACAAACGCTAAGCAAAGTGGCCGGTTATACTCTTCCGTCTTTTGTATAACCTGCCGCAGCGTATGAATGTGATCTATGCTACCAAAGCCTTTTCGGAATCCGGCTTGTTCGGGAGGCTGGAAGTCGTCGAACCTACGAGCGAGACGATTCGTAATGACTCTCGAGAACAACTTATAAACATGACTCAACAACGAGATGGGTCTATAATTCTTCAACAAGGTATTATCACCCTTTTTGAAGAACAGAACCACCACGCTCCTGTGCCATGCTTCCGGCGTTGTGCCCTCGTGGATGACGGAATTGAACAATCGCTGAAAGATCTTAAGTACCGGTTTTCCACCCGCTTTCAGGAGTTCCGCAGTGATTCCGTCATCACCTGGCGTCTTGTTGTCCTTGAGCTGTTTGAGAGCCATTCTAATCTCGTATAGGCTGACGTCCGGGATATCTTCGGTATAGTGTCGGGTCAGTTTGGCTCTGGGATCTTTCGCCAAATCTTCAACAGGTTTTTGTGTCGTGGTATATAACTGTCCATAGAACTTCTCAACCTCTCCCAAGACCTCAGGTCGAGAAGAGACGAGACGGCCGTCATCAGTTTTCAGCCGCGTCAGCTGGCTCTGTCCGATAGACAGATCTCTCGCGAACACTTTTGAGCCTTTGTTCCGCTCAATGGTATCTTTAATACACTTGGTATTAAAGACACGGAGGTCGCGAGTTTATGCCTTAGAGATCTGCCTATTAATCCGCCGGTAGGCAGCCGCGTCTGCCGATGACTGCAGCCTCATCTCTTGTCTCTCCTTCATTAGCTTGAGAGTATGGTCAGAGAACTTTTCGGTTCTTTTCCTGCGATGGGTCTTAAAGAATTTAGACCCCACAGTATGGACAGTTTCCACGAACCTGTTGTTTAGATCGTCCACAGAAACGCAGTCTGCTAGGCACTCGAATCGGTTCTGCAGTTCGAGTTGGAAGTTTTCGAGATTTTGGATATGAGCACGAGAAGGTCGGAGAGTGGACTTCACCAGTCTGGCCCTTTCCAGCTTTACATTAATATTCAACGTGCCTCTTACCATCCGGTGATCGCTACCGGTTTTCACCCTATTGATCACAGAGACATCATTGAATATATGCCGCTTGGTCGACATAATGAAGTCGATCTCATTCCTCGTGGAACCATCGGGACTCAACCATGTCCATTTTCTGTGTGGCCGCTTCCTGAAGAAGGAGTTCATCATAAAGAGGCCCTCCTTCTCCATGAAGTCGGCCAACATTTGGCCCCTTTGGTTCCTTCGCCCATACCCAAAATGCCCCACTCTCGTCTCTGCACCGCTTCGTTCGCCCAGCCTTGCATTGAAATCCCCCATCACAACACTGTAATGAGTGGCAGAGGCGTGTATGGCTTTTGATATATCCTCATACAGCGCCTCTACCTCCTCGTCAGAATGTGTCGATGTTGGTGCGTAGACCTGTATAACCTTCAGCGAATACCGTTTGGTGATTCTGAGTATGAGGTACGCTACCCTACTCGACACACTCTTGACTTGTACAATGTTGTTGACGAGGGACTTGTGGACGATGAACCCGACACCACCCTGGGACTGTTGATCGCCCTCCCGGTAGTAAAACATGTTGCCGGAATTGAGGATTATCGAGTCCTCCCCCTCTCTTCGGACTTCAGACAATCCTATAATATTCCAGCGCAACTTGCTCACTGCTTCTTCCAGCTCGATGATCTTCTCGTCGGTCCTCAAAGTGCGTGCGTTATACGTCACCAGGTCCAGTCGTCGGGGTTGGCAGCGGAATCTCGTCTAATTAAATATATTTTAATTAAATAATACCTAATATATAAAAATTCTTAAAAAAAACCGATTTCAAACGCCATTGAAAAGTATTAAATAATTAGTCAGGCGGGCCTAAATAGTTCTAAGATATCCATCTCCGAAGATACTCATCAAATCTTCACCAAATTTAAATGGGACCTACCTGCAGATACACCCTTTCAAATAAATTTGAAAGGTTTAAAAATTACTCATCAGATTTATTCATGTAGGAATATTTTTTTACGTTAAATAAATAATTGTTACGGTTACCTAATTAATTAAAACTTTAAAACAAAACCATTAAAATTTCAACTACTAATTTATATACTAAACTAAAATCTTACTGAAATGTATTTTTACATATAATTTTGCAATGAATATTTTTATTTTTCAAAATATTAATAAGTACCTATCTGTAGCGGTTCAAAAAGTGTCCAAAGGCAGCTTTAATAGTTTGTAAAGGTTTGTAAATAACTTCGCTGTGACGAAAAGACTGATGGACTGGAGATATGATGAGGGGTTTCTTATTTTAGTACGGAACGCGAACTAGTTTTTGAGATATTAATAAGGACTAATGAATAAACATTATTGCATCGTGACGATATGTACAAATTGATCTTCTATTTAAAAGGAGTAATAGGACTAAATGAACTGATAAATGGTTTTGATAAAATATTATGCAACTTTTGTTTATTTATGAGGCAATAATGGCAATTATAACCTTTTAATTACCTATTTAGTTTTTATGAGTTATGAACTTATGACCAAACAAACTTACCTGTTTAACTGAAGTTAGTTTAAATAGGAAGGTACATGAGAAAAAATAATTTGCGCAATCGATGAAGGGCTGTTTTTGTTTCTATGGAGAGCGTAGAACCCATTTACGTGACTATAAATTTTTTAGCATTAATATTTACTTAATGGTTTCGTTACTATTAATTAAAATGACCTAAAAAGGTTTTAGTTTTTTTAATGAAAAGATCATTTTTGAGAGAAAAGATGTAGTTAGCTCGCCCTTGAATGGGACTGACCAGAAATGCTGATGCAGTCTAAGATGGTAGCGGACTAATTTGGAAGGGGTATCAAATTATCAACATCCTTTTTACTTTCTACTTACCTCTAATCGGTTTCTATGGCTTGGCGGCAATTCTTTGACGGTAGGGTGGAAGGAAACTAGCCACGACCGAAGCCTCTTTCACGATCACGACAAAAAAACATTTAGATTTTTCTTTAAATATTATAGACTAGCGTTGACTGACTCTGGCGCAATCTAAATAAAAATAAATAAACTCTGTAGCCTCCTCAAAAGCAAAAAACACAACCTCAAGATGAATCAATATAAAAGTTAGTAAAAAAACTACAAAAGCGAGACTTTCCAAAACAAACAACCCCTTTAGATATCTTAATAAGGTTTTTTGTGGCCGTGTCGATGGCGGCAGGCGCCTTCCATCTGTGCAATTGTGGTCGATTAATCGGGAATCGGGATCGACATCATCGTTCATTGGGAATTCCTCATGTATTCGCACTTTCATCGTTCCTAGAGACTAAATAACTCCAAAACAGCATAGAATACTCTTAGTCTTCACTGAGCTTTAAAAGAACCTTCTTCTTTATCAACCGATAGACGTCTCTGCTGGACAAAGACCTCTTGCATGGACATCCACAGGCACAGGTCTTGCGCTGCCTGAATCCAGCGGCTCCCTGTGACTCGTTTGCTGTTGTCGGTCCACCTAGTGAGGGTCTGCCAACTCAGCGCTTCCCGGTGCGGGGTCGCCACACCCACAGCACATTGGGACCCCAGCACCATCAGCTATTCGAATATATAATGTTTAGAAGAAAAGGTCACAGAAAAAGAGTCAGTAAGTGATTGTTTTATATCAATACAAGAGATTTTCACAAACTTGAAGCATCAAGTAGTGTGCGGGATACCCAACTCCTCAGCAACTTACAGCAGATATAGTGTATTTCGGCTCATTAGTACGGTCTCAATGAGTAGGTTTTAGATAGATGATGATCGAGTATCCAGGATCGAGGAAGAGGAAGATCTGATAATGAAGCAGAAAACTGGGTAACAGGATGTCAATTACTACTACTACTGTCTAGAATAACATGTCGGTGGTGTTTTTTTTTTTCAATTTATACTAATTGTTTTTATTACTTAATAACTCCAGCATAGACAGGGTAAGCCAATACAAATATTTGGGTACTATAGTACCCAAATACCTAATTGTCAATGATCAAGTAGATTATAGCATAGAGATCAAATGCAGAATTGAACAAGCCCGGGCAGCTTTCCGTTAACTTTGTGTGAAAAGATCGAAGCTTTCGAAATGTGGGTTTACAGAAGAATGTTGAGAATTTCGTGGGTTCAGCATGTCAAAAACACGACTGTGCTGCAGAGGCTAGGCAAAGATCTTGAAACCAGTAAGACCATAAAAGTGCGGAAGCTGAAGTATTTTGGCTATATCCTCAGGAATAACAAATACGACCTCCTGCAGCTCATTATACAAGGAAAAATAGCTGGCCGAAGACCACCGGGTCGGAGAAGAACATCGTGGCTCAAGAACCTACGCCAATTGTATGGGTAAAGTACCCGATCATTGTTCCGCGCAGCCGTAATGATTGCCAACCTCCGATTGGAGTCTGCACTACAAGAAGAAGAATAGAATAGAATAGAATAGAAATGTTTTTATTCAAATAAACTTTTACAAGTACTTTTGAATCGTCAATGAGTCTACCACTGGTTCGGAATGCCGTTCCTGCCGAGAAGAACCAGCAAGAAACTCGGCAGTTGCTCTTTTCAAAATACTTTTACAATATACTTAATAGATATTATGCTATGTATGCAGAGTTTCCACAATGAGGGGAAGTTCCACAAAAGCATACGTAATTATATCTAATTATAATTCAACAC
The DNA here is from genome assembly GCA_029955525.1 of Oeneis ivallda. Taxonomy (NCBI): domain Eukaryota; kingdom Metazoa; phylum Arthropoda; class Insecta; order Lepidoptera; family Nymphalidae; genus Oeneis; species Oeneis ivallda. The sequence goes on from JARPMR010000015.1 coordinate 2,524,982, forward strand.
ATGTTAAGACGGGCAGACAGAAAGTAGCCCCATTCCCGCCGGTGGAACCCGTTCACGAGCATGACGCATGACCCAGCCATTGCTTCGCTCAACCATATTTGAGGGAACGTAACAACCCGAAGACACTAATAGTTAAATTTTTGGAGAATCGAACCCGAGACCTTTTCTTGCGAAGTGTCAGGGCACCGCTGTTAACTGATTGCACCCCGATTCAGAACATTTCGATAACTTCCCGTTTCGATACGATTAGATATCGATCTCGTATCGAAAATTTTTTGTCGTGCGATTCAGAACGTTCGGTTAGAGAATTCGATTCGATGTCGACTACGGAATCGGCTTCGTTATCGGTATCGACAAGATACATTAAATTACATGTGGATTTACGAAGTTTGTTGTTTTACCAAAATTTCACTTGTTATTAAATTCATGTTAGCACTAAATAAATAGATTTTAATCATTTTCGAAAGTCATTGAAGTAATTATTTAAAATGATAACTTGTGAAATTATTGACGGCCAATTTTCAGCCTCGTCGATAGATGGCGCTAAGTTCATGTTTCATCCCTCTGGGTTCTTCTTTTATTTTGTTGTGGTGTACATAATAATTATGTTATTTTTAACCTGTTTTGTTGCACTCTGAATGAGCTCACCAGGATCGCAATGTGGTCAATATGTTACCAAAATAATTAATAAGGTATTTTTAGATTGTTAGATTTAGATTTAGGTTTTTAATACAGTTACAAATGATATTGTGTTGCACTAACGAATTGGGATCAATTATCCTGTAATGTCAGTGTAAGTGTGGAAAATAAATAAATAAATAAATAAATAATTTTAATGTTAAAATACGTACAATATGGTAAGTAAATATTTACATACCAAAATCATTCATCATAATCATTTTATACGAAAAACCAATGAACACAGTACGTAAACAAAAGGATACCGGATGCCCTGTAGCTTTCGATAAGTAACCAACTAAAATTATCGGACGTTCGGAAAATCTTATTCGATACGGTTGTTGTGAATAGCGTTTGATAGAAGATATCGAACGATATCTACGTCGGTTCGATTCGGTTTCGATTTCGACAACTTCTCTGTCGATACGAGTATTCTGAATTGAAAATTCATCTTATCGTACGAAAACAAACCGAATCGATCGATAATTATGTTATCGTAAGGTTCTGAATCGGGGTGCAGATCGTGCGCGGGCCGGACAGTGACGCGGCAGTCTGCGGCGGCGCCGGCGCTCCGGGCACGCCGCACGCCGTCCCCGTGATTACATGCTCGGGACATTCCCTGTTCCCACCGAGCATTCTCACCATTAGCACGCTAAGTGGGGAAAGCGTGTTACATTCTACGGATTCTGCTAGACCAGAAGGGCTAGCATGGGCATTAGACAAAAATTATATCCCCCGATTTTATCCACTGACAAGGGATAACATTATCTCCCCCCTTTATATAGAATAGAAATGTTTTTTATTCAAATAAACTTTTTTACAAGTGCTTTTGAATCATCGATGAGTCTACCACTGGTTCGGAATGCCGTTCCTGCCGAGAAGAACCAGCAAGAAACTCGGCAGTTGCTCTTTTCAAAACAAGTTTACAATATAATAGATCTTATGCTATGTATCTATGCAGTCTTTCCACAATGAGGGGAAGTTCCACATAATTCCACAACAACAAAGTTCCATAAAAACATACCTAATTATAATTCAAGACAATACATGTTAAGACGGGCAGACAGAAAGTAGCCCCATTCCCGCCGGTGGAACCCGTTCATGAGCATGACGCATGACCCAGCCATTGCTTCGCTCAACCATATTTGAGGGAACGCAACAACCCGCATCACACGACACCACCGGAGAAATGTTATAATATTATAATATTAGTATACCTAATAGATAAAGGATAAGTTTTTCTCTCATTTTATCCACTGTGGATATTATATCCACCGCTATGCCTATGACAAGAGATAAAATTATCTTTAGCATGATTTTTATAATGGCAATAATTACGTGGATAAGTTTTTCCCATTTTATCCACTGTGAATATTATTATATCCACCCGTCGAACCCATGTTCGAGGCGAACTGAGCAAGGAGAGAAACATTTTATCCTCTCCCCGTGGATATATATGTCCCCTGCCCATGCTAGCCCTGCTGGGGGTTTTACTATCGACCTAATGTTTAGCAAGTGTTTGGCAATTCTCATACTCAACTGTTCTTCAACTGCGAATTCTGGCCGATCATCATAAAGGAAGTAGGTAAGCGACTTTGCTTGAACTGCTCACAAAGTAGGACAATAATAAATAATTACCTAAGTATAAAAAGGTAAAAAAAAAACGGAAGTCAAGTCAGAAGTGCGTACCCGGGATCGAACCTGCGACCCCCCCGAATAAGAGACCACAGCCCTAACCACTAGGCTATCACTGCTTCTCCTGGTACCATCTCTCAAAAAAGCTTGTGCTTGGAGTGGGTATAATAAAAGCGCAACTTTAACCTTCGACCTTTCAGTTTTCAGTCCACCCTTTTAACCATTGGTCTATTGAGATTTAAGAGTGGGTGTACGTTCGTTAACAGTAAACAGATTTGATTTTTACAGTAGTAGATCAAGTTTCAACTATCCGAAAAAAAAAACACGCAAAAATTACATCATCATACTGCCAAGGGACGTGCTTGGCAAAAACATAAAATGATGAAATTTGTTCGATAATAAAAAATCGGCCAAGTGCGAGTCGGGCCTCGCTCTTTTAGGGTTCCGTTAAAAAAAATTAAATTAAAATATTTTCATGTACCCATGGAAATATTTTAAGTTAATTTTTTTAATTTAATTTAATTTTTATTACCTATTTGTTGTTATAGCGGCAATAGAAATACATAATATGTGAAAATTTCATCTGTCTATCTATTACGGTACGACGGACGGACGGAACGGACGGACGGACAGCGTAGGCTTAGTAATACGGTATTATATAGGGTACGGAACCCTAAAAATCGCGAAGTTAGGTCTAATTTTTAACCAATATTCATTTATTTTCAATGTGTTGCATATTACAGAGCCAAAATTTTTACATTAAATTCCGATTAATATTATCAAGGGAGTAGCTTAGTGAATTGAAAAGAAAATGAATATTTTACGAGTTACAAAGTATTTGGCGCTTACTACACTCCTATTCCGCGCGAAATGCTTTCGTTTGTCGCGCCTCACATGAGGTTGCTGCTATGTTTTATTTCATCGCACCGTGCGCGCGCGGGTGAAATCTGATTTTTTTTAGTGTTCTACGCGTTCTTAATAGTTGCATATTATTTCCCAAGTCCGATTCGGCCGATCAGTATTTACATCGGGCGTCATCGGCGTCAGAGCCGCTTATCGGCGTCAGCAGCGACTGACACACGTCCGATCTGAGGCTCGATAATCACTTAATGTGCCTTCGACTCACTTGAGAAGTATGCTGTCGTTAGGTGGGATTAGACCTTTATGATCCAAAAGGGCTTGTAAAGTATAGATCGCGTTTTGAATAGAAATATCTCATTTTGATTTCTGATAGAATAGAATAGAATAAAATAGAAATAGGTACTTACGTTACGGTAAAGAAAGCGGCCGCTTGCCCACTGCGTCAAACAGAGCTATACTTGTGAACCTCTAAAATGTTGAACGCTTACTGAACGACGGTGTTAGGTTTATTTTCGTTACGGATACGTTACGGAATTTCTTGATTCGGTCAAACTGTTTGTCCTAGTTCAAAGCCCGCGATAAAAGCTATGCAATAGCTTAAAAGCTTGTGCTTGGAGTGGGTATAATAAAAGCGCAACTTTAACCTTCGACCTTTCAGTTTTCAGCCGACCCTTTTAACCATTGGTCTATTGAGGCTTAATAGTTGCATATTATTTCCCAAGTCCGATATCGGTCGATCAGTATTTACATCGGACGTCATCGGCGTCAGCAGCGACTGACACATGCCGATCTGAGGCTCGATAATCACTTAATGTGCCTTCGACTCACTCGAGAAGTATGCTGTCGTTAGGTGGAATTAGACCTTTATGATCCAAAAGGGCTTGTAAAGTATAGATTGCGTTTTGAATAGAAATATCTCATTTTGATTTCTGATAGAATAGAATAGAAAAAAATAGAAATACCTAGGTATTATTCAAATAAACTTTTACAAGTGCTTTCGAATAGTCAATTGAATCTACCACTGGTTCGGAATGCCCTTTCTATCGAGAAGAACCAGCAATAAACTCGGCGGTTGCTCTTTTTCAATACAGTTTACAGTACAATAGGTACTATGCTATGTATGCAATGCAGTGTTTCCACAATGAGAGAGAGTTCCAGAAATGCATACTTACAATTCAATACTTACATGTTAAGATGGGCAGACAGACTGTAGCCCCATTCCCGCCCCGATAACTTTAAAAACTTTCTTTGGGCGAGTTAAACAGTGAAGTGGTATGAAAGAATTTGTTAGGTTAAATAGTCTCGGCTTATTCCATTTATTCATTCTTATCAATGACATAGGTTTCTTGCATGTACCTACTTCTACAGGTCTCGGTTTTGCGCCAGCTGTATCCAGTGGCTCCCTGCGACTCGTCGGATGTCATCGGGTTTTTACATGGGTATAGTTGAAGACTGTTGAGTGACACATAGATTACCCATTAGCCGCGCGCAGAAAGTTTGCCGATGAGTGATGACGTCACGGTGCGGTGGTCACTTGTTGATGGTTCTAATTTCTAGTACGCCGTACTAGAACTATAAAGTGGGTACGGTAATAGGTACGGTCGGCGGAGGCGGGAGGTGTAGTCATCGGCAAACTTTCTGCGCGCGGCTTATAAGTACTTTTTATCCCGGAAAATCAAAGAGTTCCCGCGGTCGAAGGCGCCTGCATCAGCTAGCTCATAATCATCATCATCATTAGCAATCCCATCAACGGCTCACTACTGAGCGCAGGTCTCCTTTCAGAGAAGGGTTAGGTATAGGCCATAGTCTACCACGCTGGCCCAATGCGAATTGACGGACTTCACACACCTTCAAGAAGGTGCGTACCCGGGATCGAACCTGCAACCCCCCGAATAGGAGACCACTAGGCTATCACTGCTTTGTACCTATCATATATATAGCTCATAATAATCTTATATATATACAAGAAAGTGGTGTTAGTTACACTATTTATAACTCAAGAACGGATGAACCGATTTGGCTGAAAATTGGTGGAGAGGTAGCTTAGAACCAGGAGACGGACATAGGATACTTTTTATCCCGTTAAGTATGGTAAAAAATTTGACAATTATAAAAAGTGTTATAATAAAGCATTACTGATATTATAAATGCGAAAGTGTGTTTGTTTGTTGGTTTATCCTTCAATCACGTCACAACAGAACAGCGGATTGATGCGATTTTTTGCATGGGTACCTATAGTAATGGATGTAGTAGTGGTTCCTCAGACCGGGAGAGCTACTTTTTATCTCGGATAATGAAAGTTCCCGCGGGATTTTTAAAAACTAAATCCATGCGGACGAAGTCGCGGGCATCAGCTAGTATTTACTAAAGTAAGAATGAATCGTTATACAATAATTAATGGTAATGTAAACATCAAACAAATCATTTCTGAGAAGTATCAATAAAAATGGCCACGTCAAAAATCGTGATAGCAAGTCACACGCGCCCAAATAAGACGTCCGTCGAGTTCCGATTAAAGTGTATTAGGCGAGACCCAAATCAATCCGAGGAGGTCACGCTGCGTGGCGCAGTACAGATGTTATCTGTGGCGATTGTTTCAACTATTTCTGATCATATCACGTCTGGTGAGGAAGATGTAACTTTATATTGATTGATGGTTGGGAAATTGACGAACTTGACTTGTATCTGTTTGTGGTTGTGTTCGCAAGGAGTAAGAATGAGAGGTTTTTTTTTGCAAAATTTGGAAGGATTATTTTTCTGGCTAATGTAATCAAAACCGGTTAAGTGCGAGTCGGATCCACGCACGAAGAATGTCTTACAATCGTGTACCTACCTAAGATTTAATACCAGCTATTAGTAAGATTTAAGATAGAGCAAAAAACAAAAGTTTATTTTATGGTTATGAAAGTATTAAGTGTATACTTAGTATAGTATAAATGTGTTTATACTATAATATACTTAAAAGGTGGTCTCAGCCCCTACAAACTGTAGTGTAAATTTTTAAAGAAAAATATTGTATTATTAAAATTATTATAATTATATTTTATCTCCTAATTTTTACTTTATTTTTTTATACGGAAGGACAGCGAAAACATAGTATTTGGGTCCCGTTGGCACCCTTTGGGTAAGGAACCCTAAAAAACGAGAAAGAGGTACATTGCGACGACTCTTTTAAGGACTCCACCTGTTCTAGTTGGTCGCCAAGATCTCCGTCTAATTATTACCCATACCTACTTTAGGTATATGCATTGAAAAAAAACACAAAGGCACTCCGCGGGATTTTCAAAGCTAATTCCACCCGAGCGAAGTCAAGGAGAAAAGCTAGTTTCACAAAAGCAGATGCCGAAGCTTTCAAGCACAGACAAAAAAAGAATTCTATTTTGTGCTTCCTACGTAACTCATTATCTTTGATGCACATCCGTTTAAATACTGAATCCATTTTGACCATATACGGCGACAATTTCTCAGCTCTTTGATACCACAAAAATAATAATCGCATCAAACTTTTTACTCGCATCTACTTAACGTTGTCAGGTAATAAATTGGTTTCCACTTTTTAAGGTGAATTCAATTTCAAATGACCTATTCCACCAGTTTTTGCCCGATTACTATTAGCAGAGAGGTGCTAACTTCTAGAGGCGCGATGTTCAATAAAAACGGCCACAAACTGACTGATGAATAATAGGTTTGTCATTCCGACGACCTGCCTGGCATAGTGTTGAGTACTGTGGTTTTAAAACTGGGAAGTGCCGCTTTCACGTTCACGAAATTTAGGAAAATTATTAAGGTCTTGTCTCTGTGTAGGTTTCAGTCGAAGCTAATTACGACAATGCTAGAAACCGGATTCAATTGAAAACTGTCTTAGAATATTATCACGTTAGCCCGCTTCCATCTTCCACTACAACGATCGTCACTTAAACCAGGTAAGATTGTAGTCTAGGACCATAACACCTCAGAAGCGTACACTTGCGCCTGCGTATTATGCTAATCATTTCATAATTGTTAAATTAAGTATTTGAAGTTTTTATTTTTATAGATTCTTAGAGGTTTTCAGTTGTGTTGTGTGCAGTTTCCTTTTTAAATATTTTTCTTGCAATTCGTACCCACATTCTGAGCGAGTGACGTCACAATAGCCTATCGTCGACATCGCTTAGTTGGTGGCGAGTACATTAAAATATACATAAGTATTAAGGTTACATAGGTATTATAGGTAGGTAGGTATAATTAATACTTCTAATTCTGGAGGAGACCTGTGCCCGGTAGTGAGCTGGCAATGAGTTGAGAGGAATGAATTCATGATTACCTATTAAGTATTTCAATTATGTCTATATTTGATTAACTAGGAGCGATTTTTGAAACAATCTGCAACTCTATGGTCTAAAACTCAAGGGCTACAAGCATCAGCGATTTATCTATCACACCGCGGATATGGCAAAGGTAAGTGGCATTATTTATGTGCAATAGTTGATATAATCGGTGTAATTTATAAGGTTTCCAGCAAGAACACCGAGGATCTGAAAAAGTCGTATCACCATTTGTAGTGAAATAACTGTTTGAACAAAATCGACGCCGCACTATGGCTCGCTTGTTAAGGGATTATAGAAGTCTATGGGAGATTATAAAAGATATCTATGGTTTGGATTATGCGGCTTCGTTTGTTTTGTTTTTTCTATTTCCTTGATATTGAGGCCAACTGTTTTATAGCCGTCGTGATTCCTATACACTGACCTATATAATTAATCTATGATGAACACTGGACTGGCTATCACTTTACAAAATGACAGCTTAAATTATGGATCATTTTGAAGCGCCACATTTGACATACGAGTGTCTCTGGAACTAATAATATAGGTATACAGGAAGTGCTAAAAAAGTATCAAAAAACTTGAGAGGTGTCAAGGGACACCCGGATGGAACGAAGTTCCTTTCGATTAATTAGTGAAGGAATTGTAATAAACTAGTGGTGTCATCTAGTATTAAATTGATTAACTACGATGAATTATATTTAGCTTATTTCTATTGCAGCAATGTTACAAAACCAAAGAGTTAATCTGGTTTTTTAACAGATGGCGTTAGTAGTACAATAACATTTTATCCAATTTATACACTAAAAATTAGGGGAAAATTCCACATGTAGAAATTATTTAAAATAAAATTGAAAATAGAAAATTCAGTCTGTCGAGCTGGGATTCGAACCATCGACTTTTAACTGTTAAGCGACTGCCGAAGCCACTAGGCTACGGAGACCCAATATTGTACCGCGAAAATACCGAACACAATGCTAAATTCACATTCAACAAAAAAGTGTCGGTTCCAAAAAAGTGTCGAGTGTCGGTTCCTTAATTTTTTCCGTCTAGCCCCCTTCCGCACCGCGCGATAAGGAACTTACTTTCCAATTACTCTCAGATATCAACTAGTGCCCTCACTAGATAATTTTAGTTCCTTGGACACTCGTTACCTACTGTTTAAAGCGCCAAAATGGCGTCAATCAAATGGCGTCATCAAAAAATCATGTAGGTCCAAAAAAGGATGACAGTAACCTCTTCAGTGTCAATCATAGATTAATTTTATAGAGGTCAGTGTTCCTATACAAGGTAATGCAGAAAGGGGGTACGTAGTACGTACCCAAACGTATTTAACTCATGAAAAAATACATTTTTGTGGGAAAAAATTACTTTTTCATCATACCTATTCGAAAAACGAATATTGGCTTCAGAGGATAGCGGGAGCAAAATTTAATTTTAACCCCATGGGACTTTTCATTTCTCTCTTCTGATTGGTCCGCGTTCGTGCTTTAGCATACTAAAGCACTAACGCGGACCAATCAGAAGAGAGGATTCAAAAATGTGTCGAAATTCAAAAATGTTTGAGAAGCTGTTGTCTTCGATAAGTCACGTGATCAAATTTGTCGATTAGATATATACGCCCATACTTCCAACATAAATATTAATGTTTAATTATTTCATAAAAATTTATTTGTGACTTTCAATATACGTATTGGTAATGTCTATACTCAATACATAGTAGGTTGATACTCCTAGCTTTTTCTCATAGGTAATGATGAAAAATAGTGTGTGTCATTCGGGGCCAAAATTTTTTGTTCTCGGGCGGCGTATATTGAATTCCTCGTTACGCTCAGGATTCTACTTTAGAATCCCTCGCTGCGCTCGGGAGTCTACTATAGAATCCTTCACTTCGCTCTGAATTCAAAATAACGCCCTCAGGGAACAAAAAATTCCTTTGGCCCCATATAACACAAATAACTATTTTGTACCACTTCCAAAAATCATTGCGACCACTTGGTCAAACAAACACTTGTTTGGACTAGAAGAATTTTATTTTCGCAATTTAATATAAAAATGCTGATTATCAAATTTTTACTTTAATATAAGTAAACCTTAAAAAACAATAAACAGGGTAAAAAACGATTGATGGAATACGCAGATAATACTTAGGTATTTCAATGCAAATAGCTAAAGTAGGTACATGGAACCTTTAAAAATATATTACAAAGTTACATGCTCAGATAGACGTCGAAGATAAATAAACTTTTTGAATTAAACCAAGGCAATCTAAAACTAAATAAAAATAATAACAATTGATATAAGATTTCAAAGATACACAGTCGTATAGATATTATTTTAAGCAGGTACATCATATCACAAAGTAGAAGTAGTAGGTCTCACAAAGTAGGTACTTTTTAACTTTTTGTACGCTTTTCATCTATTTTTTTCACCTCCCTCTATGAGTTCATTGCACCTTGCTTCTTGACCTGCGATAAATCTATTCTTTGGCTTTTCTACCATAACCTTTTTCTTGCCTTTAATTAAACTAATCGATTTTCAAGCTATTTCTAAATTAAGTATTAACATTTGCTATGAATATTTGCTTCGCTTACGGTCAATAGGAGAAGCAGAGTTACCGATATAACTCATACAGTCGCGAAGCTTAAATGTCAATGTATCAATATTGTCATTAGTTCCAAAAAATGTTGATTGTTTGAGTCCCAAGGTGCTGAAGTGGCGGCCTCGCAACGGAAAGTGCAGCAGATTCAGCAGATGAAGCGCAGGGAACCGCTGGATACAGGCACCGCAAGACCTTGATGTGACAGTTTATACCTACAAGAGACCTACGTCTATCGGTTGATAAAGAAAAAGAAGAAGGAGTAGTTGACTAATTTCAATAGAATAGAATAGAATATCGTTTATTCATTGACATGAAATACACATAAAATAGAAATACACAGTCATGACCTTACTCACATACACTAAACAGTGTCTACAATGTGTCATGTGCTACTGTATGCTGTTACGTCACTATAATTATGTCTCTTTTTTACTCGATAGGCATGTGTAGGTCTATACCTCGTCGTGAATTGCAAGAACTATACTATTATAGTTCTTGCAATTCACGAGGGCGACTGACTTATGGTTGTGTGTGTGTCGTATCTGTATAAGTGTGAGCGAGCGCAATGCTCGCGCCTGCCCGCTCCCACCTAGGCTTTGACAGGCACGCACACTTATGCAATGTGCATGTACACGAAGTAACCACAAGTAAAGCTCACTCGCCATCGTGAATTGCAAAAACTGTATCTCTTTGGTTTTGTATATCAACGGCTAACCTCCTTTGGAACATGTTTTTCAATTCCGCCGTCCGTCCGTGGGCCGATAGTCGATACTCAATAACAAATTATAAGACATCTCAATACAAGCCATCGAGACGTATCGCCCGAATCCGCCGGTCATGGCGGCCGGACAAAAAACCGTATATCGGTAACACAATCTAGGGATATTAAACATATAATACAAACAATGCTATGTTGATTGAAACGTCAGCAAATGACGGCCGATTGATTCCACTCGCCCCATTGTAATTATTAAGAGCGTAATTACGCCACGCTGCGATATAGTAGTTTCGTTTTTCAAAAACAGATCACGCGGCGATGATTCGGTTGTTTTTTGATTTTAAAACACTGGGCCCAACCCAGTGTGTGCTTACATCGATTTCCATAGATGGCTCTATAAAAAATATTATTTGATGATTTTGAAGGCAACCTGTCATGCAGTGAAAGATGCTGTTTGATATTTATAGTGGCAGTAGAGGATTGGCAATTTCGTAAAATGAAATTAAATATTTATTGATGTATGAAATATCAGAAGCGGAATACATAAAATATTAACCTACCTACTTAATAAATTAAAGAAATTCATAAATTATACCTATACCTACGAGTATTTTGATAGGCAAACATCAGAAGGTACCTACTGAAGGTACCCTTTGCTTCGCTTTTCCACCTAAAATTTCGCTTCACTTCTCATTTTGTGTATTTTATAGGCAATTTGAATCTGGAGATTTACCGCTCAGTACCTAGGTTTAGTAAGACTTTAAAAGTTTACGTTAACTGTACGTACTGTGCGACTAGCGCTCAAAATTTTTTATTATGGATATTTCTTGATACTTTCCAGTATTTTTAACCTCAAAATTCGATAAAAATCCATCTTAGGTTTCGAGAATAACTGACCAACAGGTTAGTCTTTTAAATAAATATTAAATGTCTAGGTTAATTTTATTAATACAGCTGCGAATTCACCGATATAAATGTAGTACCTACTAGATACGCGGTTACGAACACCAATGTTCAACTGAGTTGCACTATGGTTGCTCTGAATGCCGAGCAATACAGTCATTGTGGACGGGGCACTCGCGACGTACGGACGCGGGCGCTATTTATGCGATAAAACTTTCTAAAGTAAGTCCAACGAGTCGAGATCCTACATATAAACATTGCCCGACGACAGAACAAAATAAAGTCTATCTCTTTCTATCTTGTTTGTTTGCTATCTGCCGCACGGCTCACGGATACAATGCTCAAGGTCAAACGAGGCTATAGAAGGGATTGAAAACATTCGGATGGCCATTTGATTTGTAGTTTTTTAATCTATTTCATTCCGTGTCCTAAAGCGCTCGGGTTGATACATAATTTCGTTCGTTCTCTGTTATTTATTATATATAAATTGCAATTTATATTATATATAAATTGCACCATATTGAATTTTTTCTATTCATTAAGTAGACCTTCGGGTCTTGATCATCTTTTGCCAGAAAACAACTCTTCTATCTTTTATATAGACACCGACGAAATTTGTGTGGCCGCCATTTTGAATCCACCATTTTGGAATTTTTTTAGTTTACTGCCAATTGGATGAAGTTTCGAGTGACTTTTGTTCGAGCACCTCCCACTACCCTGGCCCTATATAACCTGGCCATGCTCCTCACCCATCTTCGAAATCCTCAATCATCAGCTCTCTCCATATTTTAGCTCCGAATGAATTTTGTTCCTCTATACTAAACCATCGGTGAAAAGAAAGAAATTCATACAAACTTTTACAGGAGAGGTGATCAATGAGTGAGTCAGTCAATCAGTGAATCAGCACAAGCAGCTATATATGTAGTAATTATATAAGATTTAATACTTCTTAAATAGTATTACATATCAAAATATTTTATTTTACATTTTCCAAATTACTGTAAGTAAAAAAGGTTACAAAACTCTGTAGGTTTGTTTATATGTAGGATCTCGACTGGTTGGATAGACTTTAGTCTTGCCTAATACTGAATTGAAAAGCCAACAATGATTCAAGTACCTAAGTACCTAACAAAAAGTATAGTTATTATAGTGAATAATAATTAGATAACAGCATTGTAATTCGTAACACTAAATACGAAATAAAAATTATTTCTTGATTTATTCAAAAAAATGTATATTACGAACGACTGCACCCCGCACACAACGGTGCGGGTGCGGTTGCGCGCCTCTGCGTCCACGGTCGAGCACGATTTGCAACCTTATTCACCATGCCGGCTCCCCTCTCTACCTCAGCCCGTACAGTCAAAATTGTGACACAGTTCTTATTCCGAAAATCTTGCCTATATTTTTATCCGTCTACGTGCGAAATGGGACCCGTGTCATTTGTCACGAGCGAGCAGCATAAGAGGACTGAGGTCCGAACAGTGCTGGATTATGTCCGCTTGTTTGTCACTTTGTCACTGAGCTGACACTGCGTATTGTGTGACAATCGACTTGGTAGTCGATACGAGTGCTATAATGTCCCTGCTAAAGGATTATTTAACTGTCGTCTTTATTTTGAAGGGATTAAATTGATTCATATTTTCGATACTTTACCTTTGACTGCCTCGTTGCCTTATAGTTTAAGCATTTTTTTTTAAATCGGATGATTAAGTCCTGGGTTCGAATTCCGAGTCGGGCAAAAAATAGGTAGACTTTTGTATCAAGTAGGTAATAATGCTTCGAAGAACACAAAGCGACGCGACGGTTGGTAATGAAAAAAAAAACACAATATCATAATCAGTTTCAAGAACAGAGTAAAAAATTAAAAATACGAAGTGATAAATTTAATACAATAAACCGTATTATTAAGATCAATTCAGTAGTTAGGTACTACTTTTTGAAAATGATAACTTAAATAACCCAACGCCAAACGCATACAATGCGTTGGCGAAACCTAAGTATCCTTTACCAATATTATAAATGTGAAAGTGTGTTTGCTTGGTGGTTTGTTGGATTGTCCTTGAATCACGCTGCAACCGAGCAATATGGTTCGACATTATTTTTGGCATGAGAGTCGCATTTTTATTTAAAAAATTTGGATTTTAAAACCCTAACTCCACGCGGATGAAGTCGCGGGCATCAGCTAGTAAAGTTATAAAACACAATTAATATTCAGAAAGCATTAATAGAAAATAGTAATTATCATCACCCATCAAGCTCGACGCAACCTACCGCAAAAGTAGGGTTGTTGCTGTTATAATTTTTTCTGCGTTCATAAGTTCATAACTACTTAAAATAATATAAAGTTGCACCTGACCCTTGGGCAAAAAGTTCGACCGTTATGAATTACAATCTAATGAGCGCCTCGATTGTTGGAAAAAATGCACGTTTCAATTTTGACGTCGCCACATGTCTGCGGTGACTTGCGGATTCTTGCGGACGCGGGGGCCACGCGTGCGGACTACTTGCGGACTTTGCGGACTACTTGCTACTACTATGGAATCTTTAAATAAATTAATTACTAACTGGGTTTACTTGCAAAAATATGAGAGATTTACCAAGCTATGTCAAAAAAACCGGTCATGTGCGAGTCATACTCGCGCAATGAGGGTTCCCTACTTTGTGAGGGTTATATTAATTACTAGTTCTAGATGACCAGCTTAGTCGCAAAAGGGGTTGTTTCATCTTGGGCCAGGTACTTATCATCATATAGATATAATCTTGTACGATATACCAAAAAATAGTATTAAATCATAGAAATGAAAATGAAATGTGATTTCTTGCAGTTTTACAGTGAATATGAGGTACAAATATAAAATTGATAATTGGGTACATTTTTAGAATAACAACTATCGGAGTGCATCCATCTTTTGTTGTCTATGTTTGTAATGACGTTACGTCATCATAATGTCATTTCAATTGTCAAACGTCAATTGCTGGTATGTCAAATGTCGATTGCTGTCAATTGTGGTGACTTTTATGTCAAATTTCATCATGACTCGTGTAGGTAAGTACGTGTCATCGTCAAAAAGAACGCCATGTTGTTGCGCTTTTATTTTGCAAAATAATTTCGCATTGTACCTCGTAAAAAGAACCTTTTAATGAGAATTAAAAAAAAAAAAATCACTATTTCACGACCCCAAACATTTTGAAAGACTGTACAGTACAAAGACCTGGCCCAGGCTCCATATGTATTTGAAACAACCCCCTTTGAATATACTATACTGGAGACGTGACGTCACTATAAGTTTTGTATGAAAACACGCTTTGAAAGCTGTAACTTTTCACAGAGTTAAACTAGAAACTTGAAATTTTCACAGCATTAAGAGATCATTGACATTTGTATTCAGTAGGTATAGATTTAGAAATTTCTGAGAAAAAGCGCCTCGACACAGACAGAAAGATAGACTAAGTAGCGAGGCTATAAATAAAAATTTAATAAAAAAATCTGTTGAAATATTAAAGTCTAAGAGCCTGTTTCACCACCTTCTGATAATTAAGTGTCGGATAGCCTAACCGTAAATTTTGTCACTTTCTTATTTTATGTCAAGTGACAAAGACAAAATATGCGAATAAGCTATCCGACACAGAAGGTGGTGAAACAGGCACTAAAGATTTTCTTCTCCTTCTTTATCAACCGATAGACGTCCACTGCTGGACGAAGGTCTCTTGCGTGGACTTCCACAGGCGTCGGCCTTGCGCAGGGTTGCTGAATACAGAGGTGGGGGGGAGAGTGGAGGCTGCTAACATTGCAGTGTCCGGTGCGGGGTCGCCACTCCAGCACCTTGGGATCCCAATTCCCAACGACCATCAGTAATTAACATAGACTTATTATATTTACTACCGAAACGTAATCAACGTAGACCTACATACTTTACTTTACTACGGGTATTACTAATCTTTTCAACCCGCAATATCAAAGAGTTTCTATGGGATTTTTTAGGAAACATAAATCCAAAAAATTTTGGATCATTCCATTACATTTTTAAACCGAAGTAAAACAAAACCATTGCTTTAGTCGTGGCAGAAGTCGTGTAGAAGTCAATTACCACCCATTAATTAAACCCATACCACGCGTTTAATTAAAACTACCATACCAATAGGCACCAAGTTAGCCCGCTGCCTCTTCGTCACTTAACATCAGGTGAGAATGCAGTCAAGGGCTAAGTTATCATCGAATAAAAACTAGTAATATTATGCGTAATGGTGTTAATGGCGAATATATTTGAAATATTCATATTAATTAAATAAGTAGGTACCTACTTACAAATTATTTTATAGAAAAAAAATTGGTTGTCTGTAAAGTCGGTTTACGGACGATAGTTTTACGTGATAACATCATACAGAAACATTGATGAAAAATTGCATACTTTTATAAATTGAATTGAATTATTATCACTGAATTATCATTATTTTGTATAATACAAAGAAGGAGGTATTTGAAAATTACAATTTTATCTAGTACAAGCCAACGCTTGGGCCGATCGTGCCTCTCGATCGCTTGTTCCGCGCTCTAGCTTACACGCGCAGGCACTTTTTCGTGCATGCAGCCGGTGTTCATCGATTTATAAGACGTTGTATGCTTTTAAAATTTAAGTAAGTAGGTAAGTACCTACCTAATTAAAATTATTGTGTCACAGTTGCCTTGGAAATTCATTGGAACTAATTAGCAGATTATAATAAATTAAAATTAAGTGTCAATTAGTAACGTAGGTACATTGTTTAGGGACGTTTTATTTACGCAGGACTTCATGGTAACCCCACATACGGACGGATGAGCCGGCTACCATACCTTGGTAGGTAGCTAGAACCTTTTTACGGGATAGTTAAAATGTTAGTGTAGTGAATTGTCACTTTAGGAATCCACGATGGTACATACCTAAGTAAGTTGCTACTTAACTGATTTTTAAGTGCCATATTATTTTGCTTTTTATGTATTGGATATATGGATATTTTTTTATGTAGGTATGTTCACCGATTACTCGAAGACGCCTGAACCGATTTGAAAAGTCTTTTTTTGTTTATCCTTCAATCAAGGCAAGAAAGGAACGCACTTTCTCATTTATAAATTAGCTACCTAAACCTTTTTCACCTGTGGATTTATAATATCAGTAATGCAAAATTATAACACAATCTAGACAACCGCAATCTAACTTCGTTCGAGACTTATGTTGCTAGGTTACCTAGCAACCTAAATCTCGAACTGTAGGTATATTATATGATTGTCGTGTAATTAACATAAATATTTTATTTTGCAATAACAAATATTGATGTCTTATCCTTTCTTTTAAGTTGGACCAAATTTAAATATTAGTAGGTATAGTAAGGATATACCTAGACATATTGCAATCTAGGATACCTCATTATTTAGTCATTAATGAGGACAAAACCGACCCGTCATCGGGAGTTGGGACCCATATAAAGGAAAACATCTTGTCCATTCAAAGAGCATAATCATAAGCATTTATCTCCTAAGCCCCATTATTCGTCCGCCATTTTCCTTTATAAAATCATCCTATACAAGTATATTTATTGTTATTTGAAAAATAACCTTTTCAAGTGGCCATCGGTTTGTAAAAAGATGATATAAAATTATAAAGATTCGACTACTACGATTTACAATGAAACATCTTTGTAGAATGTAGGTGTTTGGAGTACGGACTTAAATGAGAATAATGTGTGCAGTAGGCACGGTGATAATATGAGCTCATCTGTATCAAATGGAGGATCTTCTAGGCCAGCAATAATGGTAATAAATCGATGAACACCGGCTGTACGCACGAAAATGTGTCACGTTCCGCCTGAGCCTGAGCGTGCAAGCGAGAGCGCGGAACAAGCGATAGAGAGGCACGATCGGCCCAAGCGTTGGCTTGTGACACATTTATTCATCAATGTTTCTTTATGACGTTACCACGTAAAACTATCGTCCGTAAACCGACTTTACAGACAACCAATTTTTTTTAGTAGGTTTGTACCTAAATGTCTTGGAAGTACCTATTACTAATGTCTGCATTATGTATCCGGAACTAAAAATTATACAATATTTGAAAGAGATAGTTGGATGGTTTCATCATAAGTCACATGAATGTATATGAGTGACTTAGACGACTCCCTCTCTTGCTGATTGTCCTTGTCTAGGGCTCGATGGATATTTACTGATGCATATCTAAGGTAACGTGCATGCCTGAGAGTTATCCACACTGTGTGCAGTCTGTCTCTGCGCACTTAACCAGCGTGGTGACCTATGGCTTAAACCCTTTTCATTTGACAGGAAACAGAACCGAACCAGTAGTGCGATTGTCTAAAGTTGTTGCATTGATCGTAATCGTATTCGATGACATTAGCGTCACAGTAAAATAAACCATAACAGCATTGAATAAGAGCTCAATTCCGTGTATGCATTCTTATACGTTTACGTATGTACGATACGCTCCATAAAGCTCCATATTAAAATCGGTTGTACTGAATTTGTGACTAAATCAATACAATCAATGATTATTATAATTTGACGCTAATGTTATCAAATACAAATACGATCAATGGAATAACTTTTAGACAATTGGTACCTAGTTGGTACCCAGTAATGGGCCGGCGATGGGTTGAGAAGAATGAAAAGAATGATGAGAACTTTAGTGCACTACTTAATAGTCTCAAGTCTGTATAGTGAAACTGCACCCTAATTCATCAGCAACACTCACCAGCCTTAAGAAATGCACATCAGTGTGTTTCATATCATTACGTACTCAACCCTTTGTCGACAACACTCCACGTACAATAGACGGTGGCCTTTATATTGCGTGTTTTTTTTTTGTTTTACAGTTTGTGGTTATGAATGCATTTTATTTCATCTGAAGAGCCTCGGATTGTAACGATGTTTGCAATATGATCATAATTATTCTGTTTATTTTTTATTTATTTTTGGTTAACGCAGGGTTAATGACGATGTTATTTAGTTACCTACCTGCTCTATACTTTAATGGGGTATGTGAAACGTAACGAAACAGATAATGATTAAATTCTTTTTATTAAATTGTTTAAATTCTTTTTATTTCATGTAGGCCAACGTTTGGCTCCTTTTCCAATTTTTTTCCAATTTTTCCTCACACATTCTTTAAGTAGTAAATTAGTAGGTATGCAAATTACATAATTATTGATTATAATTATGTACACTCCATCAGTCAATATTGAACTTTGAGGATAAGATCGTGGATATTCTGAGAGGATAGATTTCTGTAAGAAGAATCTTCTTAGGTAGGTTCTGAATTGCGACTGCCAGGACTATTTTGCTCCAAATCCGAGCAACTTGAAAAGGTAGATATCTTGTTAAAGGTAGCTAGATACATTGAAACGGTAGCCGTTTCAAGTTAAACCACGAAATAAGTGGTTATCTTTAGTTCGACGCGAAACAATTTGGTAAGTAAATTACCTATTTGAACGACGACGATGTAAGCCTACCTATGTAGGCACATCCTCATTCTCTATTCATTACCTACCCAATATTGCCCGGCCCGGAATCCCGCGGTTCAATTCAATCAAATAAAGAAGAAAAGGAGAAACAACTAACAAGTTGTTAAATACTTTGAACGATGACTGTGTACTGTAGGCACATCCTCCTCCCTCAAATCATTGCCCACATCGCATCGGCCGTAATTCCGCGGTTCAATTAAATCCCATAAAGAAGAAAAGGAGAAACAACTAACAAGTTGGTAAATACTTTGAACGATGACTATGTACTGTAGGCACATCCTCCTCCCTCCAATCATTGCCCACATCGCATCGGCCGTAATCCCGCGGTTCAATTAAATCCCATAAAGAAGAAAAGGAGAAACAACTAACAAGTTGGTAAATACTTTGAACGATGACTATGTACTGTAGGCACATCCTCCCTCAAATCATTGCCCACATCGCATCGGCCGTAATCCCGCGGCTCAATTCAATCCCATAAAGAAGAGAAGAAACAAGTTGGTAAATACTTTGAACGATGACTATGTACTGTAGGCACATCCTCCTCCCTCAAATCATTGCCCACATCGCATCGGCCGTAATCCCGCGGCTCAATTCAATCCCATAAAGAAGAGAAGAAACAAGTTGGTAAATACTTTGAACGATGACTATGTACTGTAGGCACATCCTCCTCCCTCCAATCATTGCCCACATCGCATCGGCCGTAATCCCGCGGCTCAATTCAATCCCATAAAGAAGAGAAGAAACAAGTTGGTAAATACTTTGAACGATGACTATGTACTGTAGGCACATCCTCCCTCAAATCATTGCCCACATCGCATCGGCCATAACCCCGCGGCTCAATTCAATCCCATAAAGAAGAGAAGAAACAAGTTGGTAAATACTTTGAACGATGACTATGTACTGTAGGCACATCCTCCTCCCTCAAATCATTGCCCACATCGCATCGGCCGTAATCCCGCGGCTCAATTCAATCCCATAAAGAAGAGAAGAAACAAGTTGGTAAATACTTTGAACGATGACTATGTACTGTAGGCACATCCTCCCTCAAATCATTGCCCACATCGCATTGGCCGTAATCCCGCGGCTCAATTCAATCCCATAAAGAAGAGAAGAAGCAAGTTGCTAAATACTTTGAACAATGACGATGTACTGTAGGCACATCGTCCTCCCTCAAATCATTGCCCACATCGCATCGGCCGTAATCCCGCGGTTCAATTAAATCCCATAAAGAAGAAAAGGAGAAACAACTAACAAGTTGGTAAATACTTTGAACGATGACTATGTACTGTAGGCACATCCTCCCTCAAATCATTGCCCACATCGCATCGGCCGTAATCCCGCGGCTCAATTAAACCCCGCAGCCTCGCGCGTGACGTGTGTCACAACATGGAGACAAATTAAAATAAATGACGCGCGCATCCCTCCACTCACGACGAGTGTCGCTGTACACCGAGAGACCACCGCATGTTTTTGGCCTTGTTTTTTGACGTGATAACGTTTTATAAATCGATGAACACCGGCTTCACGCACGAAAAATTGTTACGTTCCGCCTGAGCCTGTGCGTGCAAGCGAGAGCGCGGAACAAGCGATAGAGAGGCACGATCGGCCCAAGCGTTGGCTTGTGACTGTCTAGAGAGCGCCCGCCAGTTGTAATTTTCAGTTAACTCCTTCTTTGTATTATACAAAATAATGATAATTCTGTGATAATAATTCGATTCAATTCATAAAAGTATGCAATTATTCATCAATGTTTCTTTATGACGTTATCACGTAAAACTATCGTCCGTAAACCGACTTTACAGACAGCCATTTTTTTTTACGATCGTTTCGGATTCACGCTGTTGTATGCCCACGTGGCATGTTTCTGCTCT
Source organism: Oeneis ivallda (assembly GCA_029955525.1). NCBI lineage: Eukaryota > Metazoa > Arthropoda > Insecta > Lepidoptera > Nymphalidae > Oeneis > Oeneis ivallda. The sequence goes on from JARPMR010000015.1 coordinate 2,546,063, forward strand.
CGCGGCGCGTTGTGTTGCGTTGTTCATGCAGAAGCGTTTGCGTTGAACGCGGCGGGCGGCGCACGCGGCGGGCACCGCGGCGAGCACCGCGGCTTGCGCCACGACGCGACGTGCGCCGCGCAACGCGCCGCGTGTGCAGTAACGTACTCTAGCATTCGGACGCGGAAACGAGCTTTCGTAAAAACAAACGCCGATCACTGCCGCTAAAAGTATCACACTCATGCCAATCAATATCAATGTCATCCTTTTCGTAATGTATCTGCAATTTTGCAGGCGGCTTGCAGTTCATTTTTTTTAAATATTCGCAATCAGTTATCCTCTGACGTGGATATCTGGCATGCAGTTCAAATGCAGTCCGTCCGTCTAGACCCAGTTTCCTATGATATATTGCGACTTATCACGCGTCGGCATTAACTATCTCTTGGCCTAACATTGTATTATTTTAGTGTTGTCAGCCTAAAAAATTAAAACCCGATTTGTAGGGTTGTCCCCGCTCCGCCGCGCGCATCTCAATCTGTCAATATAAACAAACTTGTTTATGTTTCAGCTCCTGGGCCGGCCCTTAATTAGTTTGTCCGAAATGACAGTTTTAGCGCCACAGGGTAAAAATATAGGAAGGCGAGTCTATACGCGGTTCAGACGTGTTTGAGTGAACAGGACTCGTTACTGATATATCTGTACACTAGCGGATATGGCGAATAGAGCTAGATGTTTTATATATACTGGATGTAAAGTAAAGCTAGATGAAGAATAGAGATGCTTTATACATTTTACAATTTGCATACGTTTGAATAAAATGAGCACATAAATATCACTAGGTACCTCATCATCATCATCGTGTGCCTTCCTCGTGTTGAAGTTTGGCGGTCATCATGCGAAAAGCTTCTCTATTTAAAGCCGCATCTTTTAATTTTGGATAAGTCAGCCCAGTCCACCCCCTTATATCGTCCAACCACTTGCGTCTTTGGCGACCTGGAGCTCTCTTGCCTGCAATCCTCCCTTCTAACACTAGTTTTGGGAATGAGAATTGGGTTCCTCTTTGTAGGTGTCCAAAGAAAGCTACTTTTCTTCGTATGATGGTGGACATGAGTTCTCTCCTTTTGTGGACTAATTCCAGTACCCTGCTATTTGGTGTAAAGCTGTTCCATGGGATTCGGAGCATTTTCCTATAGATCCACATCTCAAAAGCTTGCAATCGACTTGTTGCTTCCTTTTTGAGAACCCATGTTTCGCAACCATACAAGAGAGTGGACCAGACGTAGCATTTCACAAGGCGGCATCTTAGCTCGACCTGCAATTTAGGGCAGCAGAGGGTCTTGGACATCTTGTGAAACACGATTTTAGCTTGGCTAATACGGCATTTTATTTCGTGTAGGTGATCTAGATCTGAAGTGAAATATCTACCTAGGTACTTTATCTTCGGGACCACATCTATGCACTGATCTTTTAATTTCAGATGGAAAGGACTTTCCGGACTCTTTGAAATAACCATGGCTTTGGTTTTGGCGACGTTGATGGATAAGCCTTTAGCTTCTCCAGCTCTTGCTACTTCGGTTAGTAATTGTTGTAGCCCGGTGGCAGTACTAGCAATCAATACTGTATCATCGGCATATCGAATGTTGTTTACGCACACTCCGTTTATCGTAATTCCTTGTGGGACAGAGTTTAGTAAATCTGTTAAGATCTCTTCAGAGTACAGATTGAAGAGTAATGGAGACAGTATACAGCCCTGTCGGACACCTCTAGTGATTGGCTGCCAATCCGAGAGCTTCCCTTCTATTTTTACGGCCGCTTCCTGATTCCAGTAGAGGTTTCCAATTAGTCGGAGATCTTTATCATCCAAACCCTTCTGTCTGAGCACATCCATAAGGAATTGATGTTTGACCCTATCAAATGCCTTTTCATAATCTATGAAGCAGAGGTATACATTCTGTTGCATTTCAATGGCCCTCTCTGCTAAGACATTTAAGGTGAATATAGCCTCTCGCGTTCCTACTCCAGATTTAAAGCCAAATTGTTGCTGGCATATACTATCCTGGCATTTCCCTAGGGTTGCTAGTTTTGACGGAATTGTTTGTTTCCACAGGTACAAGCGTCCATAGGTACAACACTTGCCCCTATAATTAATCAAAGTTAAAGTTAAATAGTCTTAAATAACTTTTGAAAAATTGATTTCAGAAAAAAAATTATTAAAAACAAATTGTAGACAATTTAATTATTGAGAGACAGCGATACTTAAAGGTAACCTTTAAGAATCGCTGTCTCTCTCTGACTCATGCGTTGCATCGGCCTCTCTGTGTCTTGAATCATTATTTATCATTTATCTTAAAAACTATCAACTTTATCAAGATTGTTAAAGAAAGCAATGTTATTAATAATTAAATTGTCTACAATTTGTTTTTAATAAATTTTTTTCTGAAATCAATTTTTCAAAAGTTATTTAAGCATAAATCGGAACATGTCATTAAAATTACTTTTTTATTAGTTTATATTACTTTTTTGTTATTAAAACGGAAAGTAAAGTAAAAAACCCAGTTATTGACACTGGCCTAGTTATTAGGTCAATAAAATTTTCTTAAAAATTTTCTTAAAGGTAAGCGTAAAACTTGTGAGCGCGCGAAATTAACAATTAAAAAAAAGATATAAACAATGAATTTTTTTTTAAATCTCTATTAACAATATTATTAACTATTGTATAGAGAATTTAAAAAAAAATACTAGTGGTTCGCCCGGAACTGAGACCTCGCGGTAACGGTATCCCATGATTATTCATTCAATCGATACATGATAACCAAAACTGACATTATTATTATGCCCGTTTTCACCAAACATACCTAAATCATCCCCTAAGTAGGAGTCTCTTAACGTAGGTAGCTCCTAAATACAATCCTAAGTCCTAACATCCGTCCCAATATCCTTTTAGGTGTCCCGTACAGGATCGTGATAAATAAGTTGACAGAAAACATCAATCACCTAACTTATAGGTAGCCCGTAAAGGTTAGGGAACGTTAGTGAAAACATTGAATTATTATGTAGGTACTAACGAGTGAAACCGGGTTACGCGCATCTGTACAAATCGTCATCTATCGACGCGAATAGAAAATATACAATATTTAACTAAAATTTAACTAAAAAATAATTTTAATTGAATAATATGGTACAAAAAAAATTACAATACAATTATTGTATTATAATAAGTAACTAAATAATAATGGTCGACGCAAAACTGTTTTTGGGATAGGTCGTTAGTCGTAACTCGTAGTTCCATGGGAATAGTTACTGACTGCGCCATCTATTAGCATTATTGTGAAGCTATGTTGATGCTATATGAATTACTGATGTACATTAAAAATTAAATAATCTCGTTTCTTTATAATATTCATATAATTTTAGTATTTGTTGTTCAAGTACAGGATATAAGTGACCTAAAAACATAAAATCAGTTTGAAAATCCATAGCGGATTTTCCTAGAGAGCGTCTTCAAGCGAGCATATAAAATCGCCACTTTGAAAGCCCCCCATTTCGTCAATTTTAAGGGAAAAATTAAAAAAAAAATATTTTTGTACTCAGTTCAAAATTATCTTTAAAATGATACGTAACAATTTTATGTAACGCGATATTTTTTTTTTTACTTCGCATTCGCTTCTATGAGAGCCCCCCTGAAATAAAGATTTTTATAACTTTTTAAGCCATTTTCAGCTGGAGGCCATCGGTTTACATATTATATCTAAATTTGAAGTAATTACGTTCAGTAATTCAAAAGTTATAAGGCTCTGACAGACGGACGGACGGACGGACGGACAAGTGCAAATCGCTCTAGTTAACTCAAAGACCTTCGCTTCGCTCGGTCGATTACTTAAACATTATGCTTTTTTTTAATATATTTTTCATGGGTCGAAAGTACCCAAATTTGAGATTTTTCGAACCTTTAAAAATTCATATCTTTAAAAATATTAACTTTATCGTGAAAAGTCATAGGACCTTTTTTATTGGTATTTCAATAAAGAATATAAAAAAAATTTGTCCGGTTAAAAAATAAAAATTCCTTGCAATTGTTTAAACAATTTCGGTTTACACTAGCGGCACGCTATGATGGCCGGTTTGACGTTTGTCCGCTCATGAAGTTCCGTATTAATTGATAACGACTTTGAAGGAAATAATTGTATTACTTTATTGACGATAGTGATGTGCAGAGATTCATAAATTTTATCGAATGTAGTTTTAGGTTTAGGACTCAAAATTTATTTATTAAATTGATTTCTAAAATGTATACAAGTGTAGAAAAATCAGTTTGCACCATTTAAGGGGTGAATGTACTTGTGAATATGAACAATTTTCACTATGTGGACAAACCTCTGAAATCGCAAAAAAATATCAGCTGTTTCATACAAAAGGTAAAATTTTTATTTTTATATGATATATACCACAACTCGGCATTTGGTTTTCTAAATTGAAAATTTTTAAAAATGGAATCTAATACGATCGTCACATAGGATCGCTGGCTAGCACAACTACTACCTCCGGCAAACTCGCGTCAATGCTCAATGCAAAACAAAGCAGTTTCGAATTGACGTTGCTTCGAAAAGTATAAACTGTCAGTGCAATGCGATTGTGATATAGTTTTGACCTGGCTTTGGATTTCAAATATTGATACTGCATTACTGTTGACCCTTGCTCGTTAATTTGGACTCTGTTCAAGCCCTTTGTTGTGGATTTCGTCGATATGACCGAACGTACGCAGAGAACTGTTCTAAATAGTCAGACACGTGAGTTCGTAATACGCCTTCGTAACTATTTCGATCGTGAAGCTCAAAATGGAGGGCCAATTTTACCTATAACGTCAGTGGTTGAACGCGTAGCTAATGCGCTTAATATTGGACAACGAAATGTTAGACGGATAACTAAAAAAAAATATGGCGAGACTGGCACAGAAGAAAATAAACTTCACACACCAAAAAAGAGAAAACGAGCAAAACCAGTCGTAGGCATCGATAGCTTTGATGCCGATGCTATCCGAAGACATGTTTACGGCTACTATTTACAGAAGGAGTATCCAACAAGAAAAAAGTTGGTGCATTCACTGAAGGAAGCTGGATTATTCTTCGGTGGGGAAAGTTCTTTAACGAAGATTTTGAAGACCATTGGATTTCGATACAAAAAATGTAACAAACGCAAAATATTGATGGAAAGATTTGATATAGCGATGGCAAGGTATACTTTTTTACGGCAAGTGAAAGAAATCAAAAATTGGCAAAATGTTGTGTTCTTGGATGAAACATGGCTTAATGCTAACCATACTGTAGGCCGTTCTTGGAACGATGACACAGCAGCATCTACTTCCAAAGTTCCTGTAGGAAAAGGATCGCGACTTATAATTTGTCACGCCGGAACCATCAACGGGTTTGTCGAAGGTTCTCTCATGGCTTTTGCGTCAAAAACCACTGGAGACTATCATGAAGACATGAATGGAGAAAAGTTTACTGAATGGTTTACCTCAATGTTGTGTAGCCTCCCTGAACCATCTATTATAATTATGGACAACGCCCTATACCACTCGATGCAAATTGACAAGCCACCTGCCCAATCCCAAAAGAAAGCTGATATCGTCGCATGGCTTCGTAAAAATGGCGTAGATGCAAACATGAATATGTTAAAAGCGGAATTAGTACGTCTTTTAAAAGAAAACAAACCAACCAAGATCCGATACGTCATTGACGAAATAGCATTAGAACATGGGCACAGAGTTATACGGTTACCGCCTTACCATTGTGAGTATAATGCGATTGAGTTGGTGTGGGCTCAAATTAAGGGATATGCTGCAAGACACAATACAGAACCCCCATTTACCACAAAAAAAATGCTAAAATTATTAGAAGAAGCTTGTGAACATGTGACTAAAGGAGACTGGGAAAAGGTTGTGAATAGAACTGTTAAATTAATAAGGGAAGATTATGAAAGAGATGTGAAAATAGATAATATTATAGAAAACGAACATATAATTATTAATGTAGGTGATGATAGCAGTGACGACAGTGAAAATAGTAGTATGGACGAATCTGATTAATTATGGCCTTTTGTGGCACCTTTTTTGGTATCTTTTGTATTCATATGTTTCTTGTGTGCATATAAAGTATGTATATTCATTTTCATTCAAATATTCAGTTCGTTCAAATAAATTAAATAAACATATACATTTTTGTTTTATTAAACCTATTTAATCAGGTACAAAAACAAAACTTAATTGTTTTTTGTTCGAGAATAAATTGACATTCCACATCACTATTGTAATGTGTCAAACCGGCCATCATAGCGTGCCGCTAGTGTAAACAATATGGCACCAGGTGGCGCCCTGGCAACATGCATTTATATAATTAGGAGGGCCATTTGAAGAGGATCGCATAAAAAAATTGAGGTGGAATAGTTTTCGGTACGCAGGCGCCGATTCCTCCCGGACTACTAGTCTAGGTAGGTATATATTGTCAAAAAAAATTACTTTTGAGAGACTGCCAATACAAAAACTGTCAAAACGTCGTGGCTTTTCAATTATGAATTATGATTTAAAAACGCTGTAATTATTTAGGCTGTGACAGTTTTGACGCATCCAAGACCCAAGTGACGCGTAATATAATTGCGCGCGACGACGCTGCCCACTTGAGATAATTCCTTCACTGGTATTGGTCAAACAGTGGAACGATTTGTTTGTATTGATATTAATTCACGAACCTACCACGAGTTGTCACGCGTCGGGATAAAGCTCGTTGAACTGACCTTTTTCAATTAGGCAAACTGCCGCTTGTTTAAGAATTTAAAGTGGAGATGGTAGGTAAATGGTGTTGCAATATTAAAATTTATTGAACTGAACACATAAAAAAATTAAAGTATTAAAACTTGTATGGTTAAAATTCATTGATGCAACAAGAACACCATAAATTAAACCAATCAGAGGTGATTACTATCGTCACAATGTAGCAATTTCAAATTTTCTTATGACACGTCATGACTCTACCACCGGTTCGGAAAGCGGATTCTGCTGAGAAGAGCCGGCAAGAAACTCAGCAGTTGCTCTTTTCAAAATAATCATTTTACAATATTATTATGTAGCTATTATGTCAATCATTTTTAGACAATCCCACAGCTGGGTACCAATTGTCTGAAAGTTATTCCATTGATCGTATTTGTTTTCGATGATAGTAGCGTCAAAGGAAAATAATCTTTGATGGTATTGATTTAAAGTCACAAATTCAGTACAACCAATTTTAACATGGAGCGTTATGGAGCTTATCGTACATACCTAAACGTATAAGAATCCATAAACGAAATTGAGCTCTAATGCAATGCTGTTATGGTTTATTTTACTTTGACGCTAATGTCATCGAATACGATTACGATCAATGGAATTACCTTAGACAAAGGCACCTCTGATTGGCGTAAAAGGCAGCCTCATTAAAATACCTAACATAAATAATTAAATTAAAAAAATTAATGAATGAATATAAAAAAATGAATAATTGAATGATTTTTATTTCAATTGAATAGAATAGAAATATTTTTTATTCAAATAAACTTTTACAAGTGCTTTTGAATAGTCGATGAAATTGAAAATTGAATTGAATTTGAATAAGAAATTATAAATATCACAAGCTTCAACGGTGAAGGAAAACATCGTGATTAAAACCTGACACCTGAGAATTCTCCATAATGTTCTCGAAGGTGTGTGAAGTCCGCCAATTCGCATTGGGCCAGCGTGGTGGACTATGGCTTGTAACCCTTCTCTGAGAGGAGACCTGCGTTCAGTAGTGAGCCGTTGATGGGTTGCTGATAATGGTGATGAATTGAAATTGACTTAAAAATAAAAAATAAACAATATGATATCCAAGAACATCTCACTAAAAAATGCACTTCATTGAAAAAAAAGTACCACAAAAAAGCACAGGTCGTATTGGGCGGGCGGTTTCACTTTACACGAGCGCAGGCGATCTGCAACTCAAGCCCAAGTCGGGTCGCGGTACCGATTTGCATTTTGCACACTTTTTTAGCTGTCTCGCATTATGTGTGCTTCATTAGGTGTGTACACGTTCGTGCAATTTAAGAGTACACTTTTGATAAATAGGTATTTTTGCTATTTATCTATTTACATCTCTATATTATTATATCTGTTGCAGAACTTGCAGAACTGATGGACTCAGAGACAGACTAGTTCTGCTCAATGACAATTGACAAACTAGTTCTGGAGTGGAGATGGCGGCAGCGGCCGAAGATTTAAGCATGGTAGCGGGAAGAGAATCAGCAATTTCTGGATGGCTCAATAAAAATGTCAGCTGTATAAACATCTAATAGTAGTATAGCTAGAGGCATATAGGCCTCTATACATGCGCTCTCATCTCATCTTTGAAAAAGCATAATTAAACGTGATAGTAGCTCTAGTTTTGAGTCTAGTTTTGGTGATGTAGTTGCCGATATTCCAACCCAGTGCGATTTGAGATGATTCGAAAGCTGTTTATAAAAAATAATTTGATTAAAAAAAATTCTTGAAAAATATTATTAATTAACCAAATTTTATACTGTGAATGCATGTGAGCCTAATAATAGGCTCACATGCATTCACAATATAAAATTAATAGGTATTAATCCTTTACTTTGTCTTAAAAATACTTATAAATTTTTTATCAAAAGTAAAACATTAGAATTGCCTGTGTTCGATTTATTTATCCCGCAGTGTACCTACCCGGACTGTATCACGTATCAAGGACAGGACAGGGTGGCAGTATTTTGTATCGCTTTCATTACGTCACGCCTAATTGACTCCCAGGTCATCTGGGTTGGACCTTTATGATACATTATTAGACCGAAATTCGGCCACGGTGGTCGGCGGTGATTTGGCTGCTTTCATACAGGTTCGACCTTAACGCATCAAGAACCTATTGCTATCTTCTTCACCTTATTATGGGACTTAGTAATTAGTAAGATAGTGATACTGAGAGCGGAGCTTTGACCTTTATGATACAATAATAGACCGAAATTCGGCCACGGTGGTCGGCGGCGATTTGGCTGCTCTCATACAGGTTCGACCCTAACGCATCAAGAACAAGAACCTATTGCTATCTTCTATACCTTATTATGGGGCTTAGTAAGTAGTAGTAGAGTAGAGTAGAGTAGTTAGTAGAGATTCGACCTTTATGATACAATAATAGACCGAAATTCGGCCACGGCGGTCGGCGACGATCGGCGACTGCTGTCATACAGATTCCCTAATGCATCAGGACCCTATTGCTATCTTCTTTACCTTATTATGGGGCTTAGTAAGTAGTAAGATAGTGGTACTGAGAACGGAGCTTCGTGGTTTAAGTCCGGCCCCCTTTTCGCTGGGGAGGTCGGCGTTTGAATCTCAGGCCTCCAACTTTTTGGAGTTAAACGTGTTTTATTTAAGAAATGAAATATCACGTGTGAAGGTGAAGGAAAACATCCCCTAGTATCAATTTGCGTTGGCTGTTAGTTGGCCCTTTGTCCCTAGTTTGGTTGGCTTACAGTAAAACTTGTCATCCCTGAGAATCGTGGTGCCAACCGTAGAAAAGCGGGATGTGGTTGGCCTTACGAAGGGACTTACGGCATCATCTCATCTCCCAACCGTTGTGTAACGTTGGCTGCAAAACACCAACGGAAATTGCTACTATTAGGGTCGAAAGTATTTTTGGCCCAGCTACATGTTACTACCGAAGTAAATAGCGTCTTGTGAACATGACAAAGCAGTGAGAGCATGACATGATGAAGCAGTGATAGCCTAGTGGTTAGGACTGTGGTCACCTATTCGGGGGGTCGCAGGTTTGATCCCGGGTACGCACTTCTGACTTTCGGAGTCAAGTGCGTTTAAGCAATTAAATATCACTTGCTTTGACGCTGAAGGAAAACATCGTGAGGAAACCTGCACGTCTGAGAGTTCTTCATAATGTTCTCGAAGGTGTGTGAAGTCCACCAATTCGCATTGGGCCAGCGTGGTGGACTATGGCCTATAACCCTTCTCTAAAAGGAGACCTGCGCGCAGTAGTGAGCCGTTGATGGGTTGCTAATGATGATGATGATGATGATGAACATGACAAAAATCATTAAATTAACAAAGACAGATAGCATTACGAAAAATTACCTAACTCGAAAAATTTAATTAAAACAAAATCATTCCTGATCCTTACGGACTTGGGTAGGTAGGTACTCAACCAAGTATGTATCATTACAATGCTTACTATATCTATTATGTCCAAAAAATATCTATAACATGTCTATTACAAAGTTATGTTACAATCGAGTACCTATCCGTATCGACACTTGATACTTTGCACGGTTTCTTTACTAATATTTAAGCAATAACAATAGAAAAACTCGAATGAACTCAATAAGTTAGTATAAGGATTGAATCAAACTAGCGATTGACGCAAAAAAAAACTAATTACTTCTTTCTTGAAAAGTTTTACGTATAGGTAAAATATGGGTGATATAGCAGCACAAGTCTGAGACGTGAAGAAATCCTGTCAGTCTGTTACTATGTCTAGCACTGGGAGTCTATCTAGATCACTTTGGCATGAAGATGAAGAGGTATCATTTAATAATCCCGAGCGAAGCGAGCGCGAAGTTCAAATGGCTTACGGTTTCCAAATTCATTTTGAAGGCTTAGAAATTTTGAAATCCACTCACACTCATGTTATACTCAAAACAGAGTTACAACTACCTACACAGATTTATGTCACTTTAAGTTTTGATTTTTCAAACACCTATTTTACCCCCTTAGGGGTTGATTTTTCAAAAATCCTTTCAACGTAGGCATACCAACTATCCAAATTTTAGCCCGGTTTCAGTGGTTTGAGCTGTGCGTTGATCAGTCAGTTAGTGAGTAAGTCACCTTTTCCTTTAATATAATTATTTAGATGTGCATTTGTGCCTTCATTTAACTCTACCATAAGCCCGAGTCAAGTCACTCCACGCTCTATGGACGCTGCTCAAGTGGTTGAGCCCTAAGTCGTCCACACTGCCTGGTCGGTATGGCTGGCAGATTCCGCATGTAACTCAATCTTGCGGTTTCTCGGCGGGTTTTGAACGTGTAAGCAATATTATAATTACGGCAACCGATCCCCGTTCACGGTACACGTGAGCACAATACCATTAGCACGGAGTCCGCGCCGCCGGAGCCAGCGGAGCATCCTCCGCTTGCTGCGAGAGCCCCACAGATTGGTTAATGAGCTGCAAAATTAGGGTACGGGTCTAAAGTCGGACTTGTATTATGTTACGGCGTCGCGAGTCATAAGCGGGAGCGAGGAATATCGAAAGAAATTCAAATTAATTTATTTGCTCGGATTGAGTAATGATAAGATCTTAAATAGGTAATGATAATTTACGGCGCTTCAATCTGCCACTGAGTAGCATGCAAAATATATTATAAAAAGATTAGCAGTAAAATCTAAAATAATAAACAATGTCACTTAATACTTATTTCATTAAATCATAATTCCTATATCGTCAATGCACTTATCAATTAACTGTAACATTGTTCCAACTTACAAGCAATCCTAAGATGTCAATACATACCGAAAGTGGCCGTAAAACTGGTTGCTGGGTGGCAGCCCCCAAAGTGCGTTGCCAAAACCTTCACCATATCATAGAACCATAAGACATCCAATAGGTATGTTTGAACCGTTACGTGCACTAACCTTTATAATTGATCTATAATTAACAATGGGCAGGTTGCTGTCATCCTGTCTATCTGATTTACGCCATTTTGGCGCAGTAAACAGTTACGAGTGTTTAAAGAACTAAAGTTAGCGACTAGTTGACAACTGAATAGTAGATACTAGTACTTCCTATTATTAAATTCCAGAGACACTCGTATGTCAAACGTGTCACTTCAAATTGATCCATAATTTAAGCTGTCATTTGTTTAGGGACAGCCAGTCCACTGTTAATATAGATTTACCTATTATTATAGAGATCAGGAACCCCTGACCACCACGATCCCAACCACGTAACCAGGTGGTTGAGATCTTACGGACGCACACTGAGAGCTTTGCTTCTTTGTCTCTGAAACGCACCGCTAGGGATGCCCGTTTTGCCCACTAACTTGCCGATGGTAAATTACAACGCAGGCTTAAGTGGCTGGAGTCCAGGAAATTCTGTATTTACTCTTGTAAGTAGAAATCTAAGCAAGTGCATTCCAAATAGATAAGATAAGAACTGATAATGATAGTCTACAAGCGAGAAGTCTATCATGCAGCAAAATAAAACCCTTAATCGATTACTATGACACACTACGTGACACCATAGTTGAATCACTTCGTGGGGCCTCTTTGCCCCTTTAAGGTAATGAATGATTTTATCAAAGGCGATTTTATTAAGACGTTTCTGACTAACCGCTAAGGCGTGGTACGCCCTTCCGGCGGCGTCCGTGTCACGTATAACTTGAGTACCTTCAAGGCAAAAGTGAATAGGCCTTATCTAGGCAAGCAAGCTCCAACCTTGACCTGATCAGTGCTTCCCATCATTGGTTGCCTTCAAGCGAAATCCTATCTCGCATAAAAAAATTAAACATTAACACAAATTAAGAATATTTATGTAAATATGTAGGTCTAACTGCCGCACTCAGAGTCATTCATTAAATTAAGATTAATTAATCATTGACTTGTGATTATCTGCCGCACTCAGCCGCATGTATTAAATTGTATTATTTAATGATTAATTAATTAATTATCATTAAATCTATTACTGAATTGTCATTATTGTACAAACGAAGCGTTAACTTCTGAGAATGAAACTTTTTATAATCCAAGATTAAGTCGTTAAGTAACGATTAGAGACTCTGAGTGCGGCAGACTTACTGCCAATTTGCATTGGTGCCAGCGTGGTGGACTATATCCTATAACCCTTCTCTGAAAGGAGACCTGTTCTCAGTAATGAGCCGTTGATGGGTTGCTCATGATGATTTAGGTACACCTCGATCGCTTACTACTTACGCCACACGCTATAAAATGTTTAAAACCGCGAAACGGCAAGCGCTTCGCAGGCAGAGTGCGTTTTTCGTAGTTTCGGGTAACCCGATACGGCATTGTGCTTTTTGTTCCTGCCCCGATCTGACAGCCGCCTCAATGAACGCCGGGATTCATTCAATACTAATTTATTATTTACCAGTTATTAACTTAATACCTTCACTTTTCCGCTCAGGAGCTTTGTTGTATAAAATCTTACCTACGTCAATTATTATCTACTAACCGATGCCCGCGACTTCGTCCGCGTGGATTTAGTTTTTAAAATAACTCGGGAACTCTTTGATTTTCCGGGATAAAAAGTAGCCTATGTCACTCTCAAAGTCCTCAACTATAACCATGCAAAAAATCACGTCGATCCGTTGCCTGTCGCGGCGTGATTGAAGGAAAAACCGAAAAACCAACAAAAAACACACTTCCGCATTTATAATATTATGTATGGTTAGTATGACTAGCATGAAGTATGATTCTGTCTACGTTTGTGTGCGAAAAAATGCGAAAGTGTGTTTGCTTGTTGGTTTGTCCTTTAATCACGCCGCAACAGAGCTACGGATCGTGATGGATATAGTTGAGGACCTGGAGAGTGAAAAAGGCTACTTTTTCCCGAAAAATCAAAGACATCCCGTGCGACTTTAAAAGTGAATTCTCGCGGACGAAGTCGCAGGCTTCAGTAACTGTACCGTACAGCAGTAATATAGGTAAAAGGAGTTTGTAAAAGTTTCTTGTGAGTTTGTGATATGTAGATACTTCGCCGTTCCATGATAAGTTATATTTATTGTAATGGATACGAAGACTCTCTCTTCAAAATAAACTTACCGCTTGTGTGGTGGGTACGACGTTTTGACGACCTCCCTGGCGCAGTGGTGAGCGCTGTGGTCTTATAACTGGGAGGTCTCGGGTTCGATTCCCAGCGGGGGCAATTTGGGAATTTATAATTTCTGAATTGTCTCTGGTCTGGTGGGAGGCTTTCGTTGGCCGTGGCTAGTTAACACCCTACCGTCCAAGACGTGCCGCCAAGCGATTTAGCGTTCCGGCACGATGGTGTGTAGAAACCAATTAGGGGTATGGGTTGAATTTTCACTGCCATACCCCTTCCAAGTTAGTCCGCTACCATCTTAGACTGCATCGTCACTTATCATCAGGTGAGATCGCAGCCAAGGACTATCTTGTCATCGAATAAAAAAAAACTATACTTAGTAGGTACAACGGGTGGAGATTCAGCCGTCGACCAGTTTTCAGTTTTCACTCCGACCTTGAGTAGACTGTCTCGTTGATGGCGTTAATGGATTGAAGTCCTGTCTCGGCCTAAAGAGTTTTTGCCAGTGGCAGTCGGCAGGAAAGAATTAAGATTGGAAAGTTGGCTGTTAGATACGTCCTTATGACTCGAATAGCACGTAAGGGTTGCCGTCTCATCGAACAATAGAGAGTGCACCAGTGTCTTGTGCTTCTAAACTTATGCGCAAACTTTTTCATTTCAGTAGCTGTACGTACCTCAAACTTACGAATTGCGAATGAACGTGTTTTTTACTTATTATGGAATCCCCTCAGTCTAGTAAAAATGCGCGAGTGTCGTAGAACACTCGGTTGGAATGAAGTTCCTTTTAATAATAAATTAATAATAAAAGAAAATAAAAATAATAATCTGAAGTCAGGATTCGAACCCCGAACCGATAGTTTCACTCCTTCGTTTACGGCGCTAAGCCACCAAAGATATGACGGCCCGTGTGTAACAAGTGTCGTGACGGAAAATTCTTAAACTTTTTATCGCCTAGGCTCTATCCGCCAAACAGTCCGAAAAGGAATTTCGTTCCAATAATAATCGTAAAAATATTTATTTTCAAAATATTTTAAAAATGATTAGAATAGTGGAAATAAATTCTATTCTAACAAAGTTGCATGGGTTAAATCGGCTTGGCATCCAGCTGCCCACAAGATAGTATAATTTAAAACTCATTACACTAACTATGACTATGATATTTAAATGACAGGGTTCCAGTCTGTGCTTTATTTATGGATTTAACCAAGGCCTTTGATTTTGTCGATCATAAAATATTATTAAACAAACTTTATGCCTATGGTGTGAGAGGAAACGTATTGGACCTTCTAAATTCATACTTAACAAATAGAAAACAAATAACACAGATTGCTAAAGTCAACTGGAAATATAAAAAAGCTTGTTAATTACCATTCACAGTCGAGAGTAATTCAACGCGGCGTTCCTCAAGGAAGTATCTTAGGCCCACTATTATTTATTATATATATCAATGATCTACCAAAATACGTAACTCACCATGATATGGTCTTGTTTGCTGATGATAGTACTATTATATTTGCAAATAAAACCATAAATGACCTTATTATTAATGTTAAAAATACACTGGGGATTATAATAAACTGGCTTAATCGTAATAACCTAACAATCAACTTAGATAAAACAAACTTAATGATTTTTAAGCTCAGAGAAAATATGCCCTATGCTTTGAATGTAAATTATGAAGGTAAAACTATCAACGAAGTCAATGTAACAAAATTCTTAGGTCTGAATATTAATTCTACTTTAAATTGGAAGGAACATTTAAATCATATATGTACTAAGTTAATTTTGGGGTAATTCTACTGAAAAAGAAGCTGTATTTAAAGCACAAAAGAAATACTTAAGGGCCATATTTAAATTAAAAACGACAGATAGTTGTAAGCCCTATTTTAAAAAGTATAAAATTCTTATAATGCCATGTCTGTATATTTATGAAACTATTGTAGGTATTTGTTAAAAGTAATTTAAATTTATTTCAAAATCGCAACAGCAAAAGACATGCCATTGAGCTGCGACAGCCACCCAGTAGATGTGCCCATTTTACAAAAAGCTTCTTCTGCACTGGGCCTCGTTTATATAATCACTTACCCAGAGACATTATTGAAACGCAGAAGATCCCTATGTTTAAGAAAAAGTTAAAAAATTTTTGATAGATAAGACATATTATACAATTTGTGATTACCTTATGGAAAAATTTTAACTGTTGTATATTATTTTTTGACATTTAATTTAATTTTTTTTGACATATTTTAATAACATTCCTATATTTGTACACCACACTTTGGTAGGATATGCGCATTTTAAATTGTATATATTATAACATCTTGACTGTACCATATTCACAAATTAATAAATGAATTATGAAATTATGAAATTACAATGTAATAGCTACATAATAATATTGTACATTGTAATATGATTATTTTGAAAAGAGTAACTGCTGAGTTTCTTGCCGGCTCTCCTTAGCAGAATCCGCTTTCCGAATCGGTGGTAGAGTCATGACGTGTCATAAGAGCCACAGGTTGGCCTACGTGAAATAAATAATTTTGATTTTTTTTTGAAAATTTAAGGCGACGCGGGCGAAGTAGGTACAACATAGTGGTAGTAGGGTGAGCGTTGGTCGTAACTCAGGGAGGCCTGTAACCTGACACTGCAACTATCTGTCGCCGACCACCTGGTCGCGATTTAACCGCAAGCTGATGAATACGCGGCAAAGTTTACTAATAACCTACTTAATTTACTAATAACCTACTTAATAACTTACTTGACTTTATGTTATGAATAAATAATTAGCTGACCCGCACGACTTCACTCGGGTGGAATTACTGAAAATCCCTTAGTGGTTGAATTTTCAAAAATCCGGATGTCTACGTCATGTAATAGCTAAGCATCTGTATGTAGCCTAAGTATGTCACGCTCTCTTTAAACATTTCTGTGGTGGTGTCGTGTGGTGCGGGTTGTTACGTTCCCTCAAATATGGTCGAGCGAAGCAACGGCTGGGTCATGCTTCATGCTCGTGAACGGGTGCCACCGGCGGGAATGGGGCTGCTTTCTGTCTGCCCATCTTAACATGTATTGAGTTGAAAGTAGGTATGCTTTTGTGGAACTTCACCTCATTGTGGAAACAATGCATACGTAGGATAGTATATATTGTATTGTAAACTTGTTTTGGAAAGAGCCGCCGAGTTTCTTGCTGGTTCTTCTCGGCAGGAATGGCATTCTGAACCAGTGGTAGACTCATCGACGATTCAAAAGCACTTGTAATAAAACCGGCCAAGTGCGTGTCGGGCCACGCGCAGTGTAGGGTTCCGTAGTTGAAAGTCTCAAATATTATTGTCTTTTTTCAGATTGTGCCATACAATGGCATGTTGACAATAGGTTTGTTAACCTGGCACTTTTATTGCTATTTTATTTTTAGCAGTAGTTGGAAGCCCCAGGGCACCAGGTTGTGCCACAACGTACCTTAAGGTACTTACACTCTACCTTAAGGTACGTTGTGGCACAACTTTGAAATTAACTCTTCTTCTCCGACTGAGTTTTTTTTTTTAAAAAAAAAGAATATCAGCCAAGTTGAGTTTGACTAATATCCTCCTATCCCCTCCAAATAAGCGTAAAGCTTGTGTTAGGAGTGTGTACGACAATAATGCAACGGGTGGGATTCGAACCTGCGACCTTTCAGTTTTCAGTCCGCACCTTTAACCGTTGGGCTATTGAGGCTTTGAGGAGATCCGGACACATGCCTTTGAACAAGTTTAAATTTTAGATGAAAATTTCAGAATCACCTTTCTGTGACTCATGTAAGCCACAGAGAGGTGATGTAATTGAAGATGTTCATCACCTTTTGATGGAATGTGTCCGATTTCAGTCGGAAATTTCAGAAATTGTAGGCCTTATGGATTTGAACAGATTGGACACGGGTATGTTTTTAAACATACTTGCTCGTCCAGCATCCAAAGATGCTATATGAAACTATACTATCCTTACTCTGTGCTATAACTCTCTCCAAATCCATAAGTCTAATTGGATTGTAATCATAATTTTGTTTATTTTTTTTTCTGTAATTGTATTTGTTTTAGTTTTTCTTGTTATTTTAGTTTTTTAGTTGATTAATTCTGTTAGTGTATCATTGTATTCAGATTATAATGGGGCTGACGTGTATCAAGGTACAAAAGCCCTTAAACAAATAAAGAAAAAAAAACTCTTCTTTCTTTCTTTCTTCAAGACACCTATAGAACTTGCGCTGCTTGAATTCAGAGGCTCTCTGCGACTCGTCTGATGTCATCGGTCCACTTAGGGCGTCTGAAAACAATGCACTTTCCAGTGCGGGGTCGCCATTCCAGCACCTTGGAACACCAACTGTCATCAGTTCTTCGAACGATGTGCCCCGCCCATTCCCACTTAAGCTTTGCGACTCACTGAGCTATGCCACTATGCCAGTAATTTGGGTTCTCTAACGGATGTCCTCATTTCTGATTTGACCTCGCAGGGATACCCAAACATAGCTCGCTATGGCCCGCTGAGTGACCCTGAGCCTTCTTATGAAGGCAAAAAAGGCAAAAAGTAACAGTGCAGAATATCTTATTTCGTGAAGTTAATTGAGCGGTAAAAGTGTCTTTTATTAACCGTTTAATTAATAATACTACTGCGGTGAAACCGCGCCCGGTGGTCGGGGCGGCGATCGGCCAGGATCGGGTTACAGCAGTTACAGCACCCAGATACATGTTACAGCGTCCAGTAGTGCAGCTATGTTACAAGTTACAACTTAAGGTGGAAGACAATGGTCTGCCCGCGAAATTCAAATTTATTTTGGTTTTTCGCAATTTTTAAACTAATACGACAAAGTAGGCTTATGGCATTCTAATTGCGACAATGGCAGTATCATCTTCACAGGTTTATATAAAAAATCTTTACTTGAAAGTGTCCAGTTTAAGAAATTAATCAAAATATCGACTAATTTGTGAGTAACTCACGTCCAACTCAGTATTTTGATTAATTTCTTAAACTGGTCACTTTCAAGTAAAGATTTTTGTGTAAACCTGTGAAGATGATAATTCTACTGGCGCAATTAGAATGCCATTAGCCTAGTTTGTCGTATTAGTTTACAAATTGCGAAAAACCAAATTAAATTTGAATTTCGCGGGCAGACTCGTATAATCATCCTTAAACAGTTTTAATTTCACTACTAGCTTCTGCATTATATCCTTACTAGCTGAAGCCTGCAACTTCGTTCGCGTGGAAGGAAGGTTAACACTAAGGTTAGGGAACCTTTACGGGCTACCTATGTTAAGTTAGGTGACGCTTTCTGTCAACTTCGTTATCACGAAACTGTACGGGACACCTAAAAGTACATTGGGACGGATGTTAGGACTTAGGATTGTATTTAGGGGCTACCTACGTAAAGAGACTCCCACTCCCACCACTCCCACCACTCACACATGATTTAAGTATGTTTGGTGAAAACGGGCATAATAATAATGTCAGTTTTGGTCGTCATGTATCGATTGAATGAATTATTATGGGATACCGTTACCGCGAGGTCTCAGTTCAGGGCGAACTATACCTAGTACCTAATTAGTAAGGATTAATATTATAATATGTAGATAGGTGGTTATAGGCGGAGGGATGTTTTTTACTCCTCCACTAGCTCAAGACCAGGATTGATACAGCCTAATTTATGAGTGGATTTTATCAAAATCGGTCGAGCGGTTTTAGAAAAATCAACAATAATTTTTAATAATCTATTTTCTCGTCTATCCCAGTGTGGGGTGTCGTTGAATAGGTCTTTCTCAAAATATTGTGGGTGTGGGAACACCATTTTCGATTCAGGGATCCGTTTGTGAAATATGATTTTATTAGAGTCAAGTGTCCCCCCCCCCCCCCCTGCCAGCTACATGGTTGTTTATAGTTAGTTTATACATGAAAAATTTACAGCAGTAGTATATATTAAGAATTCTATAGGAAAACTATCACGGCTAAGTAGGGTTCATAAGTTATGGAGTTCATAAGTTATCTGTTTTTTCAAGGTTAGGTATTACACGTAGTTAAGTGTAAGTTGCATAATTTGTTATATATTATAGTATTTAAACCATGGAACTCAAAATATATTCAATATTCATAAAAGCACTATCCTAGGTCAGCAATAATATTTGTGACTTGCAACTACGGAACTCTACACTGCGCGTGGCCCGACACGCACTTTGCCGGTTTTTGATATTGCCTACACTTATAAAATATATTTTTTTAGTAGCTATTTGTCATTTATCCTTTAAAGTATAACCCTAGAATGTACTTCCCTTCTATTCATTGTAAAATTAGTCTGAGGTGTAATTATTTTAATTGCCAGCTGGAAATATTAAATAACCCATCACTAGCAATAATGTAAAAACTAGTGTAAGAATTGTCTACTTATGGTATAGTCAATGCGAACTTGGTATAACCTCCATTGTCAACCTTTTTACAAAATATGTAAACCTATAATATCTACTTGTACAGTTTTTGCAATTCACGAAGGCGAGTGAGCTTTACTTGTGGTTACTTCGTGTACATGCACATTGCATAAGTGTGCGTGCCTGTCAAAGCCTAGGTGGGAGCGGGCAGGCGCGAGCATTGCGCTCGCTCACACTTATACAGATACGACACACACACAACCATAAGTCAGTCGCCCTCGTGAATTGCAAGAACTATAGCGACTTTCGCTGCGCTAATAGTGGGCACTGTCGTCTTCTAAGTTCTTTCAGCTTTGATGCTAAGCCATTTTTGAGGTAAACCTCGGGACAAGAGATCAAAAAAACCGGCCAAGTTCAAGTCGGACCCGCACACGAAGGGTTCCGTAAAGGTTTTTTTTTATTTCAAGATAGGCTTGGATAGGATAGCGTTTGACCGCAGTCAATACCTACTGGAAAGCACTGATCAAGCAATATCAAAAGTTTATTGTAAGTATGGAGATTGAAGACTTTCTTTAAAAAATAATTTTAACTTTATTTTTTTTATTGTCATAACGTCAATAGAAAAGCACATTTTGTAAAAATTTCAAGTATCTATCTCAATAGATACTTAATAGGTTCATGAGATGCAGTGCGCTGACCGACGGACGGACGGACGAACGGACATACAGCGGAGGGTTAGGTCCCGTTGGCACCCTTTGGTACGGAACCTTAAAAAACATTGTTCACCTCCATTTGATTAAGAATAGAATAGAATAGAATAGAAATATTTTTTATTCAAATAAACTTTTTTACAAGTGCTTTTGAATCGTCGATGAGTCTACCACTGGTTCGGAATGCCGTTCCTGCCGAGAAGAACCAGCAAGAAACTCGGCGGTTGCTCTTTTCAAAACATTTCTTTCTATGCGCTACCCCTTCGAATAAAGTGTTTTAGAACTATTTTATTATTTTCAGCTTTAGGCTATTTTTGTAAAACTATAGGTATTATTGATGAATTGCATTTTCTTTCAGACTACCTTTGGACGTGTGACCGTGTAACATGGTGATGACTTTAGTAAAAAAAACAACAGAAAATGTTAATACATTTTTGCACGCATTATATAGTGACAAATGCAAGTGTTAACCGTGCTATCCACCTACCCATCTAATTCTATGAGCTGTAATATTGTTAATTACTCGCACGCTTGTCTCATTTTTAATCGCAGGTGGAACTGTCATCGGTTAATGGCTCAACTTGTTAATTAAAACTCCTGTCTTCGTTGCACTGGACAAATAGGTATCTTAAAAATAGAAACATTTCGCAACACCTTAGATCTTTTTCAAAGATACTAATAGAAAAATAGTAGGACTTATTTCGTCACGCACCCGCTTGATTGGTTGAAGTTAAAGACTTCTTGCTGCATCATTGCATTTTAAGCAATAGCGACAGAGTACCAGCCAACCAGAGGTGATTGCGATCTGATGCAGTTATACCCCAAACCTAAATAAAGCCTAAATACCATAAAATGAGGAATCCAAATAGGCTCGTGATTCCTCGACTACGCCTCAAGAAAGTCCGAAAGTCGTTTGTGAGAATGGGCGTGACGTTCTATAATAGAATTCCACATTCAATTTTAGACTTGCCTTTATTACAAAAGCTTTGAAATTATACAAAAATTAAATTATTATTTGTAAGTGATAATATTTATAAAAAAATATTTTTGAAAAACAGACTTCCAACGCCCGCACCACTGCAAAGTATGTAATTTATTGTAGATTTTTTTTAAAACCTCTCAACCGATTTCGATAAAATTTAAATGGGACCATCTGGGAAGTATATCCTTTCAAACAAAATAGAATTTTCCAAAGCGGTTCAGGCGTCTTCGAGTAATCGGTGAACATACATAAAAAAAAAGCTTCCGACGAATTGATAACCTCCTCCTTTTTTGAAGTCAGTTAAAATATCTAACTCGCTCCAGCAAACCATACATGACATAATATTGTTGTTCTTATATTATTGAAGAGCAACCGCTAAGTTTCTTGCTAGCTCTTCTCGGTTGGAACGGAACTCTGAACTAGCAGTGATAGCTTTATTTAACGATTCGGAAGCACTTTGTAATAGTTTATTTGAATCAAAAATTATTCTATTCTATTCTATAGGTACCTACTATACGTGTACAGTTACAACTGAACAATGGGCATTGGGCATATTATGTCTCTTCGAGTGACGTCATAAAGACCTCGTCAGTAATTCACATTTCACACGAGTAGAGGTTGGTATGTCCGTATGGGGTGATAATGTTACATTGCCCTACAAAGCCTCACGCCGCATTCCTCTGTAATTGAAGTCGGGTAATTAGTTTCAAACAGTAATAATAGACAATTGTGCATATTGATACTCTTATAGGCCACAGGACGGGTACATTGATCATTATTTTAATTGTTTTGACGCGATGAATTTTAAACACTACGGGCCTGTTTCACCTCTATCCGTTAAGTGTCTGATATATATCTAACAGATAAAATATCTGTCAGATAAATCTGTTTGATTATCAGAGAGTTTGTCTGCTAAATTGTCTTAACGGACACTTGTGAAAAATTTTAAACGTTATCTGTCATATTAGTCGTGGATAGGCTATCAGGCACTTTATCAGCAAGTGGTTAGCCCGTAACGTTCTATCTTCGTGGACTATTTTTGAATTACCTATTATTAGGAAGTTACTTGAACTATTAATCTCTTCTAATATATAAAATTCTCATGTCGCGGTGTTTGTTACCAAACTCCTCCGAAACGGCTGGACCGATTTTTATGAAATTTTGTGTGCATATCGGGTAGGTCTGAGAATCAGCCAACATCTATTTTTCATACCCCTAAATGATTTTTGTTGGCGGTACGAAGTTCGCTGGGTCGAGCTGTTGCTGCTGCAGCGAGCTGAAATCGGTCAAGCGGTTTTTAAATAATCAACAATAAATTATAATTATATTTTGTAGAGTGGCGCGGGAGTTTGAAGAAGGTTTTTTAAAAAGATTTTTTTATATTAAATTATTGTATATTTAGATATAGGTAGGGGAGAGCGGGGCTAAACGTTCCGATTTTTAGTTAACCTCAAAATTGGTTACGAAAACTTTATTTTAGAATTCATACAATGCGATCAAAATAAACTTACATATGTTACTTTGATATTAAGGCAGTTACTTGGGTCATTTTTTGCGAGATTTTTTTATCATTAATTTTTTAATGCGTAAAGTCAGAAAGTAACAACATACCCCGACTTGGGGCAAGTTGTTATCAGGCCGGGGTAAGTTGTTATCACGTCCGTTAAAGCTATTATTGGAGAAATAAAAAAAATAAAAAAATCATTAAACCAAGTGTCTTTATTAAAGCAATAATCAACAAATCTTACAAATCATCAGGTAAACATTTTTATATGTTATATCAAGTAACTATAATTTGTACTAAATATTTTAACCACTGAGCAATTTACAGCTTATCAAATAACTTACAGCTGATCAGCCTTGATAATTAATTCAGTCTTCTATAATATTGCCTTATCTCAAGCTGAAAACATTGCCGTTATAGGTCGAAAAAATATATAGGTACTTATAATTAATCAATCATCAGAAGATATACCTATTCAGGCATAGGTAGGTTAAGTTATGATTCTGCCTACATCTGGATTGGGCCCAGTTCTTACATACTTGACATTGAACCCATTCTTCTCCAGTACGTGAATTAGAGTAAATGTCACAGCACGCTAGACAATAATACTCTAAACTGTACTCTTCACAGTCAGAACTTGCACTAATCATTTGTAAAAATGCCGTTTCACAGACTTCTCCTTTCCTTTGCCTTTGCTTTTCCATTTCCTTGCTTTGTTTTACCCTTCCCTTTTACTTTACCTTTTCTCTCTTCTTCATTGTTAATGCTCACTTTGACAAATATTCTGCTAATTTATCTTCCTGTTCTTTAGTAAAGACCAATCTTACTTTTTTGTAGCTAACCGCGATACTTTCTACTCCAGACCTTATCTTTTTAACAAATCTGTACAAAGTCAGAATGAAAAATATCTAACTCTTTGGCAACGGTTTTTATTGTCCTTCCATCTTTGATAACTGCATCTACTGCTTTTTACATCAACTCCTGTGACACAGAACCTTGTTTCTTTTTGAATATAAGTCCGCATTCTACAAAAGATAAAAAAATGTATTCTATTGTAGGTAGAAATGAATTGGGGCAAGTTCGACCTCAGAACAACTTGCCCCCGAAAAAAGGAACATCTAGCCCCAATCACACGTGTTAAAAAAAATCAAGATATAGTTTAGGTTACGAAACATACGTAATTTACGCGTAGTGTATTAAAATAGTAAATAAATCCTTACATAAAAACACTAAAACACTAAAGGCTAATTGTTAAAATTTATGAGATAGACCAAAAATACCAAACATGAAAATATTTACTTTCGTGACCTAGCGATACACGTACTGTCGTTCTGATGTTTCGGTTGCCGCTGGCGTACTGTGGCATTTCATTTCACAACGTGTTTACTTAATATTATTATCACTTTTTCTCGCAGAGCTATTTCCATCGGAACAACTTACCTCGGTAACTTTTAGCCCCGCTCTCCCCTAGTCGTATCTACCCTAATGCAGCCAGTAGGGTAGATACGACTATGCCACACACAGCCACAACCACAGCTCCGCGGCGCGCTGGTAGGTACAGAAGCGCGCCGCACTGATGTTGGCGGGTGTCCGCTGTCGCTGCGCGCTCGCTAATTAATGGACGTCTTCATATTCGGCGGCACAAAGCGATCGGGTTACAGCTGGCGGTGGCGGCCGCACTGATGCAATCAACTCTGTTGTAACTATCGATTATTATTATCGTAGCTACCTAAAGGCTAGTCCACAAACTTAGTATGGAAGCTATCTTCGGAATTTCTTTGAGGGATAAGAACTAAAGTGACGTAGCTCTCAAGGCTAGCACGTTGAAGTGGCAGTGTGCTGGACTTATCTGCCGGAGGACCGATGGCCGCTGGGGTCGTAAGGTCCTCGAGTGGAGACCGCGTCTCGGCAAACGGGGTGTAGGGAGCCCCCCGGCTAGATGGAGCCATGACATCCGGAAAGTGGCCGGCATCGATTGGATGCGACGATAATGCGATTGGTGATGATGATGATGATGATGACCTACCTATAAGACTACTAGGACAATTAGGTACAGCCAGGCCAAGCGTACTCCGGTCTCCGCATTTAGGATTAGAGCGATATATAGAAACTGAGCAGAGGAGTTTGTAGGCGAATATGACTACAGGTAAGTTAAGAAACGCTGTGCGACCTGATTTGAATTTTGTTGTGTGGTTAGTAGCAAGACTCTTGTGTATAAGTCGCTATTTGTTTAAATGATTTCGCGAAATGAATCTTCTGTACCTGTAGGTACCTACTATTTATTCTGTGGTACAGTTTACTTCATAAGTAGGTAAAATGTCTGGATAAATAATACCACGTACTTAATACTCTAATGCCTAGATATAATAACCATAGACGAATGATATTTACTACAATAACGAACAACTGCCATTACCTACACACAAAACTTGACAAGTACAATGATACAATTAAATTATCTACCCACATACGAGTAAGTACATCACTGTAGGTAGGCTTGTAAGTATAATTACAACCTTATCCTGAAAACTGTCTTTCTACAGAATCTAACCTCAACATATGAACACATCGCCTCTAGAATGAGAAGGAAATAGTCCACCATGCTGGCGAAGTACGGATTGGCACACTTCACACCCTTGAGAACACTATGGAGAACTCTTAGGCAAGAAGGTTTTCTCGCGAAGTTTTAATAGGTAAGTATTATAATTGCTTCAAACGCGCATAGCATCACCTACAAAAACTCTTCTTTGCTATGAATACAAAATGGCGGTATTTAGACTCCCATTATATGTAATTGTAAGATAGAAACCACTAATTGGTGCCGGAAATACCTACCTATGAGGTCATCGCGACTGCAACGTACACAGACATTATAGCCTTAGACGAACAAGACGCTAAGCGACAGCGGCACCGTCGAACCTCATTGGAATTTTTCCTTAGCCAATCTTTAGCCGAATTATAAAATATAAAGTAATTAGGTAAGTCCCTGCCGTAGAAACGCGTGAATGTCATACTCTGCGCGACTTAAAGAATTCTTTAAGGATGATTATACGATTCTGCCCGCGAAATGCAAATTTAATTTGGTTTTTCGCAATTTGTAAACTAAAACGACAAACTAGGCTAATGGCATTCTAATTGCGCCAGTAGAATTATCATCTCACAGGTTTACCTACATAAAAATCTTTACTTGAAAGTGACCAGTTTAAGAAATTAATCAAAATACTGAGTTGGACATGAGTTACTCACAAATTAGTCGATATTTTGATTAATTTCTTAAACTGGACACTTTCAAGTAAAGATTTTTATACAAACCTGTGAAGATGATACTGCCATTGTCGCAATTAGAATGACATAAGCCTACTTTGTCGTATTAGTTTACAAATTGCGAAAAACCAAATTAAATTTGAATTTCGCGGGCAGAACTGTGTCTTCCACCTTAAAGAAAAATAACA
Organism: Oeneis ivallda; assembly: GCA_029955525.1. Lineage (NCBI taxonomy): Eukaryota > Metazoa > Arthropoda > Insecta > Lepidoptera > Nymphalidae > Oeneis > Oeneis ivallda. The sequence continues at coordinate 2,572,930 of JARPMR010000015.1, forward strand.
GTGAACAAGTGAAATCTTCTAAAACGCCATGTCCTTTTAGTCAGCTCAGTAAACTAGTTGTGATGTGTAATACAAACTTCTCCTTTTTCGAAGTGGATAATACAGAGACCTATTGTCTTACTTGTGCGTTACACCACAATACTGTATTTACGCAACGAATGAACATAATAACCATTTCAAATATGCATTTCAGCTACATTTTATCGCGGAAAATGAAAGAGTTCCAGCTGGATTTTAGAAGCTAAATCAACGCGGATGAAGTCGCTGGCTGATATCAACTAGTCATCTAGTCAAATATATAAACGGAAAAGGTGACTGACTGACTGATCTATCAACGCACAGCTCGAACCACTGACTGGACGGCTCGGGCTGAAAATCATACAGATAGCTATTATGACGTAAGGCATCCGCTAAGAAAGGATGTTTGAAAACTCAACCCCTAATAGGGTAAAATAGGGTTTTGAAAAATCGAAATAAACGTGAGCGAAGCCGTAAAAAAAAGCTATTAGTCAGTAATAAGACTCATATAGATTGGTTTTTGTATTTTAGAAATCCATTACCTATATCGTACATACTAGGTATCCCTACTTTGTTAGCCTGAATAGTATACCTAGTCAATCATAAAGCATCCGGCAGCTATTCTTAAATGATGACACACACAATGACAAGGAAATAATATGAGGAATACGACACAAACAGCATAATATCTTTCTCAATGCTCAGATAACAACTCCTTCTCAATAATTAAATAAAGGGCATTTTTTCGGATAATAATGCGATGAGTTCACACTCCTCAGCTGTGGATGTTGTCTAAAAATGATTGCTACATTGTGATGATCGCGCTGATTTTGAGAACGCGTCGTTGGTCGTTGCTCTAAAATACATTGTTGCAGCAAAAACGCCATAAATTCTGCCAATCACACGATTGAGATTACAGACTGTAGCTATGACTGCACCAGCCCTGCAATCGGTTGGTTGCTGACATTTTTGATGCGGTGGTTTTTAGGGTTTCAGTAACCAAACGGTGCCAACGGGACCCTATTAGCCTATTACTAAGCCTCCACTGTACGTCCGTCCATCTGTCAGCGGACTGTATCTCATGAACCGTAATAGGTAGATACCTACTTACATGAAATGTTCACAGAATGTGTACTTCTATTGCATTTATTTATTTACTGTTAACAGTTATAGCTGCAATAGAAGTACGTATTCATTGTAATACAATAAATAATAATAAAAAAGATAAAAACTATAGATAGGTCTCCGTTAAAAAAACTTTTGTTTTTGCTTGATCTTAAGTATTTATTTATTTAATTGATATGCCAGCGATAAATTGCAAATACACTATAATAATAAAATTTGGTTAATTAATGCTAATGCTGTTTTTACCAAATTATAGGCATATTCAACATTGCCAGGGTGACTCCATTCAAAATTTTAAATAATTAATAAATATTTACAATGTCATAGCTAGTAAGATACAGTTATTAAATATTTACAATGTCAAGGCCAAGGAATAAATGTTATTAATTTGAATTAATAATAGCTGGAATTAAATCTTGTACGGAACCCTTCGTGTGCTGGTCCGACCCGCCCTTGGCCGGTTCAATCTTGCAGGTCGACACCAATCCGTCGTGTCGTCACACCGCAGCAGACCGCAGCGTGGCGAATGACACCTCCGCCGCCGTAAACGTTTTTCCCAAACTCGTCATTAGCGTAGCTGGTGGTACAAACGATAAGCTCTCAACCCAGGTGCGAGCGGAAGCGGGCAGCGGAGCGGATAGCGCATCCTACTAGCGTTCATGCCGCTCGGCACCCGCCGTCGATTAAGGTGGAAGACACGAGTCTGCCCGCGAAATTCTAATTTAATTTGGTTTTTCGCAATTTGTAAAGTAATACGACAAAGTAGGCTTATGGCATTCTGATTGCGCCAGTATAATTATCATCTTCACAGGTTTACATAAAAATCTTTACTGGAAAGTGACTAGTTTAAGAAATTAATCAAAATACTGAGTTGGACGTGAGTTACTCACAAGTTAGTCGATATTTTGATTAATTTCTTAAACTGGTCACTTTCAAGTAAAGATTTTTATATAAACCTGTGAAGATGATACTGCCATTTTTGTTGGACTCACGTCCAACTCAGTATTTTGATTAATTTCTTAAACTGGTCACTTTCAAGGAAAGATTTTTATGTAAACCTGTGAAGATGTTAATTCCACTGGCGCAATTAGAAGGCCATAAGCCTACATTGTCGTATTAGTTTACAAATTGCGAAAAACCAAATTAAATTTGAATTTCGCGGGCAGACCCTTGTCTTCCACCATAAGATAAAGTAAAATCCTATGTCTTGCACCACTCGCTGGAAACCCATCCGAAGTTTTTACCGCGCGCGTGTGTATAACGAGTGCGACGTCCGTGTATCAAATTTGATACATGGTGTCGACCGCGACATTCCCCCCACATTCCTAAAGACACACAAATGGACCGGCCATAATTTTTATAGATGATATCAGATTTTCGACGGATCTGATTGATGTTGCGAACGGCTGGTGGGAAATTTAACACAGACGTGTTACGATTTGCTACACCGGACTTTTATTTTATGTTCTGTGTCTTTGATATTGAAGTGACTGATTTCGTTCTTTTTTTTTCATGTTATTTTCGTTCTTGATTATAATTAACTGGTGATTTGGCTTTTGTTCCTTTTGATTAGGTAGGCACTGTTTATTTTTTGCAAACTTATTTGGATTTTTCTTTAAACTTTTATTCTACAGCGTCACCTTGGCTTGGTCTTTGAAATTATAAATAGATATTCATTATAAATGTATTATTATTTTTAGACCCCACACGAAGGGTTCCGTACCATTGTAAAAGATTAAACACCAGCTAATTGTATGGAGACCCTCTTTAATTTTATACTTTTTTTTTTATTATTTGCTGTTATAGCGGCAATAGAAATACATTCTCACTCTGTGAAAAATTCAATTCAACAACCTATTACGTTTCATGAGATAGTAGCCATAGAAATCTTAATAATAAGAGCAAGGCCTGCTGACGGACGGACGGACAGCAGAGGCTTAGTAATAGGATTCCGGTGACAACACCCTTTGGGTGCGGATAACGGTACCCTAAAAATAGATTGAGTTAAAAAAAAATAACGTAAACAACTGGAATGTTTTTATTTTACCACCAAATCAAACCTAACCAACAAAACCAACAAATGCGAGATGTATTTGTTGGTTATGTATCCTTATATATTATGGTCCTCATTATTACTTGCATAGTTTGTAATCAATCCCACATCATCTGAATTAAAGCAGAACTACGTATATTTTGTGGGGAAACTCGGCCATACGGAAGCCTGCACCACCACTCACTCTAAAACAAACAGTTGTAATTCAAATCTCAATTAGCGTCGATCTACCGGCGCCTCGAAGTCGATCACAATCTTTTTGTTTCAACAAACCGACCGACAACGTCTCTATCCCGCGACAAGCAATTCCCGCAATCTAAATTGAAATCGGAAGCTCGTCTTCACATTTAGAATCGATATCATCTCACTCTCATATGGGTTAACGTATCAATTTTAACCCCTAATTACGAGCGGTCTGAGAGACCGCCTCGACGACACTAAGTGTTATTAATGCTCCAACATTCACCACCCCACGGCAAATTAAAGTTGCTATCACGCAGGTGTCAAAAGATACACCGGAGTGGTACAAAAAAGGTCATCAAGCATAAAACGTGAACGGCAATCGTGGACATAGATTAACTCGACAGATACGTCACTGGGTTCCAGCTAAGTGATGCGTTACGTCCATTTATGTTCTTGTGTTTTAAATAGTTTTTTAAACATTGTAGCAACGTTGTGACGACGGTTATGGTCGACGATCTGGACGTTATTAATTTATGTAAGTTTTAATTGCGACGTGTGTAAATTGTTTGTTTGACATAATTGCAATACTTCAATAGGTACATAGTAAGATAAGTTATGACTTATGACCCTTACCCCTTTGTTTGAATAAATGTATTTTCTTTCTTTCTTTAATAACTCTGACAGATGCCACTTGCATCTTTAAGTTCCAAAACTAACATGGAGACACGCTATGCCACACTGCGGTGGCTTGGATGGGGTTTTAAATTTTAATTTCGGGTACTATGTCACACTGCGGTGGCTTGGATGGGGTTTTAGATTTTAATTAGTTTTTATTTTAGTTTTAATTTTAGAATTAAATTTAGGTTTAATATAGTATTGTATACATGGAGACAATAACAAGAAAGAGACATTTTTTATTACAAAATAGCAGTTGCTCGCAACTTCGTTCACGTCGCGACATTGACCACGTATGTTATGGTTTTTAAAATCTCGTAGGAATTCATTGTACCTCGGAATAAGCAGTATTCTATAAGACTCCAGGATGCAAGCTATCTCTATACCATATCTCATAATACCTATATGCTAAAGGTACTTAATACTTGCAATCGTTAAAGACATCCACGTTACAGTAGTGGTATTCTCTAAAATGAATGCATCAGTATAACAATCGCAATGACCTCTGATTGTCCTCTGTCAGAACGGCCAATTTATTCCTCGGTAAAACGGTTGGTGAAATCGGCCATAAGATATATTGAGATTGAGAGTGAAACAATGTCGCGTCTATAAATTATGTTGATACATGACGCGGTCGACGCGTTAACGCGCGTTTTTATTATTATGACAATATTAAATCAGGGGGCGGGCGTCGGAGAGAAGAATGATTTATTGGCTGGGCCTGTACCGCGGACTCGGTGCTTTGACTCACTCACGAATGATAAAAACTGACGCTAATGGTTTAACTGGTGCGGTGATAGATATTGAAATTATTAGAACTAGTCTTTGCCGACGGCTGGTGCTTGCTTGGAAAACAGGCTTTGAACTTTGGACGACCATATTGTTACACATTATTTTATTGATGGTCGCTAACTATGGGCCTCATAAGAAGGCTCAGGGTCACTCAGCGGGTGATGGAGAGAGCTATGCTCGGAGTATCGCTGCGAGATCAAACCAGAAATGAGGAGATCCGTAGGAGAACCAAAATCACCGACATACATGACATAGCTCAGCGAGTCGCGAAACTGAAGTAGAAATGGGCACGGCACCTAGTTCAAAGAGCTTATCGGTCGTTGGGGTTCCAAGGTGCTGGAGTGGCGACCACGCACCGGGAAGTGTAGTGTTGGCAGACCCCCCCAATTTGGAAGTCCACGCCAGAGACCTTTGTCCAGCAGTTGACGTCTGAGAAGATTTTATTGATCACAGTTCACATAGCGATAATTATTATTGTTGTCTAAATTGCTTCCTTCATGGTTAGGTACATTCATTATCTACATAGTTTCCCGATGTATAAAATTATTGTGTACCTATACCTACTGAAATTTTAAACTTGTCTACAAACTTTGCTATGTTGTAGTTCACTTACTTTGGAAACACTCACGTATTGACAGTTCTAGACTGTATTAGGTGTATTACCTACCCATATTGTGTTCACAATAAGCAAATTGATCAAAATTGTTCTTGATTAGGTATCTGAAAACTGGCAATATATTTAACTTTAATAAAACTATGGTTCATAGCCATAGTCAGCATAGTTCTCTTAGCATATCTTAAAATTATATCTAAGTAAAATAGAATTTTGTATACTTCAACCATAGATCACTTCTTGCCGGCGTCGTTTGAAGTCCGTGTCTTCAATGGGAGCGGCACGCACTTCGGGTACATTGCTCACATGCGACCTGTCCTCAATAATGTTCCTTACTTATCGTCGCCGGTCGCACAAACAGCTGGACACTTCAATTTTTTCAACAAAAGCTTCATTTCAAAGTCTGCCTCTGCGCCGACTGTTAAGGTCCTTAAATTAGAACATGCAATTACTACCTATCACACTGGGCTAAAAATGAAACTCGGATCTTTAGAGAGAAACCGACAAGTGGTCAGACGTGTACGTCAGACACATGGTAGGTACTATTATAGCATGGAAGTAAGAATTCTAAGTGAATAAATATTATGCGACAAAATTGTAGTTTGACCAGGAATATTTTTTGGAAGTAAGTAAGTATAAAATTCGATTGGTGTAATTCGGTGAAATTTGACAATTAGAATAGAAATGTTTATAGAATAGAATTTTTTTTATCAAATAAACTTTTTTACAAGTGCTTTTGAATCGTCGATGAGTCTACCACTGGTTCGGAATGCCCTTCCTGCCGAGAAGAACCAGCAAGAAACTCGGCGGTTGCTCTTTTCAAAACAAGTCTACAATGCAATAAAAACTATGCTATGTATGCAGTTTTTCCACAATGAGTTCCCCAAAAGCATACCTAATTAAATTATAATTCAACACGTTAAGGCGGGCAGACAGAAAGCAGCCCCATTGCCGCTGGTGGAACCCGTTCACGAGCATGTCGCATGATCCAGCCATTGCTTCGCTCAACCATTTTTGAGGGAACGTAACATTTGAACTTAGTGACCAGTTGATAATCGAATAAACAGAAACTGCGATGTTTTGTTTCACTCACACTTCCGTGATGGTAATAAAGAGAAATTGGATAGAATATAGGTGCACTTACTTAGTTTTTATTTTAGTCCTACTTCCATGCCTACTATTCCTACTTCCATAGTCTGACATGTCGCCGATACCGGCAAAGCCGTTGAAGCTCCGAGATGACTTGACCGTTGTAACCAATTGTATCATACAAGTTGTATGACATGGAAAACTCTTCTAATTGCTATGAATCTAACACGGAGACTTACAGAGAGCTTTCTCACGCGATTTCAGCACTGTATTCAGACGCATCTAATTAAAATTAATTATATTCATGTAGGCAAAAATGTGGCACTTATGAAAAGTCAAGAATCTACCAGAGGTTCGGAATGCAGATTCTGCTGACAAGAGCCGGCAAGAAACTCATCAAAAGGAGATTGGCGAATTCCATAGAGTTTCTGACCCAGACGAACTGAACTGAACACTGAACGCCCACGTTCACGAATCAAACTTCACTTATTTGTTCTAGTAAACCAGACTAACAATTATATTTTTGATACCCATCTTCTAAAAATATGGGGTTTACACAGAAAAATACTCTGAAAAATATTAATTTAAATTAAATGATTTCTGAATCTGAACGGTTTTTAAAAATGCTGGTTCAAAATTCGCCAACCTCTTTTGCTCTTTTCAAATTAAAAAATGTTAGAATATTTAGCATAACTCTTCTAATAGCTTTAACAAATCTAACAAAGAGTTTTGACTATGAGCTTTCAAGTGAGTTAATAGGTAAGTGTTAGTAGCCTTTGGGTAATTGGGGAAACCAGCTACTGGCTACTGCCAAAAACTTGATTAACCTGAATGGCCAATGCTGACGTGAACAAATTGCGTTAGAAGTAGGTAGGTAGATATATTATAATCTGTTTTCGCCACCACCAAAATGAATAGACGCAACTATCTCGTGATCATAATAGATTCATTCTTTCAATTCACAAGTTCTATTTTTCCGCTCCTTCGTGTTATTACTGCAAGCAATCATAACACCCATCGGTCAATCATTCGGACAAAGCGGCGGTCAGACGACTGTCAAATACACTCTTTCTTCTCACGAGGCCTTTCTTTGCTATAATAAGCCTCCTACTGTTCTTACAACCTTCCTATCAACGAACGTTTCAAATACTCTCTATTTCCAAGCGATTTCAATCCTTACAACACAGCAAATAAAACATTCTATCTGTTGAACGAATTTGGGATGAATCATTCATCTTATTTAGTTGAGAAATCTATAACCATTATTATTGATAGAACGTTATGAATGCAACTGTTGTTTGTTTAAATTTGAACTTTAATCGAATATGTAGAAGATACAATTTCAATTGGAGTCCCAGTGGAGTTATTTTTGTCGGGGAGGGGCGTGAAACCTATGAGCACTGTCATATTATTTTGGAAGCTAAATCGAAATAATACCTCAGTGTCTTGTATTGTTTAGTATCGCCCACTGTTTTTCTTACTAATTGGACGAGAAATCAAAGAGATGTAGCGAACTGTTGGTGAAATGTATTGGATGTTGGAACAACAATAAGTATTGATTTCTATTGGTGCTACAACATGTGCCAATTAATGAAACTAATTTATTTGCTACTAGCTGATGCCCGCGACTTCGTCCGCATGGATTTAGTTTTTAAAAATCCCGCGGGAACGGGAAAAAGTAGCTCTCCCGGTCTGAGGTACCACTACTACATCCATTACTATACCCATGCAAAAAATCGCATCAATCCGCTGTTCTGTTGCGACGTGATTGAAGGACAAACCAACAAACAAACACACTTTCGCATTTATAATATCAGTAATGCTTTATTATAACACTTTTTATAATTGTCAAATTTTTTACCATACTTAACCAAAGACAAAATTACGTTTAGCTGTCATTTACGTTTTGTTATTCCACTGTCATTTGCGTTTTGTTATTCCATGTCAGATGCGTTTTTCTTAAACCACGTTTTATAGTGACATGACGGAAACGCGGTCGAACGGGATAAAAAGTATCCTATGTCCGTCTCCTGGTCCTAAGCTACCTTTCCACCAATTTTCAGCCAAATCGGTTGATCCGTTCTTGAGTTATAAATAGTGTAACTAACACCACTTTCTTTTATATATATAGATTATTTGCAACACAAAAAAATATAGGGAAAACATTTTTCATCATGTAGGTGCGAGTAACGATACACTTATTATAGACTAGCTGATGCCCGCGAATTCATCCGCGTGGATTTAGTTTTTAAAATCCCTCGGGAACTCTTTGATTTTCCGGGATAAAAAGGGTAGCCTATGTCACTCTCCATGTCCTCAATTATAACCATGCAAAAAATCACGTCAATCCGTAGCCCTGTTGCGACGTGATTGAAGGACAAACCAACAAACAAACACACTTTATCATTTATAATATTAGTAAAGTAAGGATAAGGATATAGGTACTTAAAATAATATTTATATAGAATTATAATATCTTTTTCTGTGGTCACTGACCTCTATAATTAACACTGGACTGGATGTTCCTGTACAAATGACAGTTACAATTATGGATCAATTTGAAGCGCCACATTTGACATACGAGTGTCTCTGGAACTGGCAGAGGGGGGGGGGGGGGGGGAGAAACTTGACTCTAATAAAATTTAGTAGCTTAAAATATCATATTTCACAAACGGATCCCTGAATTGAAAAATGGTGTTCCCACCCACAATATTTTTGTACGACACCCCACACTATGGGATAGTCGAGAAAAAAAATTCATCCCCACTTTAGATGTAGGGGAGGTACCCTAAAAAAAATATTTTTCAAAATTTTATTTCACCATTTTGTTGGCGTGATTGATATTTATACCCTTGTCAAATTACAGATTTCTAGTACCAATAGTCTCTGAGCTAAACCGCGGACGGACAGACAGACAGACAGACGTACGGACATGGCGAAACTATAAGGGTTCCTTGTTTAATACGGAACCCTAAAAAGGTCAGTGTCTGTGGTGCAGTAATATCAGAAGTATTCGAACCTTGTATTGTCCCATTCTTCGCAATTTCTTACGTGGTATTCAAAGTGTCTGAGCATAAAGCCGCATTAACTTAACCCATATTATTTATCCTATCCGCTAAAAAAAAGTTCGTAGCCCCTCAGAAAGCCTAATGAACAATCATGACGTATTTCAGTGTCACATTTCAGATGGTTTTGCACATTAGCTGGCATTATTCCCGGATCGAGTTTCATTCGTTCACATGAAACCGTTCATTCAGCGGGTGAACGAAGGTTGGGCATTGAGGTGGGACAAAGGATGGCGAGGTGGGTAAATAAAATAATTAGTACGAGTGTTGAATCGTTTAACGTTACCACAAATAATTGATATTACAGTGGTGTAGAGTTCCTCAGGGCATGCGTGGTGCAAGTTAGGAGCACTAACTTGTCTGTGCGAATTAAAACTGCAATGGCCGATTTCAGTAAAAAAAAATACGTGTGGCACTCGGGACTGCCGCGGTAAAGCTATTGCATAGCATTTTCTAGTCGCACGCACACAAACACCGTTTCGAAGTCTGCCGAACTGAAACGACGTTAGACGATGCACGGCTTTCAACGCCGCACCGCTGTGCCGGTCGGAGTGGGGGGTTTATTTGCGTTACGGAATTTCTTGATTCGATCGCCGCGCTCAAAGCCCGCGATAAAAGCTATGCTAATGTCTTATCTGAGGGTGATATTTTGTTTTGACAGTATTTTCAATACATAAACTGTCAGAACGCCCAATTATTCCTCAACAAAACGAAGTTGTTCACTCGAAGTTGTGGAAATCGGCCATAAAACGAAAAAATTCATTTACAGCTGAAATTCAGCGCCCTGCTTGATTTGCGCATTCACACATAAGACACTACTTACGCGCATATAAACTGCGCAACATCACCCAGAATATTTGTACAGTTCCGATTCTTGTTACGAGTAAGAGTAGGTTTATACGTTATTTATCATCATCATCATCAATAGCCTATAACAGTCCACTGCTGGACTAAAGGACCCAAGGGGAGGGTTTGCCCATAGTCACCACGCTGGGCAGACGGGTTGGTGATCGCGAGATGGTAGTAGTAGCACAGAGGACGCTGCTGCCCGTTCTCCGTTATATTCCCTTAGTCGCCTCGTACGACACCCGCGGGAAGAGGAGGGGTGGTGACAACTGTATTCTGATCTGCCGTCACCACACGGCAAATGTGATTTATACGTGAGTCCAAATATCTTTAAAGTTCCCACTAAAATTAAAGTAGGCCACATATTGCCAGCGATTTCATGAACTAATTAATTAGGTACCTACCGAAACATTATTCTTCCTAGTGTTATCTTAGGACTCAGTTGCCAACGGCAGCGGCAATTGCAACCGTCGAGGTGCCAACGACTATTTTCTATTTTCACTAGATCTTAGTAGAAGGTACTTAGCTTCCATTTTCACTAAATCACGTCTTTTATTTTTATTAAATCTAGGTCAGATTGATTGTGTCTTTCACTTGATCTAAGCTTCTAAGGTATAATAACTTCTACTTTCACTAATTCTAAACCACGTAACTTTTTTCATTACAATATAATATCTTAAGCAAAAATCTTTTCTCCATAAAATATTAAAATCTAGGTATCAATGGCGGAAAATATTTCTTTGCCCTAGAATCGACAGAAAATTATTTATTTTTTGACAGGTATACCTAGATCGGCTGAATAACTTCTTTAATATTATAAATATCCCCAATAGCCCAACGGTTAAAGGTGCGGACTGAAATCTGAAAGGTCACCGGTTCGATCCCCAACCCTTTGGGTTATTGTCGTACCCACTGCTAAGTCTTAACATAAGCTTTCCCATTATGTTCAGGGAAGAGAAACAAAGTTATCTTTACCCATGATTAGTAAATGAGTGGAGGCTGCCCGTCGATCTGACTACTTAGACCAACCGTGTGATTACGTATTGCTGTGACGAATTAATTGAATTTTGAATACGCTTAGCGCTAACACGGCCGGCTATCAAATGTCACTCAGCGTCTTAAGAGCGGAAATGATCCGATCTTTCTTTTGCCCTGGACATTGATGGATTGAAATGTTTTTAGAGACCCCTAATTGGAGGTTCGAAAACACTCCCAATTATGCAATTCGGCTGAATCTCTGCGAGCTTTATATTATTCATAAACTTTGTGAAATTCGTCTTTCGTCATAATAATCCTTACTAATATTATAAATGCGAAAGTGTGTTTGTTTGTTGGTTTGTCCTTCAATCACGCCGCAACAGGGCTACGGATCGACGTAATTTTTTGCATGGGTATAGTTGAGGGCCTGGAAAGTGACATAGGCTTCTTTTTATCCCGGAAAATCAAAGAGTTCCCAAGGGATTTTAAAAACTAAATCTACGCAGAAGTCGCGGGTATCAGCTAGTAGGTAATTTAATATAAAAAATTCTTGTTAAAAATCCGACTTCAAAAGCTCGCGCCAGTACAAAGTATATAATTTATTGTTGATATTTTAAAAACCGCTCGACCGATTTCGATAAAATTTCAATGGCACCACCTGGGAAGTATACCCTTTGAAACAAAAAAGAATTTTTCAATCGGTTTGGGCGTCTTCAAGTAATCGGTGAACATACATTAAAAAAAAGATTCCGACGAATTGAGATCCTCCTCCTTTTTTGAAGTTGGTTAAAAATATACTACACTTAACTAGTACTTATTACAGTTTAGGACCTGGAAACTGACTCAGGTAGTTCTTTTTGTTCCGGTACCTAAAACAAAACGCGGATGTTATTACAAATGCGAATTAAAGTGTGTTTGTTTGTTAGTTTGTTTGTTTGTCCTAATTAATAAATAAACCTAATTTTTAAGTTTTTAGTTCAACGTTTCTGAAACGAACCGCTAAGATGTGGAACGCTATTCCAGCATCCGTGTTTCCTGCCACCTATAATTTGAGTACAGTTCAAGGCAAAAGAGTGAATAGGCATTTTCTAGGCAAACGCGCTCCAACCTAGACCTCATCGGTGCTTCCCAGCATTGAATGTAGTCAAGCGCAAGCCTATCTATTAATAAAAAAATCCAAGAGGACCAAATGGAGATGTATTTTCTCCTCTAAAGCCAAAGACTTCTAATGTAGGTATACTACTCTATAAAACTGTGAAAAATATCGAAGGTATGTACCTGCGGAACCAATAATATTGACTCCAAGGTGTCACCTGACGCCTTTTTATAGTAATACGTATTAATAATGTGGTGTAAAGAGATTAGTGATACTTAATGTAGCTACAATTTGTTGTGTGTAAGCAGCCGTGATTGTTGCTGGACACTGGCACTGACTTTAATCTTTGAATGATTACCAACTTGGTACACAATCATCTGCATTTTAGACGTGGATGTCCAGAGCTGGACATTGGTCTTTACCAATAAGGGCCACTACACGTCTTCTCCTTTATCAGCCGATAGACGTCCACTCTTAGACAGAGCTGCAATAGCCCAACGGTTAAAGGTGCGGACTGAAAACTGAAACTGAAAACTGAAAGGACGCAGGTTCGAATCCCGCCCGTTACACTATTGTAGTACCCACTCCTAACACAAGCGTTCCGCTTATTTGGAGGGGAGAGGAGAATATCAGGAATATTATATTTCTAAAAAAAAAAAACAAAGGTCTCTTACATGGACTTACACAAGCCTCGGTGTTGCGTCGGCTGTACCCAGTGACTCCATGCGACTAGTCTTATGTCTTCGTCCACCTAGTGGGGGGTCTACCAACGGCGAAGTGGAGCTTTCGATTTTTGGTTCCATTTTTATAAATCGACTAGCGTTTGCCCGCGGCTTTGCTCACGTTAACAGCGGGATCTTCGACATTGACCTATTTTTGATTGAATCGTAAACAATGAAATATTCTTTGTTTTGATCGGTTAAAAATATATGTTGTAGTTTAATGTATGTTCTTAATTCTTTTGTGATTCAAAACTCTATATTTACAACTTCACCCGATCAAAAATAATTTCGAAAATAGTGTAATTTTTATCGTTTTTCAGGTCGTGTTCATAGAATATTAAAGTTAGACTAAAAAAACAAATTTCATAAAATAGGCAAACACTTTTAGAAGATTCTTTTGTGATTACTTTTTCTCTAAAAAAATTGTATTTTTTTAATCACGACGTTTTTACTTTTTATATAACAAAGTGGCTCGTGCGCTTCACTTCAGTAGCCCGCAAAGTATCATCGAGGTAGGACGTATCGCTTTCGCTGGCTCGCTGCGATCCCCCGCTGATCAAGCGATCTATTGCATAGATACCTATTATTTTCATTCCGTATTCATTTATCATAGATTAAATCAAATCAGAGGGTTAATATTGTTGTAATTTTTAGTATTTATTAATAAATCTGTAAATATTAGCATTATAGGTTTTAGGTTTAGAGTCTTATTGTATAGAAGATAGTGTTAAACTATAATATAAGAATAATATAATAAAGTAAATATGGGGAATAAAAATGGAAGAAAGAACAAAATATCTTGATTTAAATTACGAAAACTTTCGAAATTGATATCTGGGGTTCCAGTGCTAATAAAAGAGGTAACCATCGTCTAAATAAGAAAAAAATGCGGCCATTTTCTTTTTTTTTGTTATTGGACCGATTTCTTTCAAAATTGATATCTGGGGTTCCCAGTGCTAATAAAAGAGGAAACCATCATCAAAATAAGAAAAAAAGGCGGCCATTTTCTTTTTCTTTGTTATTGGATCGATTTCTTTCAAAATTGATATCTGGGATTCCCAGCGCTTATAAAAGAGGTACCTATCCATCGTCAAATTAAGAAAAAGTGGCGGCCATTTTTATTTTTGTTATTGGACCGATTTCTTTCAAAATTGATATCTGGGGTTCCCAGTGCTAATAAAAGAGGAAACCATCATCAAAATAAGAAAAAAAGGCGGCCATTTTCTTTTTCTTTGTTATTGGATCGATTTCTTTCAAAATTGATATCTGGGGTTCCCAGTGCTAATAAAAGAGGTATCCATCGTCAAAATAAGAAAAAGTGGCGGCCATTTTTATTTTTGTTATTGGACCGATTTCTTTCAAAATTGATATCTGGGGTTCCCAGTGCTAATAAAAGAGGAAACCATCATCAAAATAAGAAAAAAAGGCGGCCATTTTCTTTTTCTTTGTTATTGGATCGATTTCTTTCAAAATTGATATCTGGGATTCCCAGCGCTAATAAAAGAGGTATCCATCGTCAAATTAAGAAAAAGTGGCGGCCATTTTTATTTTTGTTATTAGACCGATTTCTTTCAAAATTGATATCTGGGGTTCCCAGTGCTAATAAAAGAGGTATCCATCGTCAAAATAAGAAAAAGTGGCGGTTAATTTTTTTTGTTATTGGAACAATTTCTTTCAAAATTGATATCTGGGGTTCCCAGTGCTAATAAAAGAGATATCCATCGTCAAAATAAGAAAAAGTGGCGGTCATTTTTATGTTTGTTATTGGACCAATTTCTTTCAGAATTGATATCTGGGGTTCCCAGTACTAATAAAAGAGGTAACCATCATCAAAATAAGAAAAAAAAGGCGGACATTTTCTTTTTCTTTGTTATTGGACCAATTTCTTTCAAAATTGATATCTGGGGTTCCCAGTGCTATTAAAAGAGGTAACCATCGTCAAAATAAGAAAAAAGGCGGTCATTTTCTTCTTCTTTGTTATAGTACCGATTTCTTTCAAAATTGATATTCGGGGTTCATTCCCAGTGCTAATAAAATAGGTATCCATCGTCAAAATAAGAAAAAGTGGCGGCCATTTTATTTGTTTTTGTTATTGGACCGATTTCTTTCAAAATCAATATCAGAGATTCATCATACTCATGAAAGAGGTCGCCGTCGTCAAAATTAGAAAAAGTGTCGGCAATTTTTTTTTATACTATAAACATTTGTCAAATATTAAATAGGTGTTTTTATTATTCTTTGCTATTCCGATAAGGAATTTCATCCCAAATAGGTTGGGGGAAAAACTTTTCCATTTTTTTGTTCGGGCAACGGTTACCACTGTGTCATAACAGGTAAATGTTGCCAAAACTTGCCCAGGGATCTTCAGATATTGATTTTGACAGAAATCAGTCCCATAACAAGAAAAAATAAAATGGCCGCCACTTTTTCTAGTTTTTACAATGGTTACCACTGTTATGAGCACAGAGATCCTCAGATATCGATTTAGAAAGAAATCGGCCCCATATTAAGAACAAAAATGGCCGCCACTTTTTCTTGGACAATTGTTACCGCTTTTATGAGAACAAGGATCCCCAGATACGGATTTTGAAAGAAATCGGTCCAATAACAAAAAAAAAGAAAATGGCTGACATTTTGGCAACGGTTACTATTTTATAAGCACAGGGAACCCCAGATATCGAGTTTGAAAAAAATCGGTCCAATAACAAAAAAAATGGCCAAGGAACTTCGTCCCAAACAGATTAAGGAAAAACTATTCTATTTTTCTAATTTTGACATCGGTTACCACTGCTATGAGCACGGGGATCCTCAGATATCAATTTTGAAAGAAATCGGTCCCATAACAAGAAAAAAAATGGCCACCACTTTTTATTATTTTGACGATGGTTAACTATTTAATAAGCACAGGGAACCCCAGATATAGAGGAAGAAATAAATCGGTCCAATAACAAAAAATCGCTAAGGAACTTCGTTCCAAATAGGTTGGGGAAAAACTTTTCCATTTTTCCAATTTTGACATCGGTTACCACTGCTATGAGCACAGGGATCCTCAGATATCGATTTTGAATGAAATCGGTCCCATAACAAGAAAAAGAATATGGCCACCACTTTTTCAAATTTTGACGATGGTTACCGCTTTTATGAGTACAAGGTTCCCCAGATATGGATTTTGAAAGAAATCGGTCCGATAACAAAAAAAGAGAAAATGGCCGACATTTTGGCAACGGTTAACTATTTTATGAGTACAGGGAACCCCAGATATCGAGTTTGAAAGAAATCGGTCCAATAACAAAAAAAATGGCTAAGGAACTTTGTCCAAAATAGGCTGGGGAAAAAATTTCCATTTTTCTTATTTTGACATCGGTTAACATTACTATGAGCACGGAGATCCTCAGATATCAATTTTGAAAGAAATCGGTCCCATAACAAGAAAAAAAATGGCCACCACTTTTTCTTATTTTGACGATGGTTACCTTTTTTTATTAGCACTGGGAATCCCAGATATCAATTTTGAAAGAAATCGGTCCAATGACAAAAAAAGAAAATGGCCGACATTTTGGCAACGGTTATCTATTTTATAAGTACAGGGAACCCCAGATATCGAGTTTGAAAGAAATCGGTCCAATAACAAAAAAAATGTCTAAGGAACTTCGTCCCAAATAGGTTAGGGAAAAACTTTTCCATTTTTCTAATTTTGACATTGGTTACCACTGCTATGAGCACGGGGATCCTCAGATATCGATTTTGAAAGAAATCGGTCCTATAACAAGAAAAAAGAATATGGCCACCACTTTTTCTAATTTTGACGATGGTTACCGCTTTTATTAGTACAAGGATCCCCAGATATGGATTTTGAAAGAAATCGGCCCAATAACAAAAAAGAGAAAATGGCCGACATTTTGGCAACGGTTACGTATTTTATAAGTACAGGGAACCCCAGATATCGAGTTCGAAAGAAATAACAAAAAAAAAAAAAAAAGTAGGTAAATGTACCTATGTACGTAATATGCAAAATAATAATCACACTTATATAATATAAATGTATGAATAAAAAATAAAATAAATGTTTCTAAAACTTACAAGTGTCCCTGTACTGTTAGGTACAATAAAGTTATTTAATCTATGATGTAAAATTTGGGGTGAGTGAGTTCATTTGAAAAGCGCCTACGCGCACCTCACCGCGCGGGGACTGAGGTTGCTCTAAATGCCTACTGCGCCCGGAGATCCTGCCCTTAAGTTCGATTTTTCTAACCCCTATTTTACCCCCTTAGGGGTTGACTTTCAAACATTCTTTCTTAGCGGATGCCTACGACATATTAGCTTTCAGTTGCATACCAAGCCTTCCGCGTGGATTTTTAGCATTTAAAACCTCTTTGATTTTCCGCAATAAAATGTAGCCAGCGGTCACCTTTTCCTTTTATATATTTAGATTGTACCTACTACCAAGAAAAATTAAATTCGGTGCGGGAAAACAACTGTTTCAGCATGTATATCAAATGAAGTCAAAATATAGCTTTCCCTCTGGCAAATTGTCGTGTCAAGTAATTAATACACGGCGCAGGTTTCAATGCAATGTAAAATAAACTCAAATAACACAGCGGAGGTTTTAATGGCGGCTGGCGGATGGCGAATGGCGGATAAAGCGCGCAATTAACGCGCTATACCCGCGTATAGCGGGCCTCACCTGGGTCTGCGCCTCGATTAATCAAGCTTGCGATTCTTGCCACTGACAGTTAATATAGCGCTTGGGTGCCACAAGCCATAAGAAATGGCGTGCATAATTCTTTCCCTTTCTCGTGCTGGCTTGTCACTAAGAAAAACCATTGACTAAAAGAAGTAGAATAACGTCATTAGGCGCTATGTGAGCGCTATCTCAGGAAACCAGATCTCTGAATAATAAAATCTTCTTGTATGTAAAATAAACTCATATAACACATATGGCGGCTGGGGGATGGTGAATGGCTGATAAAGCGCGCAATTAACGCGCTATACCCGCGTATAACCTCACCTGTGCCTGCGCCTCGATTAATCAAGCTTGCGAATCTTGCCACTGACAGTTAATATAGCGTTTGGGTGCCGCAAACCATAGGAAATGGCGTGCATAATGCTTTCTCTTTCTTGTGCTGCCTAAAACCGTTAACTAAAAGAAGTAGAATAGCGTCATTAGGCGCTATGTGAGCGCTTTCACAGGAAACCATATCTCTTAATAATAAAATTTTCTTTTATGTAAAATAAACTCAAAAAAACACAGCAGAGGTTTTAATGGCGGCTGGCGGATGGCGAATGGCGGATAAAGCGCGCAATTAACGCGCTATACCCGCGTATAACCTCACCTGGGACAAGCCTCTATCAATCAAGCTTGCGATTCTTGCCACAGACAGTTAATATAGCGCTTGGGTGCCACAAGCGCCAGGAAATGGCGTGCATAATGCTTTCTCTTTCTTGTGCTGGCTTGTCACTAAGAAAATCATTAACTAAAAGAAGTAGAATAACGTCATTAGGCGCTATCTTAGGAAACCAGATCTCTGTATAATAACATCTTCTTGTTTGTAAAATAAACTCATATAACACAGCGCAGGTTTTAATGGCGGCTGGCGGATGGCGAATGGCGGATTAAGCGCGCTATTAACGCGCTATACCCGCGTATAACCTCACCTGGGACTAAGCCTCGATTAATCAAGCTTGCGATTCTTGCCATTGACGGTATAATATAGCGCTTGGGTGTCCTAAGCCATAGACAGTGGCATGCATAGCGCTGCTGCGCCATAGGAAACTAGATCTCTTGAGTAATAAAATCTTCTTTTATGTAAATTAAACTCATATAACACATATGGCAGATAGCGGATGGCTGCTGTAGAATGCTATTCTAGCTGAGGGCTAGCGCCGGAATTCGATGGCTACAGGGTGACGATCGCAATCATCTCTGGGTACTAATTGTCTAAAAGTTATTCCATTGATCTTAATCGTATTCGATAACATTAGCGTCAAAGTAAAATAATAATCCTTGATAGTATTGATTTAAAGTTACAAATTCAGCACAACCGATTTTAACATGAAGCGTTATGGAGCGTATCGTACATATCTAAACGTATAAGAATGCATACACGAAATTGAACTCTAATTCAATGCGGTTATGGTTTATTTTACTTTGACGCTAATGTCATCGAATACTATTACGACCAATGGAATATCTAGACAATCGCACCTCTGGCTCGTATGAACTCTCTCGTCTTGAATCTGAGCAGAATTTAAACACGCTCTACTTATATAAATAAACCATAGACAGTAGGAGCACAGTATAAGAAAGAGAAACTATCCTTACTCTGTGGTAGGAGAGAGACTTATATAAATAAGTAGAGCGTGTTTAAATTCTAGTTTTCAACGTTAGAGTTTGAGCTCATGACTCGCACCAAACCGCAGCTGCTTTAAAGATGATTCGAGTCTTGAATCAATGTTGCGAGTTTGAATAGCTACCCAGGTGGCGTGATGATCGGGAATGGAATCATTGGCTGAAAGGTTTCAATAGGTAGGTGCATTGAGTGGCGTGTATAGAAGCTATGACTTCGTTATGCCACTCATTGTGAAAGGACAAATCTCGAATCTAGGCTTGCAAAATTAATATAATAGGTATCTACCTAAACCTACTTACTTAAACATTTGAAGAGATGTTTGAGCTTATTTGAACGATGTATTAGGTATCTCGTTTTAGTGACTTGAAAAATCGATTGACTTTGTGGACCCAACTAGCACATTGAGTTTTGCCGGTTTTTTTAGCAGAATCTGCTTGTTAAACCAATAATCATCATCATCATTAGCAACTCATCAACGGCTCACTACTGAGCGCAGGTCTCCTCTCACAGAAGGGTTATAGGCCACAGTCCACCACGCTGGCCCAATGCGAATTGGCGGACTTCACACACCTTCAAGAACATTATGAAGAACTCTCAGGTGTGCAGGTTTCCTCACGATGTTTTCCTTCACCGTTGAAGCAAGTGATATTTAATTGCTTAAACGCACTTGACTCCGAAAAGTCAGAGGTGCGTACCCGGGATCGAACCTGCGACCCCCCGAATAGGAGACCACAGTCCTAACCACTAGGCTATCATTGCTATCTAACCAAACCAATAATAGTCTTTTAATATTGTCATAATGTAAGGGCTACATGAATTAACTAATTTTGAATTTTTGACCGGAGGCAACTGCGTAGAAAAGTCTTCGACTCAACGTCGAAGAAATAACTGGCGAATGTCTCCCAAGTCCCAAGGCTCTACTTAACTCACTCAATGAGTTAGCAATAGAGAGTTAGAGGTCTAGCAAAAGAAGGTTGTTCCTATAACTTAAATCACAGAGTAAGGATAGTTTAAATGCTTGGGTAAGTACTTATAGCACCTATTAGATAAATAATTACAGAATGAAAATTTTACAATAGATTACAAATGACTCGTGAAATCGCCACTCATAAACGTCACTGACCCGTAAAAATCACTAGGAACGAATCCACCACAACAACTGTCGAGAAATCGATTAATCGCCTGTGTTCACAGTTAATTCTATGACCCTTGCCCTCTCCCCTACCGCGACGCTTCTACACTTTACAATAAAAAACAGAACTATATCTCCGTCTCCGTTAAAGTTATAGGCGATAAAAGAGAGGGGGATATTAATCGTTTTTGTGTCGTGTTTCTCGAGTGACGTGGTACAGGGTTCCTTGGCACCCTCTGTTTGGTTAGAGGGAGCAATTCTTGAAGCACTTCGTCACGGATTAGTGTTCCGTACTGTCGGAAGTGACGTACATCTGATTGACCTCTAGTGGACATTGCAAACACAATAAGTGGTCGGTTAGTGAGTTAATCGATGTTTGTATCGATTTCTTACCGATTATTAGGGTTCCGTACCCAAAGGGTACCAACGGGACCCTATTACTAAGCCTACGCTGTCCGTCCGTCCGTCCGTCCGTCCGTCTGTCAGCGGGCTGTATCTCGTAAACCGTAATAGATAGGCAGATGAAATTTTCACATATTATGTATTTCTATTGCCGCTATAACAACAAATAAAAAAATTAAATTAAATTAAAAAAATTAAATTAAAATATTTCCATGGGTACATGGAAATATTTTTATTTAATTTTTTTTAACGGAACCCTAAAACAGCGAGGCCCGACTCGCACTTGGCCGATTTTTTATTATTATTAGGTACTATACTGCCAATCGTCTGATGCCAGAAGCTTCGTCCGCGTAGGTAATATATTTAAAAAAAAAATTTTGTTTTTACGTGGTAATAAGGGTACAAATAAGAAACTTTAGTAGGTCATAGTTTATGTACTAGTTATCTCTTTGCAACATTTATCAAATTAGGTTCAGCGCACACACTTTCGCAAATCGTAATTAATACGTATGGACAGTGTAAACATATTGGAACGTAGTTGGAACGTAGTTCCTTATCGCGCGGTACGGAAGGGGGCTAGACGGAAAAAATTAAGACAAAATTGAACCGACACTTTTTTGAATGTGCTTGTGTTGTTAAAGTGCACCTTTTTATTTCATTAAGTTGTCTCTTACCGAGCCTAGAGTACCTACTTCTTTAGAAGTTGCTTAAATGAAAAAATGTATAAACAAAAAATATAGCTTATAGCTTGCGAAACCGTTTGTTTTTCCGCGATAAAAGTAGACAGATCCTCAAAAAATTAGGGAAAGGTTCCACATGTAGAAATTGTTTAGAATAAAATTGAAATTGGAAAATTCGGGCTGTCGAGCTGGGATTCGAACCATCGACCTTTGGCTGTGTGGCAACTGTGGAAACCACAAGGCTACGGAGATCTAATATTGTAGTATGAAAATGTTGAACACAATGCCAAATTAATTAATCGAAAGGAACTTCGTTCCATCCGGGTGTCCCTTGACACCTCTCAAGTTTTTTTTTAATATTACTAATATCCTATACATGCTGAGTTAAATATGAGTTAGTGGTGTCGTGTTGTATGTTGGTTAGTCCTTCAATCAACGGAGCAACGGGTCGACGGAATTTTTTGAGGATCTGTCTACTTTTATCGCGGAAAAACAAACGGTTTCGCAAGCTATATGCTATATTTTTCGACCGAGCGAAGCGAAGGTCTCTGAGTTTACTAGAGCCGTCAGTATTATAAGGTCTGTGCTAGAGCGATTTGCACTTGTCCGTCCGTCCGTCTGTCACAGCCTTATAACTTCTGAATTACTGAACGTAATTACTTCAATTTTAGATATGATATGTAAACCGATGGCCTCCAGCCGAAAATGGCTTAAAAAGTTATAAAAATCTTTATTTCAGGGGGGCTCCCATACGAAATGGGGGGCTTTCAAAGTGGAGATTGTATTCGAGGCTAGATTTCTAAAACCACTTTGTTTTAAAACTTGAAACTTACACATAATTTGAGTTATATTCTGTACTTGAACAACAAATACTAAGATTAGATAAATATTATAAAGAAACGAAATTATTTGAGTTTTAATGGGCATCAATGTTTTTAACAAAACTTCACTATACTGTTACTAGATGGGGCTGTCTTTAATATTGTAAATATGCATCCCATCCACGAAAGCAGATGACGATTGACGTCATCAGATTCGGCGCGTTTTAATTACAATATAATATAAATAAAACTACCTTATGGGAATTATGGGATACCGCGAGGTCTCAGTTCGGGGCGAACCACTAGTTTATACATTTTTTCATTTCTAAAGAAGTACTCTAGGCTCGGTAAGAGACAACTTAATGAAATAAAAAGGTGCACTTTAACAACACAAGCACATGTTCAAAATAAATATTTAAGTCTTTTGTATTATAAGTTATAACTTATAGCGCTGAAGCAAATATTACGAGAGACGGTCGATAAAAATATCTTGGATAGGTAAGTAATTGAAATTGATAGCCTAGTAATTAAAAATTTGAACTTCTTTCGGGGTCCAAGGTTTGAAGCAAGGTTTGGAACCTCTAACTTTTTAGAGAAATGGTGCGCTTTACGACACTTGCTTAGAAGGTGAAGGAAAACAGCGGGTGCTTTGCATCGTTGGCTTTCGTCTCGCGTCTTAATTTTTTTTATTTTTAACCGACTTCAAAAAAGGAGGAGGTTCTCAATTCATCGGAATCTTTTTTTTATGTATGTTCACCATTTTCATGTTTTTTTATGTAGGTCCATGTGTGCCTAATGCATAGTGGCTGACTTCTCACACCTTTAAGAACATTATGGAGAACTCTCAGGCGTCCAGATTTCCCCACGATATTTCATTTATCATTGAAGCAAAAATAATTGCTTAAACGCACATAACTCCGAATATTCAGAGGTACCAACGGGGTTCCGATGTAAAAATATTATAATGATCTATAATTTAATTTTAAATTTAAGAATTATTGTAAACTAGATGATGCCCTTGACTTAGTCCGTGTGAATTAAGGATTTTGATTTCCGCGGGAACACTTCAATTTCCGGGATAAAATGTAGCCTATGTGTTAATCCAGGGTATGAGCTATCTCTATTCCCAATTTCAGCCAAGTCAGCCACACACACACACACACACACACACACACACACACACACACACACACACACACACACAAACTTACGCCTTTTTATTATTAGTGTGACATTGGAATGCAATTATTAATCAATAAATGAGATGTACGTGACCCGGGATCGAACCGGTAGGAGCCAGCAGGCCTAACCACTAAGCTATCACTGCTGTTCCGCTCCAACACGACGCTTCAAGTGTTTGGAGGGTGGGCTCTCGCGCTATAATGAAGTAGCGCGTGTCGCAAGGGACGGCGAAGTGGCAAGGACCCTCATTGTCTTAGCTCTCACAGTAATGGATGCCCTTTGCGAGCCATTGTTGCGCTTTTAGGCGGCGGCATTCGAGTGAAATGTAAATATTGCCACCTTGCAAACCGTTTACATGTTATTACTATACCTACATTATAAAGTTTAATGCTATATCAGACAAATAGCAAGACTAGCTTCTGATGACTATCTTTATTCTAGCCACATTTCCTGGACAAAATGATATTACATAATTATATTGTAATGTGAAGTAGTGATAGCCTAGTGGTTAGTACTGTGTCTCCTATTCGGGGGGTCACAGGTTCGATCCCAGGCACTCACCTCTGGCTTTTTTGTTATGTGCGTTTAAGAAATAAAATTAAATCTCAAGCTTCAACCCTTAAGGAATAACCCTTCTTTGAGAGGAGACCTGCGCTCAGTAGTGAGCCGTTGATGGGTTGCTGATGATGATGATGCTGATTGTATTTTTCTTGTACTTATTTTTATCATGCTGTTTTAAAAAATTAAAACAGTAAACTTGAAAAAAATTATCTCATCCCCTTCAAGCGGAAAGTTTTTGATAAGAGTGGGTACGACAATAATGCGACTTGTGGGGATTGAACCTGCGACCTTACAGTTTTGAGTCCTCACCTTAACTGTTGGGCTATTGAGCCTACAAAATTAACTTAATAATTTCAGCTTTTGTCTGTGACTCCGTACGCGGGAAGTTCGATTTTTAAAACTCACTCCAGCTGCCATGGAACTAGGAGTTACGTCTAGTTTTGACAATTTCTAGTGTCTATGGAAAACAATGGAAAAGTTGCTATCTAAAAACTGTCAAACTCGTATTTGACAGAGCTTACAGTCCGTTCACGCGCGGTTATTTTACCTACCTCTGACAACCTCCGTCAAGCCATTCTATTTCGTCAAAATACAATGGCTTAGTGGTCAAAATACAACGGACTGTAGTTAGCAAGTTTCGATAGCTATACCTACCTACAGAGGTGCGATTGTGTAAAATTATTCCATTGATCGTAATCATATTAGTTGACATTAGCGTCAAAGTAAAATAAACCATAACAGCATAGAATTAGAGCTCAATTTCGTGAACTCATTCTTATACGTTTAGGTATGTAGGTACGATACGCTCCATAATGCTCCTATTGAAAGTGGCCTATACTAAATTTGTGACTGTAAATCAATGCAATCAAGGATTATTTTGTCATCGAATACGAATACGATCAACGGAATAACTTTTAGACAATTGATACCCTAGATAGAGAATAGCCCCACAGATTTTTAGATATACCCATGCAAAAAATCACGTCGATTCGTCGCACGTTGCTCCGTTGCTGACTGATTGAAAGACAAACAAACATACTTTCGCATTTATAATATTAATAAGGATTATTAAGGATCTTAAAGTTCATTTCAAAACACCTAAACCTCGGCCAGTAGTGACTGATTACCGCCGGTCTCGGCGAATCAAATATTTACAGCGAGTAAATCCTCAAAGCAAATATCAAGACTAAACAGCGCATTAACTTTTCATACGAACCGTCCACTCGACCCTCCTTGATCCTTTTGGGATTCTTTGAAGAATTTTGTCTAATATTCCCGTCTCTGTTACATCTATTTAATGTTTCGTATGTGTGAAAGGATACGTGATACTACCTGGGTGTTTATGGTTATGAAAGTTGTATGCTGAATTTGTCTGTTAGAGAAAATTGAATATTCAAATAGGTGTTTCCGAAATCTCAGTTATCTCGGCTATGATGGACAGGGTTCCCGATTGCTTTATGATTTTTGACGGTTGCTATTCGCTATTTTAAGGACGAAATCCTACCGAAAAGTCTTGCAGCCAAGTGAGCAATACCTATTTCAACAAACAAACCATCGAAGTATTACGCGTAGAACAGAAGTTTCTGACAAAATTCCGCTGCAAACTTAAGCTTGAACAAGCAATAAATGTGTGAGTGCCATGTAATTATTTACTTTAATCATGTACGATTTTCTAAAATTGCCGATCAAGGCATTAGCGTAAAAGTAAAATATTCCTTGACTGTATTGATTTAAAGTCACAAATTCAGTATAACCGACATTAACATAGAGCGTTATAGAGCGTATCGTACATACCTAAACGTATAAGAATACATACACGAAATTGAGCTCTAATGCAATGCTGTTATGCTTTATTTTATTTTGACGCTAATGCCATCAAATGAATACTATTTTGATCGGCAACTTTTAGACAATCGGGGGGGGGGGGGGGCAGGGACTGATAATTACGTTTTTGATGGTTATCGGGATGAATTATGACACCCATTCACTACACAGTTCCTAATTTTTTAGTAATTTTCTGCGAGCTCGTCCTAATAACGCGACAACGCGATGCTGCGCAGTCGGCCTTTCAAAGCTTTCTAAAAATGGATTATAATAATATGATCACCGCGTCAACTGTTGCGCTTCTAAGCGTCATAATTCGATGACACAGACGTTTTTCATGCTGTGTGTAATAATTTTTGTTTTAGAGTAGGTATTCCCTTTTGTCCGGGGCTCGAATTAGGCCTCGTACACACGAATACCCTTCTCTGAGAGGAGACCTGCGCTCGGTAGTGAGCCGTTGATGGGTTGCTGATGATGATGATGATGACACAGGAATCACCTGTAACTTTCGAAGTTATGTGCATTTTAAGCAATTAAATAGGTATCACTTGTATCTTGCTTGAAAGAAACATTGAAGGAGAGCTGTTCTCAAAGGTGTGGTGGACAATTACCTAAACGACTTTCGACGGCCTCCCTGGCACAGTGGTGAGCGCTGTAATCTTATAACTAGGAGGTCTCGGGTTTGATTCTCGGCGGGGGCAAACTACCGTCGAAGACGTGACGCCAAGTGATTTAACGTTCTGGAACTAAGTATGGCGCGTAGAAACAGACTAAGGGCTTAATCACTGATTAGATAAACTGCCATATATTCCTTCCAAGTTAGTCCGCTACCATCTTAGACTGCATCGTCACTTACCATCAGATCGCAGTCAAAGGCTATCTTTTAATATCATCGAAAAAAAAAACTCTTCTCATTCTGAGGCTGAAATCCATATTCATCCAGAGTACGATCTACTCTAGCTCTGCTCAAGACTCAAGATAGAGTTAAAATGAGACATAAGTCTGTCTCGTTTAACTCAGTCTTGAGTCTGAGCTGAGTGAGAATGCCATCTATAGATCCCACCCCTAATCTATTGATCCCTGAGAGGAGACCTATGTCTAGTAATGAGCCGGCGACGATGACTGATGAGGTGCCACAAACTACAGAACCTTATACAGAGAAGTCCGGCTCGCGCCTGACCGCGTTATGAATACTTCTGAGAGAGCATTGAGATGTCGAATGGCGCGCCCCGCTGTGCCTCTGACGTATATTGAAGCCGGCCGGGCGGCCGGGCTCCGATAAATTGAATCGCCTCACAATTTGTCTGGGGTGAACTTTGACGGACGCCGAGGGTCCAGTTTTCTTACGAGCAGCACTTAAAATTAAGTGTAATAGGTACGTCCTTTTTCTTCTTTATCAACCGATAGACGTCCACTGCTGGACAAATGTCTCCTGCATGGACTTCCACAGGCTTTGGTCTTGCACCGCCTGAAACCAGCGGCTCCCTGCGACTAGGTTGATGTCGTCGGTCCACCTGGTGGGGGTCTGCCAACACTGCGCTTCCCGGTGCGGGGCCGCCACTCCAGCATCTTGGGACCGCAACGACCACCAGCTCTAACCTATATCCAATCCAATAGGTATATCTCCTAGGTACAGGTAGGCTATGTTAGAAGTTTCTCTTATAAGGACAGATTCGGAATGAAGAGATCTGTAAGAGAATCAAGGTCACTGACATACCTAGCCCAAACCATTAGCAAGCTGAAGTGGGCAAGGCAGTGGGCAGGTCATGCTTGTCGCAGAAGCGAAGGCCGTTTGGGCCGGAAAGTTCTAGAATGGAGACCGCGACCAAGTAAGCGTAGTTTGCCCTCCAGCACGTTGGACCGACGATATAAAGCGGTCGGAGGGAAGTGGCTGGATGAGGAAGGCTGAGGACTGGGCGTTGTGGCGTGGAAGACCTAAGAATGTTCAGCAAATATGTCCAAATATGTTTTATATAAATATGTCCAAAGGCTGAGATGATGATGTACTTGTATGAACACGAGTAGGTAGAACATCTACTTAGGATCTTGTCTCAAATTAATTCATTCATTTTTTTAAGAGTATTAGCCAAGTTGAATTTAATCCTCTCCCCTCCAAATAAGCGGAAAGCTTGTGTCAAAAAAAACTGGTCAAATGCGAGTTGAGATTAAAAAAGTTGAAAATTAAGGTATTTTGGTACTTACAAGTTTTCGCGAAAATCTAAATTTGCCCATATCTTTTTATCGTGTTGACTCATAACCTTGATTTTTATACACCTAATAATAACTATAGACCTCAGTACCTGGTATAAATTTCACCTTGCTAGGTCCATCCGTTCCTGAGAAAATCGGTGGTGACACACGGACAGACGGACAAGAGGAATCGAATAAGGGTACCTTTTTACCTTTTGAGGTACGGAACCCTAAAAAGAGGAAAGGAGTGGGAACGACAATAGTGCAACGGGTGGGGATCGAACCTGCGACCTTTCATCTTTCAGTCCGTACCTATAACCGTTGGGCTATTGGGGCTATAAATTAATTAATTAATTCAACGAGACTTGCATTAAAATACAAGGTACAACATTGTAGGCTTTGTAGGTAGGTAATTCAATTCGCATATCAATAAAAAAAATGTTCAAGTTACAGATAGGGGAACAAAAAGCAATAACTTAGGTTACTTAGGAAACTTACTACTTCGAATTATTATAATTATTAATAATTGACAATTATAGCGCACTTCCATGCATAAATAAGCATCGCCTCATTGCATTTTTCGTAACGCAGAAATGTTATTTATCGTTAGAGAATTGAAGAAGTATCGCATTGCAATTGATATGTGCATTCGATTTGCAACATATTCACATAAATTCAGCGCGAACCGCATGTAATGCCAGGTGCACATTAATCTAGTCACTAGATCCAGTTAGGTCAGCACCACAGAATATGAATGTAGCATAAATTATGTCAATAATAAACTTCTAAGTGTCTTTCAATTAAAAAGTCTTCCAAAATACGTAAAATCCTCATCCTCGGTTCATTATAAGATCGATTGTATGTATTATTTAAAATAATTAATAAATTTTATGACTTCATATCTATTTCAGCAGTGATAGCCTAGTGGTTAGGACTGTGGTCTCCTATTCGGGGGGTCGCAGGTTCGATCCCGGGTACGCACCTCTGACTTTTCGGAGTCAAGTGCGTTTAAGCAATTAACTATCACTTGCTTCAACGGTGAAGGAAAACATCGTGAGGAAACCTGCACATCTGAGAGTTCTTCATAATGTTCTCGAAGGTGTGTGAAGTCCGCCAATTCGCATCGGGCCAGCGTGGTGGACTATGGCCTACCCTTCTCTGAGAGGAGACCTGCGCTCAGTAGTGAGCCGTTGATGGGTTGCTAATGATGAATATCTAATTCATTTTATTTGATTTTCATTATTTAATTTTGATCAGTTGACAACATGCAGAATAAAAAAAATACTAAAGTCTTAATGTGAACCGGTCATTACGATGTACTATAATTTTGTGTCAGGTATATTTTTTTATTCCACTACGTACTAGGGGTATTTATACTAGGGTTGCCACATTTAACATAACTGCATAATATTTTGGCTTGACTGATGTGAATTTTAGTCGGAGTATGCTCAACTAGTTTCGAACAAATTTAGGGAATACATGAAATCGATAAGAATCATATCCAGCGCAAATATAGGGTATGCCTAGTTGAGGACTTGAAGAGTGACATATGCTACTTTTTATCCCAGAAAAACTAAGAGTTTGGGATTTTTAAACAGCTTTTTCCATTTTTCACGCGGACAAAGACGCAGGCTAGTTTATTAGGGATTTAGTGCTAGTTTTGAATAAAGTTATTTCTTATTTTTTAACAGACCTCAAAAAAGGAGGAGGTTTTCAATTCGTCCGACTTTTTTTTGTATGTTCACCGATTACTCGAAGACGCCTGAACCGATTCGGAAAATTTTTTTTTTTGTTTCAAAGGGTATACCTATACTTCCCAGGGTGGTCCCATTTAAATTTTATCGAAATCGGTTGAGCGGTTTTTAAAAAATCAACAATAAATTATATGCTTTGTAGTGGCGCGGGTGTTTGAAGTCGGTTTTTTTAAAAGAATTTTTTATATTAAATTATTTCTTATTTTAATGTAATATATTACAGCCAAATATGCGAGAGTATTATAGTGAAAAGTATTGCAGTGCAGTTGATTGTGCATCCAGTTAGCAATTAATTCACATACTTAGGTACGCGGCGCGACCCGCTGTACGATTTTTGTGTCGGGGTTATTTTTTATTCCCACTCGGTAGGGTTGCCCTAATTTTACAACATCACTTCGAGTGAATGGTGGTAAATGGTAATAGCCAAGTGACATCAGCCGCCTTTTCGGGAGGGTTCGCGATTCGATCCTGGGCCCGAATCTCTGACATTTCGGAGTTATATGATTTCAAGAAATTAACATTTACAACACAAGTTGCTTTGACGGTATAGCAAAACATCATGAAGAAACCTGCATTCCTGAGATTCTCCATAATATTCAAAAAAGGTGTGTGGCATAATGCATAATTTATTATAATACACTAGATGATGCCCGCGACTTCGTCCGCGTGGTTTAAGGTTCTTTGATCGCGCGGGAAACCTTTAATTTTCCGGGATAAAAAGTAGCCTATGTGTTAACCCAGAGTATAATCTATCTCCATTCCAAATTTCAGCCAAATCTGTTCAGTAGTTTTCGCGTGAAAGAGTAACATACACATACACGCACGCACGTACGCACGCACGCACACACACACACACACACACACACACTTTCGCGTTTATAAAATTCGTATGATGTTCTGAAACACATCTGTAAAATATCGATCGATATAAATATACCTAAGTAATTTCTATAGATCTATCCGACGGTACCCAACCACGTACCGAATACCGACACTTAGGGAGATAATATAAGCAACCATAGATGGATAATTGAATGTAACACCCGTCATATTAACTTTGTCCGCAGGTATAAAATGCAGTCTCTGTCACCCGAACCATATTTATAACAAATCGATTGACACTTCATTCATCAAACCAGCTCAGTAGTTTAGGTGTTACGGTGGAACATACGTAAATACAAACATATAGACATACATGGCCGTAGTTGGGTAGTAAAATGAATTGATATTTAACACACTGGTGTGGCAGCCCTACTGGCGATTCCGTTAGGATGTGGCCTGGAAAGTGCATTAATTGGCGAGCTAAGATACTTTGCAAAAACGAACGGGAAAGAGTTCAGCGTGTAAAAATTGTTCCGGCCTGTGGCGACACATACTGGGAGCTGCGCGCGGCTTTACCCGCGTTTACTACTGCGAGTCATAATGTCAGGTTTTGGAACGTAGTTCCTTATCGCGCGGTACGGAAGGGGGCTAGACGGAAAAAATTAAGGAACCGACACTCGACACATTTTTGAAACCGACACTTTTTTGTTGAATGTGAATTTTGCATTGTGTTCGTTAGTTTCGCGATACAACACGGCGTCTGCGTGGCCTAGTGGCTAAGGCAGTCGTCCTAATATTTCACAGTCGATGGTTCGAATCCCAGCTCGAGACTGAACTTTCTATTTTCAATTTTATTTTAAATAATTTCTACATGTGGAATTTTTCCCTAATTTTTTATTGTATAAATTGGATAAAATTGTATTGTACTACTAACGCCATCTGTTAAAAAACCAGAGTATCTCTTTGGTTTTGTAACAGTGCAATAGAAATAAACTAAACATAATTCATCGTAGTTAGTCAATTTAATACTAGATGACACCACTAGTTTATTACAATTCCTTCACTAAAATTAGTCGAAAGGGACTACCGACTATGTTCCACCCGGGTGTCCCTTGACACCTCTCAAGTTTTTTTCTAAGTTAAGTGCGTTTAAGAAATTAAATATCACAAGCTCCAACGGTGCAGGAAAACATCATGAGGAACCCTGCATTTACAGGTATTTAACAACTGAATCATCGTGGTAGGTACGTAAATCCATCGAATAACATACGAAATAAGCCCAAAACTAATTTTACGTTAAGACTAATTTTACGTTAGAGAAAACAGCACTAAATCAACTTAGGAAAAATTGATTAAACCTGTGTCTAAACAAATGCCGTTCCGCTTTGTTCGTCCAAATTGGCTTTGCTTTTGTAAGCTAATGAATAGTGCACGCGCATGCAGCCTTATCTCGACCCTTTGACATTAGGTGTAAGCCGCCCAGCCGCAGTCGGCTCACCCAACAAGACTATCTGATACTGGCTCCGCGTAAAACTAAAGGCTTTACGGCTGCCTTCGTGGACTACACACGACGGATCCAATACGAGAGCCTTTTAATTTGAAATCCAACCAAGGTTAGACACAAGCAGTGGCGGACAAGCCTCTTCTAACAGGCTCGGGCAGGGCAGGGTGGTATATTACTAGATGAAGCGTCTCTAATTTATGAATGGGCTTAAAAAATACAAGCACGAGCCAAGCGAGCGTAATTTTTTTTCTTTTAGGTATTGAATAAAATCACAACTGACCATGAGGTATTGTAGAACGCATGTATTTGAAAACAAGAGAAATAACAATTTAAAGCTAACGAATCGAATGCTAAAACAATTCTCGTACCATTTTTTGGGGACCTTTAAATCCAAACTGGCACACAGGTATTCAGCGAGCGATGAAGAGAGTTTTGCTCGGAGTGTCAGTACCTATCATCAGTATAGGAGAACCAGAGTTACTGACATAGCTCATCGGGACCCAACATTTGTAACATAAGTAACATTTCTAACATTTTTGTTTTGAAAAGAGCAACTGGTTTCTTGCCGGCTCTTCTAAGCAGAATCAGCTTTCCGAACCGGTGGTAGATTCCTGACTTGTCTAATAGCCACGTTGTTGTTGTTGAGCCAAGTTGACACACTTAACAATAAATGATTTTGAATTCTTACTAATATATTAATCAAAATATCTAAGAACTAAGAACAAATTTCTATAATTTATTATCATTAAAATTAAAATATGCCTAAATTATATGCAACTAACAAAATTAAAACTAAAATTAAATTTAAATAAAATCTAAAACCCCATCGAAGTCACTGCAGTGTGGCATAGTACCCAAGATGCTGGCAGCATTACCCCTTTGGATGGCTAAGCTAATCCTTTGGCCAAGGTAGCTGCCAGCTCTTGGATCCCCGGTAGACTCGATCACCTTTTTAGATATCTCTACAAAAAGCGCTCGAGCCTCCGGGCCCCACGGCCCCAGGGTCTCTACACCAAATGGCACAAATATGCATGCACAATGACCCATATAGCAGTACTTGCTGGCAAGCTCAGCTCTGCTGCTTACGCTGTTAGGAAGATTCGACAGATAACTGACATAGAAACTGCAAAAATTGTTTATTTTGCATATTTCCATAGTATTATGTCATACGGAATCTTAGTATGGGGTAAAGCGGCCGATATTGGAAAAATTTTTGTATTGCAGAAGAGGGCGATTCGCGCAATCTATAATTTAAAGCCGCGGGATTCGCTTCGAGAAAAATTTAAAGAAATAGGCATTCTTACAGTAGCTTCACAATATATTTATAACAATATAATATTTGTCAGACAAAACATTGTGAATTACAAAAAAAAGGGTGAATTACGAGATAGGCAGGTTAGAGATCCAAATAGGCTCGTGATCCCTCGACTGCGCCTCAAGAGGGTCCGAAAGACATTTGTGGGAATGGGCGTGACGTTCTATAATAAAATTCCACAGTCGATCTTGGACTTGCCTTTACACAAGTTTAAGAAATCGATTAAAACTACGCTCATGAAAAAAGCATATTATACGATTGAAGACTATATAAATGACAAAAAAGCGTGGATGTAATTCGTTCCAGCGATTCATGAGACAGTAGGTAATGATTAACCTGTATAATTGTATATCAAAATAATTCTATTCTATTCAGAGTTTCCACTTTATTTGTGTACAAGTCATATTTTAAAATGAGTATTTGATTTGAATATTAGTTTCAATTCGATGCCTTAGGATGGGTAGCCTAAGTATGTCACACTCTCTTTAACATTTCTGCGGTGGTGTCGTGTGATGCGGGTTGTTGCGTTCCCTAAAATATGGTTGAGCGAAGCAATGGCTGGGTCATGCGTCATGCTCGTGAACGGGTGCCACCAGCGGCAATGGGGCTACTTTCTGTCTGCCCGTCTTGACATGTGTTGAATTATAATTAGAAATAATTACGTATGCTTTTGTGGACCTTTCCCTCATTGTGGAAACTCTGCATACATAGAATATATGTTAAGTATATTGTAAAAGTATTTTGAAAAGAGCAACTGCCGAGTTTCTTGCTGGTTCTTCTCGGCAGGAACGGCATTCCGAACCAGTGGTAGACTAATTGACGATTTAAAAGTACTTGTAAAAGTTTATTTGAATAAAAAATATTTCTATTCTATTCTATTCTATGAAACCTGTTCGGCGCTAGTAGCCGGTGCACCCGCCACAGACGAGGTTGCATGGATGTGGGATGCAGCTAGAGTATCTACACAGGTGGCATCCCACACAAGCGACCTCCCTGTCCTCCAAGAAACAAGCGTCATACCATCAGGTCTCTTGCCATCACTACGTGCCAAACCAATAGGTTCTAATACAGCTGGCACGTGAGCAGTAGCAAGAGACCTGCGGATGATGTGGTTGAGGGCATTGTGGCGGGAGAAACGACCATCGCTCTTCGAACAGGAGAGCCCGTGATGACAGTAAGCGCCGTTGGCGCCGAGCCTAAGACCAACTACCACTGCAAGAGTGGCGTGGTTTAAAAGAGTGCACAGATTAGCAGAAGGGAGAGCATGGAGCCAGTGTCCGGATTCTTTCGCAGAGACAGCGAGAAGACGAGCACGGTCTTTAGAATTTGCTTGCATTAACATTTTGAATTTGAATTTGAAAGTAGGTCCAGAATGGACCGAGTCCAGTTCAGTCCACTATGAAGCGCTCGTCGTTCCGAAGCGCAGTGTGTCCCTCGGCCCAGAGCCTGCACGTAGCTAGTTAACAATTAACATTTGCCCGCGCGATGATCCGGCGAGATGGCCGCTAGCCCGCTAATATGGCCCAAGCACTGAATTACACGCGGCGCCTTTTACAGTCCGCGCCTGCTGAGACCTAAAGCCTAGCTCGCGTGCTCTGGAGTCCAGTTCAGTCCACTGTGAAGCGCTCGTCGTTCCGAAGCGCAGTGTGTCCCTCGGCCCCGAGCCTGCACGTAGCTAGTTAACAATTAACATTTGCCCGCGCGATGATCCGGCGAGATGGCCGCTAGCCCGCTAATATGGCCCAAGCACTGAATTACACGCGGCGCCTTTTACAGTCCGCGCCTGCTGAGACCTAAAGCCTAGCTCGCGTGCTCTGGAGTCCAGTTCAGTCCACTGTGAAGCGCTCGTCGTTCCGAAGCGCAGTGTGTCCCTCGGTCCCGAGCCTGCACGTAGCTAGTTAACAATTAACATTTGCCCGCGCGATGATCCGGCGAGATGGCCGCTAGCCCGCTAATATGGCCCAAGCACTGAATTACACGCGGCGCCTTTTACAGTCCGCGCCTGCTGAGACCTAAAGCCTAGCTCGCGTGCTCTGGAGTCCAGTTCAGTCCACTGTGAAGCGCTCGTCGTTCCGAAGCGCAGTGTGTCCCTCGGCCCCGAGCCTGCACGTAGCTAGTTAACAATTAACATTTGCCCGCGCGATGATCCGGCGAGATGGCCGCTAGCCCGCTAATATGGCCCAAGCACTGAATTACACGCGGCGCCTTTTACAGTCCGCGCCTGCTGAGACCTAAAGCCTAGCTCGCGTGCTCTGGAGTCCAGTTCAGTCCACTGTGAAGCGCTCGTCGTTCCGAAGCGCAGTGTGTCCCTCGGCCCCGAGCCTGCACGTAGCTAGTTAACAATTAACATTTGCCCGCGCGATGATCCGGCGAGATGGCCGCTAGCCCGCTAATATGGCCCAAGCACTGAATTACACGCGGCGCCTTTTACAGTCCGCGCCTGCTGAGACCTAAAGCCTAGCTCGCGTGCTCTGGAGTCCAGTTCAGTCCACTGTGAAGCGCTCGTCGTTCCGAAGCGCAGTGTGTCCCTCGGCCCCGAGCCTGCACGTAGCTAGTTAACAATTAACATTTGCCCGCGCGATGATCCGGCGAGATGGCCGCTAGCCCGCTAATATGGCCCAAGCACTGAATTACACGCGGCGCCTTTTACAGTCCGCGCCTGCTGAGACCTAAAGCCTAGCTCGCGTGCTCTGGAGTCCAGTTCAGTCCACTGTGAAGCGCTCGTCGTTCCGAAGCGCAGTGTGTCCCTCGGCCCAGAGCCTGCACGTAGCTAGTTAACAATTAACATTTGCCCGCGCGATGATCCGGCGAGATGGCCGCTAGCCCGCTAATATGGCCCAAGCACTTAATTACACGCGGCGCCTTTTACAGTCCGCGCCTGCTGAGACCTAAAGCCTAGCTCGCGTGCTCTGCATACAGATAGCCCCTAGGACTGGTGGTTAGACTAGCCTAGGACCTGTACCGTTGGTGCTTTTTTTTAAGTTAAGCTAAGTTAAGTTAAGGTCTCTACTATGTTTTAAATGCAAAATTGTGTTTGTTTGTCGATTTGTCCTTCAATCACATATCAACGGATCGACGTGATTTTTTGCATGAGTATAGTAGAGGACCTGGAGAATGTGATAGGATTTTATGCTGGAAAATCAAAGGATTGGTTTTGGCTGTATTACAGATCAGCTCTGGGACGATGCCTCATAGTACCTTTTTTTATCGCTGGGAAATGCCTTTACGCATCCCGCTTGCCAGGCGGGTATGTGGGACTCGACTTGACTTGAAAAATAATATTAATTAACACCCACTAAAACCCAGCGGCACCGGCGTCCGCGTCGCAAATGGGACGTCTCAGGATCCGGGATGCCTCATAGTACCTAACCCATAATTTATAATTAGTTAAATAAAACCTGCAATAGAATTGAGAACCTCCTCCTTTTTTATGAAGTCGGTTAGGTAAATAGACAAATAGTCGAGAATTCATAGAATACTCGTAGGTACATCAATTATTTATCCTTGTTAAACTGTAAGTTCATGCAATGTTCATTAAAAGAATCCGATATCATTAGATTTTACAATCTTAATTTAAAACATCTTCACTTCAACACGACAATTTTTTTGCCATCATAAATATCATTCATATTTAGCACAATTGATATTTTATTTTTGTAACAAAAAGTAAATCACGTAGAGACAGTGAATTCTAGAACAACAGTCTCGACTCCATTGTTTAGATCTTTAAGTACCAATTGGTGGCTCAACCCACCTGGCGTAAAACTTTTATAGCTCAAAATGGTAAGAGCAACTTAGAAAAGATAGGTGGTTTAAAAACCCCACCCAGTTTTTTTATATATTTTATTAACTTTCGCTTCAATGAAATAAAAGCGGAAAGGGGACAATATATTGTCATGGTTAACTGCGTAGGTACCTAATTTATTTATACAATCTCGCAAACTTTTTAGGTTCACCTGCCATAAAAAATGACCATTGATAGAAATATAGTAGTACAGCGAAATGATACTATGACGTAAAACATAGAATTCAAAAATAATAGTAATAGAAATTTATAGAATTCAAAATTATCACATCGCATCAACACAGCAATAGTATTTTGATCATTTGATCAATTTGTAAGGCGGTCGTGACCAATCTATAGAATGGTCGAGTTGGTCTTCGGATAAGTTAATTAATTGTAGTTTATTAACAATTAAATTGCCCCATTAGATAAATACTTATGAATATTCAAAAAGAACACTACATAGATAGCAGCGATTCCTTTATTTTTTGTTATATTTTATTAAATTATGAGCTTTATTGTCACAATAATTAAAATTAAATTCGACTTCTTTGAATTATACCTATGATTCACGCGAC
The DNA here is from genome assembly GCA_029955525.1 of Oeneis ivallda. Taxonomy (NCBI): domain Eukaryota; kingdom Metazoa; phylum Arthropoda; class Insecta; order Lepidoptera; family Nymphalidae; genus Oeneis; species Oeneis ivallda. Next base: position 2,611,084 of record JARPMR010000015.1, read on the forward strand.
CAGGGTTGTCGCTCGAACTAAAATATTGCAACTTTTTGATTGCAGTTCATTTTTATTTTTTTATTCTAATGTCTATGTATAGGTCCACATAGTCCACATTGTTATTAAAAATAGATACGTATAAACAAACTTTGTTTTGACTAGATTTCAATTTTCAGAATCGAAAGCTATACAGGGTAACTAGAGCATTGATTTTGGAAGATTTTTTTCAATTACCTACTCAATTTTCTCAAATACCTACTTACTTTTACAATGTACCTTTAAATGTTCTATAAGTGACATGAATAAAAAAATAAATAGCATTGAATACTAGATGATGCCCGCGACTTAGTCCGCGTGGATAAAGGTTTTTAATTCCCGCGGGAACTCTGTAATTTTCCGGGATAAAAAGTAGCCGGGTATGAGCATAGCTCCATTCCGAATTTCAGCTAAATCGGTTTTTTCGTTGTGGCGTTAAGGAGTAAGAAACATCCATCCATCCATATATCAATCCTCACAAACTTTCGCATTTATAATAATAGAAGAAATTAGTAGGATAAAGGACTCTATTATTAAGAAGACAGTCTGAACTTTAGTCTAAACTTTGCTTACACCATGTTCGTGGTTTTGTATTTTTTTTTGTGGCAACCCTTGACCCGGGCCTTGTTACCAGCCAGTGACATTTGAAATGACATAGAATAGAACAATGGCACTATTAATTCATGACTTTGTATTACCTAGCGTGTTTTCTGTTTTTGTCACATAAAGCTTATATAACGGTAGGAACCTGCAGTGAATTCCTGGCTTGGCGTTTTCATTTTCATTCATGCCGGCAATTACTACTGGCCACTGGGCAGTAGGTACCTCTTCTCTCGAATGAGAAGGCTTAGTCCATAGTCCACCACGCTGACCAAAAATTTGTTGCTATTTTTTGCTGTATTCGTAAAAATGTTGATTGTGTAGTGAATATGAATTAGTTTATTAGAAGCGTTATATGTCATAACTTATAACATCCCCCTTTGCTTAGTAATTAATTTAGATGGCTTCGTTTTGTCGACGAATGAAATTCTATCACTACACTATTACATCATAAACTTTATAATTTCACTGACTTAATTTTCACTTTTGAGGGATGATTGAAGAAACTATTTCGACACCCCCGGCCAATAAACCATAAAAAACCCAGTAATCGTAAGATCTAGATTTTACAGGAGAACTGTTTTACTGTTTTTGTGCTCTAACTTTGGAACCATTTACAATATTCAGGTAAATAATTAAGTAAAGCTAATCTTTTACTGCACAATTCTTTAAGGTTAAAATATCTTTTTTCAGATGACTGAAATTTATGAAAGAAGATATTGCTGGAAATATCTTAGGAACATTTTTCCGGAAAGTCACTTACGGCACTTACTTATTGTGGTAAATTTTTCCAGTCTGATACAATAGGTAATAGTTAATTACAGACTTTTTGAATGTATGAATTTCCGTACAATAAAAGTGTCATTATTGATATTTCCGACTATATTAATAGAAAAGATCTGAAAAAAGTCCATAGATGTATCTCAACTCGTACCTATGAAAAAAAAGCCGGCCAAGTGCGAGTCGGACTCGCGCACCGAGGGTTCCGTACTCCAAAAGTAAAAGTAAAACGATAATATTATATTAATTTGCTTATTTATCGTTAACTTTGTTTGTAGAGGTTTATTGTTAATATAAAATAAACTATGCTACTTAGAGCGTTGGTTTTATTTTTCCTGTATAATATATACATATACCATAATTATTTCAGATTTTTCGATTGATAAACTTCGGAGATAAGGGGGGGGGGGAACGGTATTTTTTTCGACATTTTGGCCGATTACTCAAAAACTATTATATATAGAAATAAACAAAAAACTGTTTTAGAATGCACAAGTAAATACCTTTTATATGATACCCCACTCGGTATAATTATCTTACTTTGAAATTTCAAACCCCTGATTTTCCCCCTTTTTTAATCAAACTAAAATAATTTTCACGTTGCTTTTATTTTTCCTGTAAAATATACATAAACCTCTATTGACCATAATTATTTCAGATGTTTCGATTGGTAAACTTCGGAGACAAGGGGGGGGGGGGGGGACGGTATTTTTTTCGACATTTTGGCCAATTGATCAAAAACTATTATAAATAGAAATAAATAAAAAACTGTTTTAGAATGCACAAGTAAAGGCCTTTCATATGATACCCCACTCGGTATAGTTATCTTACTTTGAAATTTCAAACCCCGGATTTTCCCCCTTTTTTAATCAAACTAAAATAATTTTCGCGTTGCTTTTATTTTTCCTGTAAAATATACATAAACCTCTATTGACCATAATTATTTCAGATTTTTCGATTGGTAAACTTCGGAGATAAGGGGGGGGGAACGGTATTTTTTTCGACATTTTGGCCGATTAATCAAAAACTATTATAAATAGAAAAAAATAAAAAACTGTTTTAGAATGCACAAGTAAAGGCCTTTTATATGATACCCCACTCGGTATAGTTATTTTACTTTGAAATTTTAAACCCCCGATTTTCCCCCTTTTATAATAAAACTAAAAATAATTTTCGATTTTTCTTTATTCCAATGATGTTGGTCCACTATTATACACAACTATGCCAAATTTCATGTCGATAGGTTTAATAGTTACTGAAATAATCGACTGTGACAGACGGACGGACGGACGGACGGACGGAGAAAGTCTCACCATAAGGGTTCCATTTTTACCATTTTGGTACGGAACCCTAAAAATGAAAAAGTCTCTAATAGCACTTTACTGGTTTGTTGTTCGGGGGTGTCGATTTTATCATCTTTCTATTTTTATTTTATTTCATTATTAATCTATATACTATCTATAAGCCTCGGCATGGTCCACATATTTTAATATTAAGCTTAAAACGGTTTTTTTTTTGTAAAGAGGTAGTAAAACTTACAATAGATAATATAAAATATAAGTATTTTATTATCTAACGCTTGTTATATTTTCCCCCCAGTGTCTATAGCGTGGTAAGTTATAGTTTTCTCGATAGGCGCAGTTCAGAGCCAATATCGGTTATTGATTCGGAACAACAAAAACAAACATAACGAGTATAACGACTAAATGGCAGAGCCGGGAAGATTGAGTTGTATTTTATATTCTTCCTTTGGTTCAAGTTATAAGATTCGTCGTTTCAATCGGTAGAATGTCACTGCTTAAAATCTTCTTGTTTATCATCTTTAGGCCTCTTGTAAGGGTCGCCACAGAATTCCATCTAGTGTCGTTTGTATCCACCGACTCCCAGCGACTCACTTGAAAGAAAGAAAGAAGAAAGAAAGAAAATTCATTTATTCGGACGATGGTATCACAGACAAACTATACACATAGAACTGTACATGATAATATATTTGTCTGTGACACCACCCAGAAAGGGTGTACAGCTCAGCCATATGCCCTGCATTATGCATACATAATGCCGGACGCTGATTTTCAGCTGTGACCCGGGTGACATCACAGCAAACGAAACGACAATAAAGTACTTATACCTAAACTACATGAAAAATAACAATGAAATAATAACGGAAGTCTAGCTGAAGAGTAAGAGAATCAACAAACGTAACGTGTAAATAAATTATACAAATATAATATATTATTAAGAAAAAGAGGATTTATACAATAGATTACGTGCAAATAAATTAAAATAATAAATTAAAATATTATAATATTATATTATACTACAGTTGTACAAATAAAATTTACTAAACTACATATTGAAATATCTAACTATATGATTGAAATATCTACAGCGACATTTTCATATTCCGTTTGCTTTAACAGTAAATATTGCTTTAAATTACGCCTAAAAGCATACTTACTGCGGCAGTCCCGAATAGGTGGAGGAATATTATTACTTGAGATTGTTGTCCACCTAAACCTATACTACAGCCTAGTTAAAGATTTAATAATAATGTAATAACTAGTGGTTCGCCCCAAACTAAACTGTCAGAACGCCCAATTTATTCCGAGGATAAACGTCACGCGGTGTTGGTGAAATCGGGACTAAGACAGCTAGGGGCTAACAAGGACTAAAAAGGAGCTATAAAAATAGACTATCATAGTAATTATCTTATGCCTTAACCCCCTCTAGAGCGAGCAGCGTGCGATAATATATCATGCGTGCGCGTAACAGCGGCGCCTGCGCGTGCCAATTTATAGCGGCCGTAACGTTTAATTCGAACATAATTTAATTTGAACACGCCGCGCAACTTAATTATGATATCTGCGGCGAGCTCGCGCCGTGTCCGAGCTTGATTGATAATGTTGTGGCTCTGTGGCATCGACACCTTTCGTAGCGCGACCCTAGCTTTGGGATATTTACTACCCTTATCCAGTGACCTGCATAGGACCCGAAGCTAATAGGAAGGTTTTTTGTAAGCTATTGCATAGCTTTTATCGCGGGCTTTGAACTAGGACAAACAGTTTGAGCGCGGCGACCGAATCAAGAAATTCCGTAACGAAAAAAAACCTAACACCGTCGTTCAGTAAGCGTTCAACATTTTAGAGGTTCTCAAGTAGCTCTATTTGGCGCAGTGGGCGAGCGGCCGCTTTCTTTGTATGATGTCGCAGGTTCGAATCTCACTCGCGAAGGTAGTGACAGTTCACTTTTCTTGTTTGTTTGTTTTTTAATTTAAAAAAAAAATATTGCATAAATATTATAATTGCATAAGATGATAAAAAGTGCTATGCAATAGCTTTACCGCGGCAGTCCCCGAGTGCCACTTAATTTTTTTTATTCGATGAATAAATAAATAAATAAATAAAACTTTATTGACCATAACCAACACAACAAATTAATTATCACTAAGAGTCTTTTATATACCTATTTAAAAGTAATTGGTGTGGAATGGTCAATGGGCCACCCCCTCAGCTTGTGCCGCAGCATGAAAGGCAGGTATGTACCTACCGGACACACCGCAACGCTGATTTTCAGGAAGGGCCCAAGGGCCGAAATGTCACGGACCACCACTGTGGTCACACAAGAAAAAAAAAGATGACAAGCTAGTCCTTGACTGCGATCTCACCTGATGGTAAGTGAAGATGCAGCCTTAGATGGTAGCGGGCTAACTTGGAAGGGGTATGGCACTGAACATTGGTTTCTACACGCCATCGTGCCGGAACCCTAAGTCACTTCGCGGCACGTCTTTGACGGTAGGGTGGTAACTAGCCACGGCCAAAGCCTCCCACCAGACCAGACCAGTGACAATTCAGAAATTATAAATTCCCAAATTGACCCCGCCGGGAATCGAACCCCGGGACCTCCCATCTATAGAACAACAGCGCTCACCACTGAGCCAACACGGCTTCGAGAAGCGACTGCAGTGAAACTGACAGCTGGTAAGATACCTCCGATATTCCTTGAAGCTAATGGTTGGACTCATGAACAATTAAAAACCGTCATCTCTCGATATACTAAGCAGTATCATCTGAAATATACCGGCAATAATAAAATAGCCATCAATTGTCATAATCCTGAAGCACACAATTTGCTAAAGGAAGGCTTACGCTCTGAAAACGCCGCTTTCCATACATTCTCGCGTAAAGACGAAAGGACGGCGAAGGTGGTTATTCTGGGTCTTCCTGCCTATGTTGAGGATTCGCTTGCTGATGAACTAGCCTCCCTTGGTTTCAAAGGGGTTTCTATCCGCCGGCTCAAATCTGCCAGTGGTCTTAATGCATCGTGCCGTCCATTCTTAGTGCACCTCCCATCAGGAGCCGATATCGCTTCATTCAAGCAGATTAAATATTTATCCCATTGCGCTATTCAGGTGCGCAGATTTCGACCAAACAACAATTACGGAACCCAGTGCTATCGATGCTAACTTTTTGGACATTCATCTAGAAACTGCAATTTGCCCCCAAGATGTGTTAAATGCGAAGGTGGTCATCTCTCTAGAAAATGCACTAAAAAGGACCGAAATGAACCTGCAATATGCTGCAACTGTGGTGAAAATCATCCGGCTAATTTTCGCAACTGTAAAGAACGACAAAAGTACCTTAACAATCTTCAATCTAAGAGAGAAGATCAAAGAAAAATCCAAGCAACTAAAATTAAGAATGCAACAGTAGATGGTCGCTCCTGGTCTTCTGTAGCAGCTACAGGCAATAATGCAACACAAACCAATGTTGAAGGAAAAAAGCCGAACTACTACTCAACTACCCCAAGGGATAATACCACAGAGGAAATGCTCCAAATACTTATGACTATTAAGTCCATCAAAGGCCAATTCTCGGCTTGTAATTCCTTTATGGACAAAGTGGTATTAATACTTTCACACCTTGGTCAATATGTATAGCGTGCATGAGATCCGACTATTATACTGGAATGCTGACGGCATTCGTACTAGTTTAAATGAACTTCTTGACTAATAAAAATTATGCAAAAAAATAATTAAAAAATAAACAAACAAGAAAAGCGCACTGTCACTACTTCGCGAGTGAGATTCGAACCTGCGACATCTAAAGAAAGCGGCTGCTCGCCCACTGCGCCAAACAGAGCTAAATGTGAACCCCTAAAATGTTGAACGCTTACTGAACGACAGTGTTAGGTTTTTTTCGTTACGGAATTTCTCGATTCGGTCGCCGCGCTCAAACTGTTTGTCCTAGTTCAAAGCCCGCGATAAAAGCTATGCAATAGGTTAAATATAAGTATATTATGATATATCTATCAGGCTGTTAATCTAAGCCTTCATGAGAGTAAAGCCACCCAACCCATTCTTCCAGTGTCCACTCACTTGCCGACTTCTCAGGTTTTATCCAGCGAACTGGAGATCGTCTCACATTCTTCACTTAATAAATACATCAGATATCGTACTTATACTGCTGCAGTAAGACATTAAAAGACTGAACTTCCACAAATTACCTATCTCCCAATCTGTATTATTTCAAGTTTGCGCGAAGCCGTTACAATTACTTACAATTAAAAGCCAAGTATCCATGCAGACCTGTTCCCGTATGAAATAACTCCATCGATACGTGATAAGCATTATTTTGGACATGAGTAATTATTTCTTGTAAATTGACCTACAATTATTGTCCGAATCTGTTTGGTCCTTTTTGCAAGTGGACCTATATAAGGCAAGTTGTCGGTCGATGACATTACTGATGGTGAGTTAATCGAATTTTGCTGTTTATACGTGCACGCTTCAGGGTCGTGGATGTTAAACACCTTATTTTTAACCGACTTCAACAAAAAGGTTCTTAATTCATCGGAATCTTTTTTTTGCATGTATGTTCACCGAATGCTCGAAGACGCCTGAACCTATTTGGTGTGGTTTCCTATTCGGGGGGGTCGCAGGTTCGATCCCGCGAACCTCTGACTTTTCGGAGTCAAGTGCGTTTATGCAATTAAATATCACTTGCTTCAACGGTGAAGGAAAACATCGTGAGGAAACATACACCTGAGAGTTCTTCATAATGTTCTCAAAGGTATGTGAAGTCCACAAATTCGCATTGGGCCAGCGTCGTGGACTATGGCTTATAACCCTTCTCTGAGAGGAGACCTACGCTCTGTAGTGAGCCGGTTGTGAGGTTGCTAATGATGAATGATGATGTTATTAAATTATATTAGCATCTAAGAACTTATGTACGTATAGTTCAAACAAGCTAATAAAAGCGTATTTCATGGCATTAGCGTCAAAGTAAAATAAACCATAACAGCATTAAATTAGAGCTCAATTTCGTGTATGCATACTCATACGTTTAGGTATGTACGATACGCTCCATAACGCTCCATGTTAGAATCGGTTGTACTGAATTTGTGACTTTAAATCAATAAAGTTTTAGAGAAGGTTCTTGCGTCACCAATGTGGGAATCTCTCTACTACTCCGTCTGTAGCGCCGTGTTCTCTATCAAGGTTATAGGGCTTGTTAAAAGAAGTTACTCCGTGACTTTAAATATTTAATTAATTGCACAACAATATTAAATTACAAAATTACTAAACCCTACAGTGGAACAGTGTGATGTGTGCGGCCGGTAAGGGGCAACTGACTCGAAGCCAGTTCCAAACGTTTAATAAAACTCGCTCGACAAAATGCTCGTTCAGCACATCAATCAAATGTCCGCTACAAAGTCAAGGAATATTTTACTTTGACGCTAACGCCATGAAATGAATGAGATTTTGATCGGCAATTTTTAGACAATCGCACCTCAAATTCCATTTAAAAAATCTAATTCTTTAATGATTGCACCAAAGAAGCGAACATAAAATCTGAGAGGGATTGATAATGCTCTAGATTTTCATTCTTATACAGAATGTACCCTGAAAATCATCAGATAAATTCCATGAACTTTTGGAAGATTTGCAAAAATAAAATGTTCTGTGTTATGCTGGTAAGCTAGAGGAACAAGGATTTAAGAGAAAAAACAAATTAAGTGGCACTCGGGGACTGCCGCAGTAAAGCTATTGCATAGCATTTTTTATCAACTTATTCAATAATAAAATAAAAATTATGCAAAAAAATAATTAAAAAACAAACAAACAAGAAAAGCGCACTGTCACTACTTCGCGAGTGAGATTCGAACCTGCGACATCATACACCATACGGTAAGAAAGTGGTCACTCGCCCACTGCGCCAAACAGAGCTACTTGTAAACCTCTAAAATGTTGAACGCTTACTGAACGACGGTGTTAGGTTTATTTTCGTTACGGAATTTCTTGATTCGGTCGCCGCGCTCAAACTGTTTGTCCTAGTTCAAAGCCCGCTATAGAAGCTATGCAATAAGTTAACATTCATTTCCATCTTAAGACGTTTACAGATCGCAATCGAGGAAGCGCGTTCGTTTAAACCGCTCCGCATGCACAATCCCGCTCCGCACATTAATTAATTAACAGGCCATTATCTCGCTTCTTATTATCTCTGGAGGATTTCGCGTCTTTTCTTAACACCGCTCATTGTTATCACTGATCATCGCAAAAAGTCGTATCGCGCCGACAAAAGCCGATACACTAACATTGCTGGCAAGGAATCTGAAGGAACCCGCGCTCATTAACGCTTCTCATGCGCAACATCTCAAACCATAGAAACATTAAAAAATACACCTTCAAATTTACCTCTTAAGGTTCATTATCAAGCATCCAGTAATCCCTGGATAAAGTAAAGAAAAATGGTACATGATAATAGAATTGTAAAAGCAACCCAGTTACCTTTAGAAAAAGACCATACTCGGTGAATAGAAGAGACGAGATAAAAGACATTATGGTGACAATTTCAAGAAACCATCTCAATCTGAAGCAGCCTAAAGACGTGTGTGTCTGCAACAAAATTAAATCTTATCTTATGAGGAATAAAGTAGGGATTTCTTTAAGTGTGATTGATAGTTCAGGTGTTATGTACGGTTAAGAGGCAAACGATGTGCGATTAGTGTTTTTGTGTCGGCGACGTAATTAGGGGCTATCGGCGGTGCGTATGAAGACATAAATAAAAGGAGCAGGCCTGAATTAGCTGCTGCTGGGCCTGCTGATACAGTAGGCCTCGATGAAGATGACAAAATGGACCTTAAGATTAGCACAGTAAGAGCTAAAGATTTTGGCAATTTGGTTGCGGGATCGCGAAATTTCGATCGATCGCTCAGATATTCTTGTCTCCGGCGAATGTCGGAAAAAGTAAACATTTTCCCATTAAACTTTAAACAATGCAGATCTATAACTAGAGGCTTATACAATGTGGGCAATGCCGCTTTGGGCATGAAATATTGAAGTAGGATGGTAAAATATTTTTAAAGGTTAATCATCTGTGAATAGCATCGCTTGGATTGCAACTTAACGACGCCTTGACCGGTTGCCAATTATGTAGAAATGTCCAGTTAGAATTCGCAGTATTGCCCATTTATTGTTATTAACACCATATTTTACTCATCCTATAAAGCTAACCTAACCTTAGAGACTTTGTTTCTAAGGTTTTAAGCTGATTTGACCTCAGAAACAAATTTTTCTTGGTTTTTATTTATGTAGATAGATAGTGATAGTCTAGTGGTTAGTACTGCGGTCTCCTTTTCGGGAGGTCGCAAGATCGATCCCGGGCACGCACCTCTGGCTTTTCTAAGTTAAGTGCGTTTAAGAAATTAATTAATATCACTTGCTTCAACGGTGAAGGAAAACATCGTGAGGAAACCTGCACACCTGAGAGTTCTTCTTAATGTTCTCAAAGGTGTGTGAAGTCCTCCAATTCACATTGGGGCAGCCTGGTGGACTAGGGCCTATAGCCCTTCTCTGAGAAGATACCTGCGCTCAGTAGTGAGCCGTTGATGGGTTGCTGATGATGAGGTAGATACTTATATTGTACACGCACTGGTAATGACGCGTTGTGGTATGTAGATAAGTCCGCCTTCAGGATATGCACGCTCATCGAATTTAATCTAGAACATTGTCTATGCTTAGACCAAGTTTTAATTCGATTGATCGTATTAGCATTTGATGAAATTAGCGTCAAAGTAAAATGAATCATTGAATCAGAGCTCAATTTCGTGAATGCATTCTTTTACGTTTACGTATACGATACGCTCTAAATTAAAATCGGTTGTACTGAATGTGTGACTTTAAATAAATATGATTAAGGTTCATTGTACTTTGTCGCTAATGTCATCGAATTCTTAAGCGATCAATCGAATTAAAACTTAGACTAGGCATACTGTCCAGTGACTGGTAGAGCCGTGAAAAGGTTACGGAGAGGCAAAGAGAAATATAACTATAATCAGGTATAAATTAAAGACCAATCGTCAAGGTCTAGCAGCAGGATGTCATGATTACAAATCATCATCATTTGTCAAATGAATTTTGCAACGTCAAACGTCAACGACATCAACGTCAAAATAAAATTATAGGTATTATGAAAAATGAAAATTATAAGGTATCTAAGAAAATTTTAGAGTTTATCTCACAACATTTCAGCATTCAAGGTAATTATAATTATTATTAGAACAACAAAGAAACTATAAATTTTAATCTCGATAGATGTCATATAATAATTACTTATAATTTGACGAAGTGATTAATTTCAATTTCGCGCATGTGCAAACTTAGGCCCTATGCACACCACGTTTTTTAAGCGCGCCGTCGACGCGCCTTTTGGAAACGTGCGTCAACGGCGCGCTTTTATCCTACAAAGCAGTTTGTTGTCGTCTGTATCGATACAAACGCGCGTCACTAGCGCGCGCGCCTTCCGTACGGGCGGGGTTTCCCCCGCAACGAGGGAGGTATGCAGTGTTGCCAGTTGCCACTTTGGTGGTTTTCCCACCAGAACTGCTGCTTTTTTTAGGCGTTTAGTGGTATTTTTTATTATATAGCGCTTTTATTATTTTTAGTGGTTTTTGGCGGTTTCTTAATAAAGAATCTGGCAAAATATTTTTAATAGGGAAATCCCCTAACGTTCCGGAATTACATGATGTTGTTTTCGGCTTAGGTTGACCGGGGAATTCCTAGGCAAAGTGTTTTCTTTTTATCTGTCATTCTTTGAATTTCTTTTTCTTTGTCTGTAATATGGTTCATGTAGTTGAAAAGTCTTAACTTTGATTGTGTTGTGTTTGTGAGTGTTTTGTAACAGTGTTTGAACTTCTGAAACTGTAAATAATATCATTTAATGGAAGTTCCACTTAGCTGTCATAGCAGCTATTGGCCAAAACCCAAAATATTCTTACAAAACCACACAACCACGGCCATCAACATCTTTAGCGTCGACAGTAGCGTAGGCAATGGCATCTACGAGTATGAATGAATTGAATGATGATGAAGTTGTAGAAGATTTATCACTTGATAATCTAGAATTTGAATTACATATTTTTAGGGTTCCGTACCCAAAGGGTACCAACGGGACCCTATTACTAAGCCTACGCTGTCCGTCCGTCCGTCCGTCCGTCCGTCCGTCCGTCCGTCCGTCTGTCAGCGGGCTGTATCTCGTAAACCGTAATAGATAGACAGATGAAATTTTCACATATTATGTATTTCTATTGCCGCTATAACAACAAATAATAAAAATTAAATTAAATTAAAAAAATTAAATTAAAATGGGTAGGTGGGTAGATGGAAATCTTTTAATTTAATTTTTTTTTAACGGAACCCTAAAAGAGCGAGGCCCGACTCGCACTTGGCCGATTTTTTTAAATTGTTTCTCTTGATTTTTAATTTCTTACTCTTCTAATTAAAAACGAACATAATATTAATGTGGTTTTATTTTACTGCATATAGAATACAAATACAGTGTCTGATGAGTTCCCGTAGTCTTTAGGTAACGAATTGTTGATTCAAAACAGTCATTTAACCAATAGATATCTCTTATTACAGAACTGCCCCCCGATTGTCTAAAAGTTGTCGATCAAATCGTCAAAGTTAGCGTCAAAGTAAAATAAACCATAACATCATTGAAGTAGAGCTCAATTTGGTGTATCCATTCTCATCTCATGGTTCTGCTTAAAAACGCAATATGCCAGCGCGTTTGCATCGCGTCTATCGCAACACACGCGCGTCAGTATCGATTCAAACGCGCGTTTTACGCGGTGTGCAAAGGTCTACAGGCTGCGTCTGACTCGCGTGCGTATCGCGACTGTATCGCTACAAACGCGCGTCCACGGCGCGCTTAAAAAACGTGGTGTGCATAGGGCCTAGATGCAAACAAAAAGCTTTTTGTATCACCAATTTCAATGCTTCACTAGCAAGTTTGTTAATCGTAATCATCATTCAAAGGAGAATGAATACATCTCTCATTCAGTGGAAATAACTTCATGTATGAATTGTGTTACTAATTTTGCAAATGTCAACATATTTTTTCGCAATTAATAACGATCTTGTCTAAGGTTTAGTGAAGTCAATAATTATACTTCGCGCGGAGCCACTAAACAGACGAAGAAGAAGAATTATACTTGGCATGACGTTAAGGTCACTAACAAGCGTTAATTGAAAATTTAAAACATCTCCGACAGGCGAATCTATTGCCGGCCTATGTACGATATACCTAAAAATCCTGTTATCCACTTTTCTGCTTAGAATAGAATAGAATAGAATAGAAATGTTTTTTATTCAAATAAACTTTTTTACAAGTGCTTTTGAATCGTCGATGAGTCTACCACTGGTTCGGAATGCCCTTCCTGCCGATAATCATCAGATCCTCCTCCTCGATCCTTGATCATCAACTATCTAACACCTACTCATTGAGACCATTCTATTGAGCCCAAACACGCTATATCTGGTGTAAGTTGCTGAGGAGTTGGGATCCCGCAGACCACTTGATGCTGTAGCGTCAGCTCAAGGCTCAATCACGTAGCCTATGAGTTAATCCTGGGTATGAGCTACTCCATTATAAACAGCCAAATCGGTTCATTCGTTGTAGCGTGAAAGAGTAAAAAATATCAACAAAAACTTTCGCATTTTTATTATTAGTAGAAAGTACTTAATAAGAATCATAAATAATTTAATACGAAAAACTTACAACCCTTTTTTTGTGGGGGTTAAAAATTAATAGGTATGATTTATGGCCGATTTCACCAACGTTGAATGACGCTGTACCGAGGAATAAATTGGGTGTTCTGACAGTTTTATATTGAAAATACTGTCAAAATATCAAAACTCTTACGTAAGACTTATTGTTATTTTACGTTGGTGAAATCGGCCCTTAGCATTGATAAAAATTTAAGGAAAAAAAATTTGAGTCCATATTAATCACACGCAGATTCCCTATTGAACAGGCCAGTCCCAGTGTTGCTAGATAGCCTAAAACTGGATTGCCAAAGCCAGCCGCGGCGGCATACGCCAAATTGAATTTCCCAAGTAGCGTATAATTAATCGCCTAGAGTTTGTTGTTGCGTCCGCGCACACTATCTGCATATCTGTAGGGCCACCATATATACCTAATGGAATAGACATGCCCCAGTATTACTGTTTAAGAAACCTTTTTGTTTAAAATATATTACTGATAACCATTGAGCCAAGGAAATAGTTATTTGTTATACAAGAGTGCAAAGTTGCTTTTTAACCGCGTGCTCAGTTTTGATGACCGAGCAAGCGAAGGATTCTAAAATTGAATCACGAGCGCAGCGAGTGATTCAAAAATTAGAATCCTGAGCGTTAGCGAGGGAATCAAAAGAGCACGAGGTGAAAAATCTTTGCACTCGAGTGCAACACGTAATTTTTCATCTCCCCATTCAAACAATATGACGTGAAAAGAAAATGGCGCGCGCAAAGCAAATTAAAAAAAAGTACACCAAGAAGGTTCCAAGTCTGAGTTTTTAACAAATTAAAAAAGGTTGTATGATAAATTCGGCACCATGGAGGTAGAAGTAAATAGGTTTAATGATGTTTTGAATTCACAAACTTAGTGCACACGATGTTCTAAATTCAATTTACTTTATCCTCTAGAGGATAAAAACGGCTTTTACACTCCGATATCGAAGAGCAAAAATACTCTTTCCGAGATGGGGAGATGAAAAAACCTTAAACGTTCTGACAGTTTTTGAATTTAAAAATCTGTGAAAAAGTTGTATATTGGGCCGATTTTATCAACGTAAAAATAAGTCAATCTTAAGTAATAAGTCAATCTTATGACTTATCCGAGTGTTTTGATATTTTGGCAGATTTTCAATACAAAAACTGTCAGAGCGCCCAATTTATTACTCGGTTGAACGTCACTCGACGTTGGTTAAATCGGCACTCGTTTAAACGACCAAAATCATTGTCACACGACAGGTCCCGTGCACCGACATGCAAATCGCGTGTCCGCTAGGATTTCAACCGGGCTAGATTTATTGAGCGACGCTTATTGCACCCACCGGCACTTACCGGCACCTACCGGCACCTACCGGCACCTACCAGCTACCGTCCCGGCCACGTACCACCGTCATGCCTATTGCACCTTGCTACTCGATTAATCTCTGTTTTTATAATGGTCTGAAGTGGTTTGATGACCACTGTGGTACACCTCTTAAGATTGATTATACGGGTCTGCTCGCGAAATTCAAATTTAATTTGGTTTTTCGCAATTTGTAAACTAATACGACAAAGTAGGCTTATGGCATTCTAATTACGACGATAGCAGTATCATCTTCATAGGTTTATATAAAAATCTTTACTTCAAAGTGTCCAGTTTAAGAAATTTGTTCTGTGGTTACTTACGACTGCACATCGACGAATGAGTCGACTGAGAGAGTTTGCACTGGTGTTTATTTGATTTAGGGCCGATTACACCAGCGTAAAATTTATTTTAGTGAAATCGGCCCTTGGTATATACAAAGGGCCGATTCATTGCACCTCGTCACAACTTATATAAATATTATTTATTTTTAAAATGAAATTTTATTTTTTATTTTTAGAAATTTTAAAAAGTCGTGGAACAAAAGTTATTTACTTTGATACATAGAAGTTGCCTATAGAAAGTTGTTAGCATTTTACAATTAACGCTGTATATAGTACAATATCTGAATTATAAAACATACTTAGATGATCACACAGAGCGTATAATATTTTTCATTCCGTGGATTATCCAGTGGAGTTACCCTACTCGTAGTGTAATTAATAACAGTACAAATAACAATGCGATGGTAACAACACTCTTCAAATAGAGTGCATAGATATACATAATAAATAGCTATTATGTATTCACAGCATGCAGCTAGTGCTGGCTGCTAGCATCATTACCACGTGAATTGAAAAGGTGGCGAGTTTACCTTTTCAATTCACGTAAACCTTTGGTCTCACTTTGAGCGTACTTTGCCAGCATAAGAACTTCATTACTACTGAAAACAAGTCTTGACTCTGGCGTATAGATTAATTACGAGAACAAGGCTCGATCCTCCAAAATTCAAGACGTTTGAAAGTGTAGTGTCCATACAGCAAGTTGTGGGTAGATATAAAACAGAGAGGCGCATAAATACAGGGCACCACTGTGTTGTGTGTAAGCCACGTACAGAGTAGCACGTCAGAGAAGTGTTGTATCAGAATGTGTGTTATTACGTACTGTTGAATACATGGGTATTCTACAGAAAGTATTTACAAAGCGCCACCAAGACGATTTTGTTCGTGCTGGCCTGTTACAACTACATACAAATTCTTTCGCAAAGATAATAACTACACACATTGAAACAATAGTGGAGAGGATCTCTATATTGTATCTCTTCAATATTTATTTTTTAAGTTATCATATAAATAGGAGGTATTTATTTATTTATTTATTTGTTATATACGATCTAAGTCAGAAGTAAAAATTTTGGAAAACCCAAGGCGCTTTTGCGCACTATGGTATTAGGTGAGCTAATTTCAACAACGCGCGGTTCAAACCCCACTATTCACTTAACACACAATCTTAATGCTTAGTTTGAGAAGAAAGGTGTAAGTAGGTATATGAGTTGTATTTTTATGGCTAATACTGTAAAAAATGTCTAAAGTACTTAGGGTATAAGTATATTTTTGGAAGACATTATTTTCTTCTTCTTCTTCTTAATCAACCTATAAACGTCCACTGCTTTACAAAGGTCTCCTGCATGGACTTCCACGGGCTTCGGTCTTGCGCGGCCTGAATCCAGCGGCTCCCTGCGACTCGTTTGATGTCGTCGGTCCACCTGGTGGGGGGGTCTGCCAACACTGCGCTTACCGATGCGGGGCCGCCACTCCAGCACCTTGGGACCCCAACGACCATCAGCTCTTCGAACTATGCGGCCCGCCCATTTCCACTTCAGTTTCGCGACTCGCTGAACTATGTCGGTGACTTTGGTTCTCTTACGGATCTCCTCATTTCTGATTTGATCTCGAAGGGATACTCCGAGCATAGCTCTCTACATCGCTCGCTGAGTGACCCTGAGCCTTCTTTAATAAATTATTCTTTTGTAAATTTTAAAAAATATGAAAAAAGGATGTTATTGTTCCTAA
The DNA here is from genome assembly GCA_029955525.1 of Oeneis ivallda. Classification (NCBI taxonomy): domain Eukaryota; kingdom Metazoa; phylum Arthropoda; class Insecta; order Lepidoptera; family Nymphalidae; genus Oeneis; species Oeneis ivallda. The sequence continues at coordinate 2,627,969 of JARPMR010000015.1, forward strand.
GTTTTACTATTAAAGTTGATGTGAGGACTACAATGAGTTTTCGATTCATTGTTATTTATTTTCTTGAATGTAGAGCAGTTCATAAAATCGCTCACGTTTTGACAAACACTTTATTTCATAATAGCCACTTTGATTTTTCTTTTTCTTATCTCTTAAAAAACTTAACCCAACTGATTGATCTTACTCTATCTAAGTACACATTGTTAATATCAGTGAATTGGAACGTAGTTCCTTATAGCGCGGTGCGGATGGGGGCTAGAAGGAAAAAATTAAGACAAAACTGAACCGACACTTTTTTGAACGTGAATTTGGCATTGTGTTGAATATTTTCACACTACAATATTAGATCTCCGTAGCCTTGTGGTTTCTACAGTCGCTAAACAGTTAAAGGTCGATGGTTCGAATCCCAGCTCGACAGACTGAATTTTCTATTTTCAATTTTATTTTAAATAATTTCTACATGTGGAATTTTTCCCTAATTTTTTATAACTTATAAGTTATTTAACTTATAAGTTTTTATTACTTATAAGTTATTTAACTCATAAGTTTTTTATAACTTATAAGTTATTAAAAAATTAGGGAAAATTCCACATGTAGAAATTATTTAAAATAAAATTGAAAATAGAAAATTCAGTCTGTCGAGCTGGGATTCGAACCATCTATTATTGTAGTGTGAAAATATTGAACACAATGCCAAATTAATTAATCGAAAGGAACTTCGTTCCATCCGGGTGTCCCTTGACACCTCTCAAGTTTTTTACATAAATGTGGTGTTTTCATATTTATTAGCTCAGCAATAGGTATAAGTGGTTAAATTACCTACTTATTTGATTCTACGAGTATATGGATAAAATTTGGTTTAAGTTTCTCCTAGGTTTAAGGTTTAACCTGCGCAGGCAATGTCAGTCATCATAAGATTTAAAAAAATCATCATCATCATGATGATGATGATGATGATCAGCCTGTCTCCTCTCAGAGAAGGGTTACAGGCAGGCCATAGTCCACCACGCTGGTCCAATTCGAATCGGCAGACTTCTCACACCTTTGAGAACATTTATGGAGAACTCTCAGGCGTGGAGATTTCCTCACGATGTTATCCTTCACCGTTGAAACGTGTGATATTTTAATTGCTAAAACGCACTTACCTAACTCCGAGGTGCGTGCCCGGGATCGAACTTGCGACCCCCCGAATAGGAGACCACAGCCCCAACCACTAGTCTATCACTCATCATAGGTAAACTTACTTCTTTCTACCTTATATTATTAGATACTCGATATTTCCATTTTTTGTGTATCACTTGTTATTATAACTTGTGTTTATGCAATGAGGCGCGTCGTACGCGGTGTGGTTACTAATTGCACTTCATAATTTATCAATACCGCAATCAATACGGTTGCACCTAATTACTGCTCTAATAAAAATACTTGTTTTTATTTTTGACGTGATAACGTCTTATAAATCGATGAACACCGGCTGCACGCACGAAAAAGTGCACGTTCCGCCTGAGCCTGAGCGTGCAAGCGAGAGCGCGGTGCGATAGAGAGGCACGATCGGCCCAAACTTTGGCTTGTGCCGCCCGCCAGTCATCGTCAATGTGATTATGACGTTATCACGTAAAACTATCGTCTGTAAGCCGACTTTACAGACAACCAATTTTTTTTCAATTGCATTCTTAGATTTCGACGATCCTCATGCCCGATGCAAAGCAAAAGATGAGGTCTAGATGTAATTTTTTTAAACAAGAAAGAAATTAACCCAACCTAACCCAACAAAACCTAAAAACCACTATCGAAACTATTCATGAATCTTATATATAGGTACATAGAGCAATATTCTCATACTTTGTATCATGAATAAGTTTCATGCTGGTTCATCTCAAACAGTGCATTACAATTTACAATGGTAGATAGGTATGTACACTTAACGATTTAAAAGCACTTTGTGAAAGTTTATTAACCGACTTCAAAAAAGGAGGAGGTTCTCAATTCGTCGGAATCTTTTTTTTCGTATGTTCACCGATTACTCGAAGACGCCTGAACCCATTTGGAAAATTCTTTTTTTGTTTCAAAAGGTATACTTCCCAAGTGGTCCCATTGAAATTTTATGGAAATCGTTCGAACTGTTTTTAAAATATCAACAATAAATTATATACTTTGGTACTGGCGCGGGCGTTTGAAGTCGGTTTTTTAAAAATAATCTATACTTATTTTTTATAACTACCTAATAAATTATTTGAAAAACTTTTCTATATTCTATTCTGTAGATACTATTGCTAACTCTTTAAGTGCCGATTTCACCAACCTCGAGTGACGTTTAATCGAAGAATAAATTGTGCGTTCTGACAGTTCTCATATTGAAAATACTGTCAAAATATCACGCTCGGATAAGACTAATTTTACGTTGGTGAAATTGGCCCTTAACAGAACTAAATAGATAATCTTTTTTAAATTTTTACTTAAATCCAAGAAGGTTGAGGTCATGTTGGACAGTTTTTGTCAGCTATGAGTCCATTAGCCCAGCCATGTAATTAATCGTTAAGCACATAAACAAACACGTATCGTATCGACACGACGTGACGCGAGTTGACGTGACGTGACGTGACGCTCAAGCTTTCGTTTTAGCGTTCGGGCGAGGCGTGTTTTTTTCTAATTACATTTTGACAGATGAACTACGATAGAGTGATTAAGGATCGGTCGAACAAAGCGCGTTCTCGCTTTACTTTTTTGCTATAGGTATAAGGTGGTAAGGAAGGGGTGTGGCAGTGAACATTCAACCCATATCCCTAATCCCGTACCCCTAATCGGGTTCTACACGCCATCGTGCCGGAACGCGGCACGTCTTTGACGGTAGGATGGTAATTGGTAACTAGCTATGGCCAAAGCCTCCCACCAGACTCTATCTTGAGTCTTGAGTAGAGCCAGAGTACGATTTAAAGGTCTTAGCCTTAAATATTTTCTAATCTTCTTTTTCTTCGAAAGCACTTTCTCACTTCTATTCTATTCTTCTTTATCAAATGATAGACGTCCACAGCTGGATAAAGGTCTCTTGCATGGACTTCCACAGGTCTCGGTCTTGCGCCGCCTATATCCAGCGGCTCCCTGCAACTCGTCTGATGTCGTCGGTCTACCTAGTGGGTTTTATAACAGCGATTTCCGGTGCTAGGTTTCACTTGGTCACGCCATAACTTGAGAACGACTTCACCGATCACATTAAATTTTTTTAAGTTTTCTTATACTTTGTAGAAGGTTCTTACGGAAAGAAAAGCTAAGAAAATAGCGCAGAAAATTGGATAATTTCAGAAAACTTAACTACTATTTTAACTTTGCGAGTTTGACAGTTCACGCGTTTGATGAATGTGAATTTAGCAGGCAGCTGTTTTTTTTTTTAACAAAAGAAATGTCTATTAATTTTTCTTTTAATAATTGACAGATGGTTTGAATTGAGTTCGAATTGAATATAACAGGATAAATAGTCCTAACTCTAAGTGGTTGTAAGAAAACGCTTTTAAATCGAAGATATAAATGCCTAAATGCCATGAATTTCACTACACATGAAGAATATCAATGTAGCAATATACCAAAACAATAATTAGATTACTAATGTCTCAGATTTAGGAATTGCGATTTTTCAAAGTTTCAACACGCGATATCTCGAAAAAGCGTTTTTTGAGATAGTAAGTATTGAAAATCACGTGCGATTAGTTGTGTCAGCTAGTCCACTTAAAAATCAGTGTACATACCTATCCATTCCTATCCATCTTAAGATAGAAGTTAGTCGGTATGCATTTTTGGAACTTACCTCATTGTGGAAACACTGCATATATTATAGCATAGTATTTACTGTATTGTAAATTTGTTTTGAAAAGACCAACCGCCGAGTTTCTTGCTGGTTCTTCTCGGCAGGAAGGACATTCCGAACCAGTGGTAGATTCATCGACTATTCAAAAGCACTTGTCAAAGTTTATTTGAATAAAAAATATTTCTATTCTATTCTATTCAATCCGCTCACCTCCCCGCTCCCGCCCACGGTTCAACAGGGCCTTAAACCGCACATACATGGTCATTGTACGTGATTGACACTGACCCAAGAAATGGACAGCGTAATGATTCCCCTCGTACCGTAATTGCTGCCTAATGCGATCAATTGGTACACAATTACCACTGGTTATCAATTAGAAAAAATGTTAGCTTAATAGATGAAAATTGTTGGAGCTTGGTCGTAGGTGGTTTTAGTAATGGCTCCTTGTAATTGGTATGTCCTCCTTCAGCTAGTTCTTAAGGTTGTTCGCGTTGAAATCATCATCATCATCATCAATTCATCATTATCAACCCATCATCGGCTCACTACTGAGCGAGGTCTTCTCTCAGAGAAGGGATATAGGCCATAGTCCACCACGCTGGCCCAATGCGAATTGGCGGACTTCACACACCTTCAAGAACATTATGGAGAACTCTCAGGTGTGCAGGTTTCCTCACGATGTTTTCCTTCACCGTTAAAGCATGTGATATTTAAATTCTTAAATATGATATTTAATTTCGCGTTGAAATAACATAACATAACTGGTCAAGTGCGTTTCAGGGTATGTAACACATGAGGGTTTCGTAGTCATGAAAGTAAAAGGAAGAATTTTATGAAACAAATCAAAATACTTTGATTTATGTTCTATAGGCAATTGCCGCGTGAATTTTATAGGAAAACCTTTTTCAATACCAACCTGATAATTGTTAACCGACTTGAAAAAAGGAGGAGGTTCACAATTCGTCGGAATCTTTTTTTTTGGTTTTAATGTACGTTCACCGATTACTCAAAGACGCCTGAAACGATTTGGAAAATTATTTCAAAGGGTGTAACTCCCAGGAGTCCCAGGTGGTCTCATTGAAATTTTATCGAAATCTGTCAAGCGGTTTTTAAAATATCAACAATAAATTAAGTATATACTTTGTAGTGGCGCGGGCGTTTTTGAATTCGGTTTTCATATTTACTAAGTTACTGACTAAAATAAAATTAAAAAAAAAAACACGCTTCGAATTGATAACCTAGAAAATAAAATAAATTATAATAATTTAGCCCAAAGGCCTCTGTTGAGGCCAACGGCTTGGCCAACGAAACAAGACCTGGACTGCTAGATTCAGGGGCCCATCAGCTGTAACCTGAGTCCAGGGTCGCTGGCCTAAGGGCCTTTCTCCGCGGTCAGATATGGTCTCAACGCAGTGTGGACTTAAATGGTAGGGTTGCACTAACCTTCTTCGCTGTAGTCAATCCTTGTACGGCCTGAGGTTGTATGAGAGTGGTGGTGTGGTGTGTTGTGAAGGTAAAGTGTAAATGTGAACTTCTCAGACCGCTAGGCGCCGCAGGCAGGCAGCCAGCTGATGGCCTGCAGGCTGTACACTCGGCTGGTCACTAGTTTGGTCCAACGAGAGCTGGTCTAAAGTCACTTTTCACCGACACTTCGGGTCTACAGTTACACTTCGCCGAGCGCGTTGGCGAGCAAAATCGGCGGGTTGCAAAGTTTCTTTTGTCACAAAAGGTTAGTTCGACACATAGATCGCTCAACTTCGCAACAAAACCGTAAGATAATCAAATCTAGGCACTCAAAAAGGCAAAACGGGCGCGAGGGGACGCGAAATTTTCCGTGATACGTATTAGCTGTCAAACAGGAAAAATTGCAAATTCACCACGCCCAAGAACGGCGGGAAGTTAAAAACGTCATCTGTCAACCTTCATTGCGAGCCACAGAGAGTTTGCTAGCGTCACGACCATGGAACTAGGAATTATGGCGCGAACAATCCCCCCGCCCGTGGTCGTAAGGATTAAGTTAAGTCTAGAACAAATCTGACCGCGGAGAAAGGCCCTTAGGGCAACGACTCTGGACTCGGGTTCAGCTGATGGGCCCCTGAATCTAGCAGTCCAGGTCTTGTTTCGTTGGCCAAGCCGTTGGCCTCAACAGCCTCCTTACCTCTTAGCCTCGCTATTCAGAGAGGTAATAGCGCAAATGTTTTGTGCACCATGCCCATTAGCAATCACTTGGACGGCGTGTATTTTTTGTAAATATAAATTAGTAGTAGTTTTTTAATTCATTTTTTCCATATTTTTTATTTCTGATTATTGAGTTATAGTATTGACGAATAAATACAGTTACTAAATAATAATACTCTGGAGTTTTTTAGATTATTACAAGTAGTCTATGCGTTTTTTCGAAACGTTTTCTGCCATTTGTTTAAAAAATTCAAAATTCAAAATTATTTATTTCATGTAGGCCAACCTGTGGCTCTTATGACACGTCAAGATTCTACCACCGGTTCGGAAAGCGGATTCTGCTGAGAAGAGCCGGCAAGAAACTCAGCAGTTGCTCTTTTCAAAATAATCATTTTACAATATTAATAAGTAGCTATTACATTGTAATAAGTTTTTATACTATCTTGTGGGCAGCTGGATGCCAAGCTGATTTAACCCGTGCAACTTTGTTAGAATAGAATATGACATTTCCACAAAACGTAGGTACTACAATTCAATTCATGTCAAAGACGGGCAGATAGAAAACCTTTACCTTGGGAAAATAGATAAAAAGCTTCCGAATATAACGAGTCTCTAAGATTATCTGGAAGAGAGCCTTATGTCGAAGTGTCGTTTTATTACCGAGGAATAAATTGGGCATTCTGACAGTTTTGTATTCAAAATACTGTCAAAATATGACGCTCGGGTAAGACTTATTTAACATTGGTGAAATCGGCCCTAAGACTGAATTAATATTCCTACCTATTAAAATATTTCTCCTGTATTTCTGTGTAAAAGCCTTCTTAATATACAAGCATAAGTATCTACAGGGGAAAGAATATACTACCTGCGCTTGTTTATTGCCGTAAATGATTTGCGAGGAACCAGCCGAATGTCTTCATTATGACTTTATCGTGTATTTGATCGGGAAAGCGGCATAGCAAGTGGACTATTATGTCTTTATACGGAGGCACTGAGTTATTGCAGCAGAATTTTAGTGGTGCTAACAAATGACTTATGTAGGTACACGCGGACTCTATACATTCCTATCTCTGTTATGTATGCTTAACTTTGCATTTGCAACTTTAACTGAAGTAAACACTAATAAAATGCGGACAGGAAATGAAAATATCGTTCGTTTATTTTTTAGACTAAATGATGCCCCCAACTTCGTCGTTTTTGATTTCCGCGGGCTATAATTTTCCGGGATAAAGTAGGTATGCCCTATGTGTTAATACCCAGGGGGGGGTATGAGCTATCTCTATTCCAAATTTCAGCCATATCGGTTCATTCAATGTTGCGCGGTGAAGGAGTAACAAACATCCATCCATCCGTCCTCACAAACTTTCGCATTTATAATATTTATTAGTAATATCTAGTAAGCAGTGATAGCCTAGTGGTTACGACTGTGGTCTCCTATTCGGGGGTCACAGGTTCGATCCCGGGTACGCACCTCTGACTTTTCGGAGTCAAGTCCGTTTAAGCAATTAAATATCACATGCTTTAACGGTGAAGGAAAACATCGTGAGGAAACCTGCACACCTGAGAGTTCTCCATAATGTTCTCGAAGGTGTGTGAAATCCGCCAATTCGCATTGGGCCAGCGTGGTGGACTATGGACTCTGAGAGGAGACCTCGCTCAGTAGTGAGCCGATGATGGGTTGTTAATGATGATGATGAGGTTAGTAGGACTAGCCCATGGCCGCGACTTTGTCTGCGTGGAAAAAGTTTAAAAAAATAGCTTTGTGTTAATCAATAAAATCAGTAGGTACTAAAATAAAGTAATTTATCTTCTCATAATAGATGCTCCAGCGTGAAGCCGACGCTCGTACTTGCAAAACACCGACCGATGCAAAAAAATAATTAAAAAACAAACAAACATACGGAATTTCTTGGTTCGGTCGCCGCGCTCAAACTGTTTGTCCTAGTTCAAAGCCCGCGATAAAAGCTATGCAATAGCTTAATAAACCGTAGTCGATCACCTCGCATCCGAAGGTCCAATTAACGCAAAAAGCCGCGTCCGAACGTTCGCTGTGCGGACCGCGCCGCGCTCGCAAAGACGCTATGCGCGCTATGCGCCCCAGCGGCTGCGAAACCATCTTCCTCACATTTAATTGCACTGTATCATCGCATACTGAAATACCCTTTAATTTTTTTCCCCGAGAGGCCCGCGTAATGACATAATCGGGGCCCGGTCCGCCGGGCGGGTTTTTACGGGATAACTCCGATGCATTTTTGTTTTAATACCATTATGCCAGCCGCCTGGATTACTTAGAAAGTTGTGGACCGAATTCGTCGATCTGTAACCGCATTCGATTGTCTAAAAACTGTGTAAGAATTTTGGTGAACTTGGTAATAGGTAGTTTTATTCGCATATTTTTAGAGAATGAAATAGGTACTTAGAGCTACTTATGGCCGATTTCACTTGCTCTGACAGTTTTTGTATTGATAATACTATAAAAATATCAAAACGCTCGGATAAGACTTAGGTATTTTAAGTTAGTGAAATCAGCCCTAAAAAAAATTCAAAATTCAAAATTATTTATTTCACGTAGGCCAACCTGTGGCTCTTATGACACGTCATGACTCTACCACCGGTTCGGAATTCGATTCGGAAGCGGATTCTGCTGAGAAGAGCCGGCAGGAAACTCAGCGGTTGCTCTTTTCAAAATAATCATTTTACAATATTTTATTATGTAGCTATTAGGTACATTGTAATAAGTTTTTTATACTAAGTATCTTGTGGGCAGCTGGATTCCAAGCGGATTTAACCCATGCAACTTTGTTAACTTAACTTAAGTTGATTAGCGGTAGTAATATCCTGAATTCACCCATGTTCTACCGATACACAGATTCTGCCAACCTTAAAAATTTAGGTAGGTAAGTACCTAATCCGTTATAAAATAGGTATTACCTATTATTTTTCTGAAAATCCGGGTCGACAACCCTACTGTAGACGCGGCTTTATAGAAGCCTATTTATCAAATCCAAATAAAAATAGCCGTATAATAACACGTTTCAACTCTCGAGTATGAAAAATCAGTCGCAAAAACTCGTGAATAAATACCGCCATGTTGCGCGGCCATTTTACTCGCGTATCGTAATTGCACAAGATGGCCGCCCGATTGGTTGGCGGAAAAAAAGCTAAGAAGTGCTAATCGCTCCAGATTCGCCGCTAGCGAGGAGCTGTTGAGTATAATTACTAACTCGCATACCTACTTAGGTACGTAGTACTTGCTGTTTAAAGTAATGAGCTAACAGCTTGATAGCGTGGGATAATTAGTTTAAAGCCTACTACGTACTTACTTAAATAGAGCCTGCTTTTAGTGATTGAAAGATTTACGGGATGTTGCGAGGCTGTTCTCAAAAAAAATAAATTAAGTGGCACTCGGGGACTGCCGCGGTAAAGCTATTACATAGCATTTTTTTATCAACTTATGCAATTATAATATTTAAGCAATATTTTTTTTTGCATAATAAAAATTATGCAAAAAAATAATTAAAAAACAAACAAACAAGAAAAGCGCACTGTCACTACTTCGCGAGTGAGATTCGAACCTGCGACATCATACACCATACGGTAAAGAAAGCGGCCGCTCGCCCACTGCGCCAAACAGAGCTACTTGTGAACCTCTAAAATGTTGAACGCTTACTGAACGACGGTGTTAGGTTTATTTTCGTTACGGAATTTCTTGATTCGGTCGCCGCGCTCAAACTGTTTGTCCTAGTTCAAAGCCCGCGATAAAAGCTATGCAATAGCTTAAAATGTGGTGTGCAAACAGACAGACGGCAATATTGCAGTTTTTATAAAGTTTTTATACACTTGACATGCACTTGTTTCGAAACTGCCGACTCTCTGTGCGGTCAGAATGCAATTGACGATTGTATTTTTAAGCAATCGTATTGAGTGCAATCTAATACGACAATACTTACAGTTTGAATTAATTGCAGTCGGCACTAAAATTAAATCCAAACTGCAGATTTGCAATTACAATTGCGGACCTATAGGTACGGTGAACGGTACTTATCTATATAGGTGTTGAACATAAAGCCTAGTTAGAATGAAGAATTACTTACTTACCTACGCCTACTAGGAATCAACTAGGAATCAACGAAATAGTTGATTTAAAAAACTTGAGAAGTGTCAAGGGACACCAGGATGGAACGTTGTTCCTTTCGATTAATTAATTTGGCATTGTGTTCGGTATTTTCTCGGTACAATAATGGCTCTCCGTAGCCTTGTGGCTTCTGCAGTCGCGTAACAGCCAAAGGTCGATGGTTCGAATCCCAGCAGCGTTGAACTTTTAGGCGACTGCCGGAGCCACTAGGCTACGGAGACCCAATATTGTACCGCGAAAATAACGAACACAATGCCAAATTCACATTCAAAAAAGTGTCGTTTTCAAAAAAGTGTCGATCAGTGTCGAGTGTCGGTTCAATTTTGTCTTAATTTTTTCCGTCTAGCCCCCTTCCGCACCGCGCGATAAGGAACTAAAAAACCTCACAATCTTCTTCAGGAAATCTTCGATTTTTCGCTTTTTCGAAAAACTATCCTTTGTAGGATGCCAGCTATCTACGAGCCTTAAGGCTTAAGCAATTGCTTGATGATTAGTTCATCGATTCCGTGAATAGGGAACGTATAAACAGACACACTTTCGCATTTATAAGTATGGAACTCATAACAAGAGCTATTGTTCGCCGGGCAGCATCGCTAGACGCTAATGAACGTAATATTTTTGTGATCGCGCGCTCAATAAAGTCGCGGCCGGGCGGGGCCTTTGTGGCGAAATCGATACAACACACCCTGCTTATTAATGTGTTACTGCATCTGAATTATAGCGTCTTTCATGCCGTAATGATTAGTCTTCAGCAAATTAGCAGAAATCTGTTATAATTTAGCTATTGCATAGTTTTTATCGCGGGCTTTGAACTAGGACAAACAGTTTGAGCGTGGCGACCGAATCAAGAAATTCCGTAACGAAAAACAACCTAACACCGTCGTTCAGTAAGCGTTCAACATTTTAGAGGTTCTCAAGTAGCTCTATTTGGCGTAGTGGTCGAGCGGCCGCTTTCGAGCGCCGATGTCGCAGGTTCGAATTTCACTCGCGAAGTAGTGACAGTTCGCTTTTCTTGTTTGTTTGATTTTTAATTTTCTTTTTTGCATAATTTTTATTATGCAAAAAAAAATATTGCATTAATGTTTATGAATGGAGATAGGTCGTACCCAGGATTAACACAAAAGCTACATTTTATCCCGGAAAATTAAGGAGTTCCCGCAGGAATTAAAACCCTTAATTTAGCGGACGAAGTCGCGAGTATCGTTACAAACAGCACTATTCATTATTCCTTTTAAACTCAATTGCTTATATCAAGCCATTATGAAAAATATTAGTAGATGATTCGTAATGACTGCTTTCTCACAGCAATCTATCACTTCTAAATATCGGTCTTTATAAAGCGGTGTTATAATTCAGGGTTCCGTGTGATTGGGCGGGGATATCTCCATGTTGATGATCGTAATTAACAGCACTGAGACGTTTTTATGGTAACTACTTTAAACTTTGACTCGCTCCACATTTGTTTGAGTGTATTCAGTGTAATGGCTTAATTAGTGCGGTATTACGGAACGAGATAGCAGCGAACAGTTACAATAAATATGACGATGATCGCGATGAGACACTCGGAAGGCTCACGTTCACTCAGCGATTTCAATAGGGTATTTGACTAAATTAAAAATATCGTTTCATTTGGTGTCATCCTAAAAGATTATTATCTAAAAACATTATTCCATACGACAAAACTAAAAATTAAAGTTTTATTTAATTAGAAAACATTAAATAAAATTGCTATAATTCCGGCCATGGTCACGTGATCGAAAACGTTCCGTGATCTCGAATGACGTCACAGTCCACACCACCTATGGGCTGTGGAATTGTCATTGTTTGAAATGTGAACTGTGACGTCATGAGAGCAAATGGAACGTTTCGGCGGCAATTTATTTTTTTGAATTTATTTCTCGATTTTTATGAAAAATACTGAAAATTATGCCGAAATATACGTTTTGTTAGCTTCAGCATAGCATTATTAACAATTTAAGATGATTTTCTAAAAGTAGTCAAATACCCTATTATCAAAGAAAAGTATAGACAAAGAGTACCTATGTTATCAACTTAGTACCTATTTCAACGACGTAAAACAAAACGTACCTAAATTTGATATTTTGACAGTATTTTCAATATGTACAAAAACTGTCAGAACACCCAATTTATTCCTCGGTCACTCGAAGTTGGTGAAATCGGCACTTCAGTTGGTGTAACAAACTCTATCCAAGCTAATACTCAGGTAGGGTTATGATTTTCATGATATGACGGCGGCAATGGGGCTACTTTCTGTCTGCCCTTATTAACATGAATTGAATTGTAGTACCTACGCTTTTTTTGGAACTTCACCTCATTGTGGAAATATTATATTCTATTCTATTCTAACAAAGTTGCATGGGTTAAATCGGCATGGCATCCGGCTGTCCACAAGATAGTATAAAAAACTTATTATAACGTCATAGCTGCATAATAATATTGTAAAATGATAATTTGAGAAAAGAACAACTGCTGAGTTTCTTGTCGGCTCCTCAGCGGTATCCGCTTTCCGAACCGGTGGTAGATTCATGACGTGTCATTAGAGCCACAGGTGGGCCTACGTGAAATAAATAATTTTGAATTTTGAATTTTTTACCTCCGAAGCGCCTAAACTATTGAGCCGATTTTGATGTAGGTATGAGGTATCGATCGACTCTTTATTATGGTCCGTGTGATAGGCTGTATTCTATACGAACAAAATCAATTTTCAACCGACTTCAAAAAAGGAGGAGGTTATCAATTCGTCGGAAACTTTTTTTTATGTATGTTCACCGATTACTCGAAGACGCCTGATCCGATTTGGGAAATTCTTTTTTGTTTGAAAGGGTGTAGTCTCCAGATGGTCCCATATAAATTTTATCGAAATCGGTCAAGCGGTTTTTAAAATATCAACAATAAATTATATACTTTGTATAGTGTGTGTGTAATGTAGTAAAGCGGGAGTTTGAAGTCGGTTATTTAATAGTTATTTGTGTTATATGGGGCCAAAGGAATTTTTTGTTCCCCGAGGGCGTTATTTTGAATTCAGAGCGAAGTGAAGGAATCTATAGTAGACTCCCGAGCGCAGCGAGGGATTCTAAAGTAGAATCCTGAACGTAGCGAGGAATTCAATATACGCCGCCCGAGAACAAAAAATTTTGGCCCCGAATGATACACATTATTTTTCATCATTACCTATGAGAAAAAGCTAGGAGTATCAACCTACTATATATAGAGTATAGACATTACCAATACGTATACGTATGTAATTGAAAGTTTAAATAAAACACAAATAAATTTTTATGAAATAATTAAACATTAATATTTATATTGGAAGTATGGGCGTATATGTCTAATCGACAAATTTGATCACGTGACTTATCGTAGACAACAGCTTCTCAAACATTTTTGAATTTCGACACATTTTTGAATTCTCTCTTCTGATTGGTCCGCGTTAGTGCTTTAGTATGCTAAAGCACTATAACGCGGACCAATCAGAAGAGAGAAATGAAAAGTCCCATGGGGTTAAAATGAAATTTTGCTCCCGCTGTCCTCTGAAGCCAATATTCGTTTTTCGAATAGGTATGATGAAAAAAGCATTTTTTATATGAATCCATAGTCGGGTTATAGATTTTGTTTTGGAACGTAGTTCCTTATCGTGCGGTGCGGAAGGGGGCTAGACGGAAAAAAATTAAGACAAAGTTGAACCGACACTTTTTTGAAAGTGAATTTGGCATTGTGTTCATTTTTTTCACAGTACAATATAAGATCTCGGTAGCCTTGTGGTTTCGACAGTCGCTAAACAGTTAAAAGTCGATGGTTCGAATCCCAGCTCGACAGACTGAATTTTCTATTTTCAATTTTATTTTAAATAATTTCTACATGTGGAATTTTTCTCTAATTTTTTATAACTTAAAATAAGTTGGTTTTTTTGCGCAGAAAGCGGTGAGCGAAAGCGACAGGACTGGCAGTTTGTTTTATACAATGAAATGGTGGATAAAACATTATAGGTGTATATACCATAATATAAATCTTATCTAAATTAAGTTATAAAAATAAGTTATTTAGCGACTGTCGAAACCACAAGGCTACCGAGATCTTATATTGTACTGTGAAAATAATGAACACAATGCCAAATTAATTAATCGAAACTTCGTTCCATCCGGGTGTCCCTTGACACCTCTCAAGTTTTTTTTGTCTTGTTCAATGGCGATGTTATATACTTAATAACACCATCGTAGCACCACGAATGCCGCGTCACCCATTAGAGGGCAATTAACGGTAAACTAAGTCAACTGGCAATACCTAATAGCCAATTAGTGATACCTGTCGAGTCTACAGTATCTATCTAACTATCTACTAGAATATTGAAGAAAACACTATCTCCTAATTGACGCGACTCTTTAAAACAAGGGAAAGTTACAGAGAACCTATTGTGGAAAGTTACACTGGTAAATTGACATACAACAATAAAACGAAAGACTACTACTCGCAAATGTATAATCATATGCCTATACAGTTCGAGATTTAGGTTGCTAAACAACCTAGCAACCCAAATCTCGAACGATGTTAGATTGCGAGATAGTCTTAACCCAAATAGACTATACTTATCTGACTAATCCTTAATAATATTATAAATGGAAAAGTGTGTTTGTTTGTTGGTTTGTCCTTCAATCACGCCGCAACAGAGCAACGGATTGACTTGATTTTTGCATGGGTATAGTTGAGGACCTGGAGAGTGACAGTGAGTGAAAAAGAAGCCTATACTTTTTATCCCGGAAAATCAAAGGGTTCCCGAGGGATTTAAAAAACTAAATACACGCGGACAAAGTCGCGGGCATCAGCTAGTAAATTTATAAACACAAATCAAAAATCGATTTTTGATTTGTTTTTAGGGTTCCGTACCCAAAGGGTACCAACGGGACCCTATTACTAAGCCTACGCTGTCCGTCTGTCCGTCCGTCTGTCAGCGGGCTGTATCTCGTAAACCGTAATAGATAGACAGATGAAATTTTCACATATTATGTATTTCTATTGCCGCTATAACAACAAATAATAAAAATTAAACTAAATTAAAAAAATTAAATTAAAATATTTCCATGGGTACATGAAAATATTTTAATTTAATTTTTTTTTAACGGAACCCTAAAAGAGCGAGGCCCGACTCGCTCTTGGCCGATTTTTATTTTATTCTGAAATTTCCTTAAGTGTAGGTTATCACTTTAATAAAAAATCCTATTTAATCAAATGTTGATTCGCTTCAGTTTGACAGAAGCGAAACATTACCAAAACTGCGAGTTACGCAGGCAATTAGGTAACTAAGTATGAATGAATATACTTTTATTATACACCACAATATAACATAGAGAAAGACACTAAAAAAATCTATACATCACCCTTTTTATACTGCTAAGGTTTCAACTTTTACGGCTGAGCCCGGAGATGTAATAAAGACCTTAGGAATGGGAAAGTTGACACTAGTGCTTCCCGGCACACAGTGAAGGAAATAATGAGTGAGTGAAAAATGCTGAATGAAATAATTTTGTCAGAGAAGTCAGCAAAACACAGTAGCTACAGTAAAAATGAAATATAAATAATAGGTATATATACCTATTTTTAGGATTTAAAAAGAAGGGGTTATTATCTTGTCTTACTTATAAGTAAGACAAGATAATAACCCCTTCTTTTTAAATCCTTAGATATTTGAAATTTTCTTAATGCAAACGCTCAAGCTAATCCCGCGGTTTAGGCTCAGTCGGTCAATGCGTCACTTACCAGTACCACTTACCACTTATATATACTTAAATACATTATATAGATATTAATAGACAGATTGAACACATAACCACTCGTTTGCGGCGCACGATCGGGTAAAAAATCATTTATAAGGAACGCGTTTCACCGTAGACGATTTGTCACTTTAACAGACGTAGGGTTCAAGCTTTTTGTATTTACAAGAAATAAAGTACATATTACTTACTTAGGTACATCAATTTCGGAAAAGGAAATAGTCGTGCTCGACGTCCACTGCTGGATCAATATCCAACCATATATAACCATATAACATATTGACCAATGTCAATAGCCATGATGATCGATTTTGAAAAACTGTTGGATGAATCTACTATTTCGAAATAATAATATCTTATTTCAGCAAGAAAAGGTTTACCAGAAAAATTGCCGACACCTCAATTCATGACGTCACCTCTATGCTTTGTCATAGTAATTTGTCTTTGAAGACAGATGTGATATATCGCTCTGATTGGTGTTCAATCCAATATGGCGGATTGGTGTATTTTATAGTTTTATTAAGCTGACATAAGCTTTATCCCTGAAAAACCAATGTTCCTGCGGGTTTTATAAACAACCTAACTGCATGTGGGCAAAAACTAGTTATGTATTTGCTAGTAAGCTAGTAATTTGTATCAGTTTGGCAACCCTAAGCAGACGGCGCATCACGTATTCGACGCACAGAACAGTTTTTCAGCTGCAAGGGGTTGACACAGACAATAAAAATTCACGATCGCGGGGAATTTACGCGTCAAATGTTATTATGTTAACACGCCGCGCAAGTTTTTCAAGCAGTCGCGAAATTAAATGGTATTTAATAACGATCAAAAAGTTGGAACTTGGATCTTGCCATTACCTAAAAACACCAACTATTATGTCCTGATTAGGTCGTCAGCACATCTCCGATACTAAAATTTAGCAGTGGAGCGTCAGAGATAGATGTATAGGCAATAGTCTGCGTTAGAAATGACAGTTTCGTTATGGTTTCGATGCTTTGAATCCAAAGCAGAACCAAAGCAAAGCTGCCTACAAAAAGAACTTTCAGATTGCTATTCTGCGTCTATAGAGTCTTAGTCTTAGTACGAGTTCCTTCAAAAACGCCAAAGTTAAAACATTTCGAGGATACTAAAAACGACATCGAAGGAAAATGGATCTACCATTTCGATTCGATTCGACTCTAAAACATCCTTGTTTATGAGTTTAATATTTTTATCAGTGGTTATGATCAATTTAAAGTAAGAAACCAGTGAGGCAAGTACCTATACAATTTTAGGATTCTGATTTCTGAATGGCTGGATTTGTATTGGTTTCCTATATGGTATTTTGCTTCTGGATGTTTGATGCCAGGTAAACCTACACGAAATTTATCAACGTTGTCGATACGTATTACAAACTTGTACTAACCCTAAGGTGAATTTTATTCATATTTCGACCCCTTTGTAACTGAAAAACTGTTCCGTGCCCCGAATGCGTAATGCGGGTAGTCTGCTAAAGTGACAAATCTTTTGCGCCTCGAAAAATCTTTTAGACATCTTGTTTACACAGACACTTTTTCCCATTTCCACCGCCACATATAAAATAGACTTTAAATCCCATGAACCCCATAAATGTTTTAGTGAATTATTAGAATAGACAATTCCGCTTCTATTTCGCTTGTCATTTAACTGACAAATAATGGCGAAACTTCAGCGGTTTTGAGGCAGAGATGTGCTAAAGGCCTTAGTCAAAACTAAATAAAACCTTTCAGAGGTGCGATTGTCTAAAGTTATTCCATTAATCGTAATCGTATTCGATGACTACCGTCAAAGTAAAATTTACCATAACAGCATTGAATTAGAGTTCTTATACGTTTAAGTATGTACGATACGCTTAACGCTCGTGACTATAAATCAATAACATCAAGGATTATTTTACTTTGACGCTAATGTCATCGAATACGAATACGATCAATGGAATAACTTTTAGACAATTGGTACCCAGGTTACCCCGCTCTTACCACACTTCACCGTTACTTATTACCACCTGGGGAGTTGGCTTACAAGCTTTGTTGGCATCAGCAATTTTTTTACCTACGGTAAAGTCAAAGGAAGGGTTATGATTTTAGCAGTCTATGTATGTATGTATGTACGTATGTGGCTATTTACGATTTATCTGTTCTACCGTAGAAAATAACTACTGAGTCGATTTTGATGAATGAGGTGTCAACCAATTCCTTATTTGGGTCCGTGTGAGTTGTGACGTAGGCAACATTTTATATGAACAAAGTCAATATGACGGGTTTTACATTACATCCAATTTCCCGTAGTTGGGTTAAAGTTTATAACTTATATTCTTACTTGTTTGTTGTCTACTAAGGGCCGATTTCACCAACGTATAATTTAATGTAAAAAATTCTTTTTAAAAAACCGACTTCAAACGCCCTCCTCACTACAAAGTATTTTATTGTTGATTTTTTTTAAAATCCCTTGACTGATTTCAAATAAATTTAAATGGGGCCATCTGTGAAGTATGACCCTTTGAAACAAAAAAGAATTTTCCAAATCGGGCCAAGCGTCTTCGAGTAATCGGTGAACATACATAAAATAAATAATAGTTTAAAAAAACTAAAAACACGCTTTTTATAGAAAACCAAACAAAAAAATAGAAAATAAATTTTTATAAATTTAAATTAAGAATAGGGTCCAAAAATTTCAATAAATATAAATTAATAATAGTGTAAATAAAAAAAATTTATTTTATTTTAAAAAAGCGTGGGGTGCATGGTGTCAATAGCTATAAATATTTTATTGACAGATATGAGTAGAGTGATTATCATTTTGATAATATCTTAAAAAGCACCCCACGCTTTTTTTAAAATAAAATATATTTTTTTTTTATTTAAACTATTATTAATTTATATTTATTGAAATTTTTGGACCCTATTCTTAATTTAAATTTATTAAAATTTATTTTCTATTTTTTAGTTTGGTTTTCTATAAAAAGCGTGTTTTTAGTTTTTTTAAACTATTATTTATTTTTTGTTTTTTTATCAAATTAGTGTATTGTCATCGGTCCTCGATAAATCTACAAAGTTTGAACGAAATCTGGCCGTTTAAAGTGGGTCAAAATCGCGCCCAAAGAAGTCGGTTACAAGTTACATTGTTACAAACATACAAGTGAAGCTAATAAAAAGAGTATAAAAAAAGATTCCGACGAATTGATGAACTCCTCCGTTTTTTAAGTCGGTTAAAAATAAGTCTTATTCGAACGTTATTGACAGTATGTTCAATACAAAAACTGTCAGAACGCCCAATTTATTCTTCGGTAAAACGCCAATGGATGTTGGTTGCCCATAAGACAAAGCTATAAAGCTAGGTGTACAATGCGGGTATAATGTATACCTGCACTGGTTAACTAAATACAAAGATACAAATCAATATTCAAGCTAAATAAAAACGTTTAACCCTCCAGCGCAACCCGTGGCCTTATTAACACCTTTGCGGGCTAAATTACAGGGCGATGTTCAAATGTATGGCATTTCCGACTTAATTGCCATCGGGTGTCTTACAGCCTTATTACTGGGCTCTGTGTTTAAAGTGTCGATATCGATCATTCTGTTCCTACGGTGTCTGCTAGTGTTGCACGGAATCGTACCTATTAAATATCGATACTATCTTAACTTTGAAACACAGTAAGAATATCGACAACTGCTGAGTTTCTTGCCGGCTCTTCTCAGCAGAATCCGCTTTCCGAACCGGCGCGGTGGTAGATTCATGACGTGTCATAAGAGCCACAGGTTGGCCTACGTGAAATAAATCATTTTGAATTTTGAATTTTTTATTTGATAGCATCAATACTTATATCGATAGTTTATATACCAATACTAGTAGATATTATTAATAAAACTTTTATGAAAAACTGTCGATACTGTCGACAATAATTTTACAATCGATAGTATTTCACAAAAGTAGTAATAGGTAATAGTATAGATAGTATGCATATTATTGATAGAATTGATTTAAAACACACGATACTATCGATAGATTTGTCTTTTGTTAATAGTATCGCAAACTATCGATGCTATCGATAGTAGCGGAACTAAGCTAATGTCTGCTGTAGTAAGTGTGTGTAGTTAGCCTCTTATAACCATTTTTAATCCTTTAATCTATTAATTGCGCTCTAAGCACGTTTTTTATAGTCAAGGAAACGATAAAATAGAATGAAAATTGAGTGGTCTAGTTACAAAATGTCATTTTTATATCAGTTACATTCCGTGTGATTGTCAAAAATAACTGCACTCGTGTGAGAGAGAGGATCGGCCAATTAGAGTAAACTGCGATTACTGTAGCAATAATTTTTAGTCAATCCAACAGCTGGGGTAACCCCCGACGCACAAAGAGGGGTGTTAAGGTGGAAGACACAGTTCTGCCCGCGAAATTCAAATTTAATTTGTAAACTAATACGACAAAGTAGGCTTATGGCATTCTAATTGCGACGATGGCAGTATCATCTTCACAGGTTTATATAAAAATCTTTACTTGAAAGTGTCCAGTTTAAAAAATTAATCAAAATATCGACTAATTTGTGAGTAACTCACGTCCAACTCAGTATTTTGATTAATTTCTTAAACTGGTCACTTTCAAGTAAAGATTTTTGTGTATACCTGTGAAGATGATAATTCTACTGGCGCAATTAGAATGCCATTAGCCTAGTTTGTCGTATTAGTTTACAAATTGCGAAAAACCAAATTAAATTTGAATTTCGCGGGCAGACTCGTATAATCATCCTTAAAAGTTTAACGTGTGTATATGTGTATGAGTATATTTGTGTGTCTGGTCTGTTCCCTCGTAGCACGTTTTTACAAGCTTTTATTTAACTTGCAATGTTTGTTTGGGTCAAATCTTGCAAGATGAATTAGACCCACTTCCCGGTTTCTGATCGAGCTGAAATTTTGCATGTACTTGTGTGTAAATCGGATGACAATGTAATATTATTGAGACATGGAGCTGATCTGATGATGGAGACGGAACATGGCTATCGGAACTCTGTAATAAAACGACGTAACCCCATCGAGTTTGGGCTCGTTTGATTCGTCATAACAAGTACTCTGCTCCTAGATGATATCCAGAGTCTAATGATGTAGCTACTAAAAGCTTGCATTTAAAAATAAATTTTTAATTTACACTTGTTTTCTGTTTGAAAGCTATTGTAATCGAGGTGAATGGTGATCTTAGCTATAATAATTTATGAAAATCTGCTCAGGTGTTTGAAGATCATCAGCTCATTTCCTACTTGATTAAAGGGTCTTACAAGCTTTCACTGGTAAGATTGATTTGAAAGGTGTACTGTTACTTCGGATTATTTCCTAGGCATGGTAACCTTGAGCTGATGTTGCAGCATCAAGTAGTGTGCGGGATACCCAATTCCTTAGCAACTTACAGCAGATAATTATAGTGTGTTTGGGCTCATTAGACTGGTCTCAATGAGTAGGTGTTACATAGATGATGACCCAGGATCGAGGATCGAGGAGGGATGGAGCAAAAAACTGGGTAACAGGATGTCAGGTATATCGTACATAGTCCGGCCATAGATTCACACATCATGTCATGCATCATGTCAGCCCCGACATCCACGAGGCGTT
Source organism: Oeneis ivallda (assembly GCA_029955525.1). NCBI lineage: Eukaryota > Metazoa > Arthropoda > Insecta > Lepidoptera > Nymphalidae > Oeneis > Oeneis ivallda. The sequence continues at coordinate 2,649,488 of JARPMR010000015.1, forward strand.
TTAATTTTTTTTAATTTTCACTTGTTGAAAATATTACTTAGTATTCACCAATCTTAGTTGTAAAAGTGCTCATTCGATGAAAAGAATTGTATTTTTTCCTTGGATTACTTCGAGAATGTGTTATTTCAAATATTATTATAAATTAAAATAAAATATCTTGTTAAGTACTAACATAATTTTTAAGTTTTTGAATTACTAACAAAATGGGTCTTGTGGGTTGCCCCAATAAAGAATTTATTTATTTACTTGTGTTAAATTAAAATAAATTCTTATCAATCATCCAACAAAAAGGATCAGCCGTCTTTTCACCAAAAATATCATAACAACAGTCAAATACGAAAGAAATCTTTAAGCGTGTTTTATTGACTAATTTAAATCGTAATAAATTCGGTTTGAGATTCAACCCGTAATTACCAAACGGTATGATATAAAACAAAATGGACGGTGGAACTCGCCCGATATCAATCTGGCTGGATTTATTTCCCCATCGATCCGCCTCCGATATATCACTTTTAACCACCTATACTTGTATCGGATCGATTCGGCTCTTATCTGGTTTTCCTGCCGATACTTTTGATACTGTTTTAGGGTTACGAAAAAAAACGGAACTCTTATGGGTTACGTTCCCTCAAATATAGTTGAGCGAAGCAACGGCTGGGTCATGCGTCATGCTCGCTAACGGGTTCCACCGGCGGGAATGGGGCTACTTTCTGTCTGCCCATCTTAACATGTATGGAATTGTAAGTAGGTATGCAGTTTTGGAACTTCCCCTCGCTGTGGAAACACTGCATACATATTATGTAACTACCTATTGTCATAATTTATCTATGCTATTGTAAACTATTTTGAAAAGAACAAACGCTGAGTTTCTTGCTGGGTCTTCTCGACAGGAACGGCATTCCGAACCAGTGGTAGATTCATCGACTATTCAAAAGCACTTGTAAAAGTTTTTTTTTTTTAAATATTTCTATTCTATTCTATTCTATTCTATCACTTTGTTTTCCGTCTGACTGTTTGTCTAGGCCCTTTTTCTCAGAAATGTCTTGAGGTACCTACCTACTGAGTTGGAATCTGTACTGAATACAAAGGTCAATGGCTTCTAAATGCTGTGAAAATTTCATGTCTCAATGAAAAGTTACCCGTTTTGTCCATTCAAAATTTCCACAGGCATTTTATCTTAAATCATTATAATTTTGTAATGTTATTTTGAAATAAAAAAAAAATTTTATGATAAAAATTAGGCACATAATAATTAATATTTATGTTTTAAGTAGGCATAGGTATAGTGACGGTCAACTAGGGAACCCTATACTGCGCGTGGCCTGACAAGCATTTGACTGTTTATTTATAAACCTGTAAAATTCCTTTGTAGCGCACATTCCGAGTTGTGTTAATCTAAAACTTTATATCGATAAGAAGATAAGATTTGTGTAGATATTTTAATCCAGGGAAAGGGAAAATAAGGATCCTCCACAGGATTCTATCAAGAATCCGACAAGAAAAAACGGGTTTAAAAACTGAAACCCGACATACGTCATTTTGATTTTGTGCCAATAAAATGTACTTAGCCTATTTTACTCGGACCATAATAGAATAGAATAGAATAGAAATATTTTTTAATCAAATAAACTTTTTACAAGTGCTTTTGAATCGTCTGGCTCTACCACACTGGTTCGGAATGCCCTTCTTGCCGAGAAGAACCAGCAAGAAACTCGGTGGTTGCTATTTTCAAAACAAATTTACAATACAGTAAATACTATGCTATATATGCAATGTTTCCACAATGAGGGAAGTTCCAAAAATACATACCGACTAACTTCTATCTTAAGATGGGCAGACATAAAGTAGCCCAATTCCACTCGGTGGAACACGTTCACGAGCATGACGCATGACCCAGCCATTGCTTCGCTCAACCATATGAGGGAACGTAACAACCCGCATCACACGACACCATCACAGAAATGTTTTAAGAGTGCGTGCATAATAACTAGGTGTCTATAGTCTATACACATCATTCATCAAAACAGCTAGCTCAGTACGATGGCTCCTAAGAATAGTGAGTCAACTAGCACTTTTAGGTATTTTGACTTTTTGATGGATTTGATAATAAAAAGACCTTATTTATCAGCCTAGGTCACAAAACTTTCAAAAATGCAAATAGATTCGAAGATAATCTAACGTATACTGGTTCAAGTTGAGCGGTTTACAATATATGTACGTCGTAAACTGAGGAAACTACAGGATTCCTGTATACGTCGAGCGGACGCGACGAGCTAGCATGAGCGGAAAGGTACAACTACAAGTTGCATCAGTGTACAGCGTTTCCTAAGATGTTTAACTCCTAGAAGCAGTGACTTGATCCAACTATTTACTCCGCTCAAGTTTCTAATCTACGTCAGAATCATGTTATTATGATCAAGAATTTTCAATATAAGTTTTTATAAGCTTAAAAAATATAAATTTATTTATTTAAACACACAACAGATTATGACACAACACAAAAATAGTAGGTACATTCAAGATTAAGAACTAGCCACTCTTCAATACAAAATGTGTGCATAAATTAAGCAAATAGAAAATGCATAAATTAAGCAAAGAATTTCACATATTTGAAAATAAAAATTAAGTCTCTGATTCTTCAGGAACTTAATTTTCATTTTCTTGCTTAGCTTTCTTGTTTCTCACTTTCAGAAGAAATAAAGAAACAAGCAAGTTTTTTAAGAAAATAATATTGAGAGAAAATTAGGACAAGATAAGGTAATAAAGTGGTAAAACCACTTCATGTTTTGAAAGTTTGATTTAAGTACAAAAATGTTTAAAAGTTTTAGCAAGCTTTGTTTACAAAATTGACACTACGATAAGGTACGGGTATGGTTTTAGATAAAGGTATCAAAGAGTATCGTTTCTGATTTGACAATACTTGTAGAAGGCCAGAATCAATACAGATTATTATTTTAGCCTGTTACAAATTTTCTGGCTATCGGTCACACCCAGAATGAAGGAAACATACTGTTTCCTGGCATGCCTAGATAGAAAATCAAACTATAGATAAGTTAATTTGTTTACCCTATCTGTGGTAAGTGTGCTGCCTCTCAATGGGCCAAAACAGATAGAAGGCTCTATGAAGTCACTGACATTTGAGTGGAAATGATTTTGGACTATAAAGCACACCTAAAACCTACTTCCATGTCTAAAACATTGCAATAATTGACAGTTGCAGGTGACGGAAGTTAAGTATTATGGAATAAAATCTGTAAAATTATAATAGAAGAAAACGAGCGATGAAATGATGAGAATTTCATTTGATTACTTACAATTTTGAAAATTATTCTGATAGCTGGATTGACTGCCAAAATAAACCAAAGAACACATGATATTTGCGCGAATATAAGATATAAATGAAACTACTTTTCATGAAATATGTTGCGTTTTTTTCGAATTTATTATCTGACGTATTAGAAGCTTTACAACCACCATAACCATGGGTAATATTAAAGATTGTTTCATTATTTAACATGACATCTGGGAGTTAATTACCTTAGTCCTACCCATGATGATGGAAGCTGTAAATCATCTCAGTAAGAAGTAGTAAAAACTCGAATAAAACGCCATAGAACCCATAAAAAGTTGTTTAATTTTTCTTTATTTTTTTATTTTTACGATACTTATGCCCGTTTTCACTAATGCTCCCTAACTTCACGGGCTACCTAAGCTAAGTTAGGTGACGCTTTCTGTAAATTTCTTTTTCACGAACTTTTAAGGGAACAAACACAGCACGAAGTTTTAAGGCAACAATGGAAGGTGGAAATTGCATTGGTTAAGTGGCTATCTACGTCTTTCTTACCTAAATCTTCCCTTAAATACAGTCTGTTTGACTCTACTTGGTGAAGATTTAGGCATAGATATAGAAAACGGGCATCAGATTTTTTTATTAAAGATTGTGATTTAATCTAGTTCTACTTTAATCTAATAATATGTACATGGATATTTTAGAATATAATACTCGTTTTGATTAAGAAGAATGATTATCTTAATCATTGTTTTCCCATTTTTTTTGTATGAAGGAGATACTCCAGATCCCAAAAAAAGTAATTAGTACTATGAATAGTAAATAGTACTATAAAGAAAAGGCCTATTCGGTTTTGGATTCTGAATATTTAAAGGAAAATTTCTTTTGTTTTGAAATTAAAAATACTGTCATTATAAGTCCTATAAAGATTAAAAAGTGATGGTTTGTATTTGCAATATATAAAACCAATATGAAAAACAAATAATTAATGTTTGATTATGTAAATTACTTTTTTTATTTAAAATTATTGCTTTTAGCTACATACATTATATACTAGTGTGAGTGGTAGTTAGCTCAAAAATGGCTATGTTTCGTTTGACGTCTACTGAATCAACTGCAATATATCAGAAACTTAAAATATTAGATTTATTATTTAAATACCTAATGAACTAAATTGCTTTTAGCTACATACATTGTATACTAGTGTGAGTGGTAGTTAGCTCAAAAATGGCTATGTTTCGTTTGACGTCTACTGAATCAACTGCAATATATCAGAAACTTAAAATATTAGATTTATTATTTAAATACCTAATGAACTAAATATTTATCAAGAAACAAACATGAAAAAATCATAATGCTAATACAAATAATAAAAAAGTTCTGGACATTTTATCTTTGACACGCTCTCCTGTAAAATTAGAATTTTGCAGATGACTTACTATTCTTAGGAGCCATCGAGTAATTCAGGCGCCACAGTGCGGAACATGCGTAAAATAGTCACATACCTACATACATACATACATACATACATACATACATACATACATACATACATACATACATACATACATTACATACATACATAGGTACATACATACAAACATTGTATCTACACAGACAACATCTACCTATATAGACTGCTAAAGTCATAAACTATGACTGAAACTATTTTGGCTATTCATAAGAAATTAATTTAATCTAATGTTAATGAGGTAGAAAAGGGCTTTTTGTTTTGATAAATTGTAAATTATTATTCATAATGCAACTTTGCAAGTTTACGAGCGCAATATTTAGCATTGCTTATTGTTATTCATTCATTAAGTCAATTATTTAAGTACTTAAAATAATTATTGTGGAACATTTGTCATTGAATATTCAATTATGTTCAAGAAGATGCATGAATATGAATGAATGAATAAATGTTTATTAATAGGTAAATACACCACATACCTAACATGGGAAAAACAAAAAACATTTACCTAACAATGTGTATTAAAATTGATGGCCTTCATCACTACCCATCATCAAGACCCTCTTGCAGAAACGCCGGTTTATCCTTTTGACTCAGAGTTAGCTGCTGCTTTGACAGATTTCGTAAAAAGCTTCTGTCAAAATTACAAAATTACAAAGTTAAACCTAACCCGGCGCGCGGCGTCTCTTCAAGCGGGCCTAAAAAGTTGCCTGAGTAGGTAGGTAAATATTCCTGAGATAATTTTTATACCGAATGGAGTTACATAAGTAGATACCTACAAGTAAAATAAATGTAAACTAGCAAAAAGTATAGAACTTTGTGAGGGCTCGCGTAGTTTTTCTAACGGGTAATAATTTTTAAGGTAATGGTTATAAAATTATATTTTTTTTTGACAGATAACTCATCTAAATATGAAGTTAAATTACTATGTTAAATCACAAATCTATAGGCGTGATAGTTTTTCAGTAAAGTCTACCACAAAATGCTCAAATTGTGGGATAGTGATAGGTCTCGCTCAGCTCGCCCTAAAACTCATTATTGTAAAATTTTTTCTAATACCTACTTCAAGAAAAGACTTAGATATCAAAGATTAAGATGCTTACCTTTAAACAAAGTTCATAAACACAGAGTTAGTACAGTAGTGTATTCCATAATGACAAAGTTACATTGAAGCAAGGGAAGGGTTATAGGCCATAGTCCACCACGCTACTGGCCCAAAGCAAATTGGCAGACTTCACACACCTTTGAGAACATTATGAAGAAGTCTCAGGTGTGCAGGTTTCCTCACGATGTTTTCCTTCACCGTTGAAGCTCGTCATATTTATTTTCTTAAACGCACCTAAATTAAGAAAGCCAGAGGATCGAACCTGCGACCCCCCAATAGAAGACCACAGTACTAACCACTATGCTATCACTTCTTAACTGTGTACCCCATCCGAAAAAAAAATTACATGAAATAGATACCTAATTTTAAATCATGCAAAAATACAGATAATATCAATAAGAAAGTTAACGTTTGAATTTCAAACGAATAAGGGAGTTAAGTTGCCATTTATGGAGAAGCAATGATCAAACTATAGTTAATTTATGGAGTTCCTGCTCTTTGGACATAAATATCTTCGACCGCAATTAGCTTTTTTCTGACCCTACGTAACACGTAAACATTAGCTCACGTCACTATATTATTTTCACTCATGGTGAAATAATTACACAAGGCCATTATAGAAGCAGTAGCAGTGATAGCCTAGTGGTTAGGACTGTGGTCTCCTATTCGGGGGGTCGCAAGTTCGATCCCGGGTACCTCTGGAAATTCCATAAGGTTTGAAAATTACCCGTAGTAGTATAAATGACCGTAACCGAGTAAAATGAGCACGGTCAGCGTAGATAAGCATATATTGAACTCAACGGTTTACTTTCCTCTAAAATCACCGACATCTATAGGTGTTTTCTATAGATTAACCTACCTGTTATCTACCTCTAAAATTGAAGCGTTTGTATACGATAAGTTGGAATCATTTCCACTATATGAGGCAGTCATCTGCCTCATATTAAGCTCATAATAATTTTATTATGATTATTTCAACAATATTAACCCGCTTGTGTGAATGGATTAATCTTCGAAAATCAAAAAATTTGCAATGGAACATTTTCGTCATTTTTATGTTCAGCATTTTCAGGATTTTCAGGTGTGTTAGCTGAATACCTATCCTTTTTTGCCAAATATAATCAGAAAAAAGTATAAATACATAAAAAGAAAAAAGTATTAATAAGAAAAAAGTATTTAAAATGAAATGTATTCATTTGCAAGAAACAAGATTTAAAAAATTAAAAATTAACAATTTAACGAATTTTTAATTTAAAAAATTTAACAAGCTTGAGCAATTGTCAAAACGAATCAACCGAGCAAGCCCAAACTCGATGGTATCACGTCGTTTTATTACAGAGTTGCCGTAGCCACCTTCCGTTCCTATTTTTCGTTCCGTCTAAATAACAAAAGTAAAAAAATCAACGCAATAATCACCTAATTTTCCAACTTACTTTTTTTTTTTATTCGATGACAAGCTAGTCCTTGACTGCGATCTCACCTGATGGTAAGTGACGATGCAGTTTAAGATGGTAGCGGGCTAACTTGGAAGGGGTATGGCAGTGAAAATTCAACCCATACCCCTAATTGGTTTCTACACGCCATCGTGCCGGAACGCTAAATCGCTTGGCGGCACGTCTTTAACGGTAGGGTGGTAACTAGCCACGGCCAAAGCCTCCCACCAGACCAGACCAGAGACAATTCAGAAATTAAAAATTCCCAAATTGACTCCGCCGGGAATCGAACCCGAGACCTCATAGTTATAAGACAACAGCGCTCACCACTGAGCCAGGGAGGTCGTCCAAACTTAAAAAAAAGGTTACTTGCACGAAATGCTTTATTCAACGTTTCTGAAACGAACCGCTAAGGTGTGAAACGCACTATAATAATTTGAATACCTCGAAGGCAAGAGTGAATAGACATCTTCTAGGCAAGCGCGATCCAATCTAGAACTCACCAGCGCTTTCCATCATTGATAGTCCCCACGCGCAAGTCTATTTCGCAATTTAAAAAAAATAGCATCGTGTCTGCCCTTGCCCTTTGTAGTCTCTTTGCAGTACATACCCTTTTCAATTATGTGTCATACTTGACAGAAGTGCTCGTTAACGACCATTAATACAAAAAGAAATTGCGAAAGCACGATAAAAATATTAATTTTTAATATCTTTAACATCTTCGGTTTACATAGTTGACTACCTATACATATTTTATATTTTTATCCACATTTTTAACATATAATAGTTATTTGTTATACAAGAGTGCAAAGTTGCTTTTTAACCGCGTGCTCAGTTTTGATGACCGAGCAAGCGAAGGATTCTAAAATTGAATCACGAGCGCAGCGAGTGATTCAAAAATTAGAATCCTGAGCGTTAGCGAGGGAATCAAAAGAGCACGAGGTGAAAAATCTTTGCACTCGAGTGCAACACGTAATTTTTCATCTCCCCATTCAAACAATATGACGTGAAAAGAAAATGGCGCGCGCAAAGCAAATTAAAAAAAAGTACACCAAGAAGGTTCCAAGTCTGAGTTTTTAACAAATTAAAAAAGGTTGTATGATAAATTCGGCACCATGGAGGTAGAAGCAAATAGGTTTAATGATGTTTTGAATTCACAAACTTAGTGCACACGATGTTCCAAATTCAATTTGCTTTATCCTCTAGAGGATAAAAACGGCTTTTACACTCCGATATCGAAGAGCAAAAATACTCTTTCCGAGATGGGGAGATGAAAAAATATTTCTTTTCAATTAAAATAATATTAAAGTCACACATTTTTCTGTGGAAGAGACATTTACGGAAACAATCCACCGCTGCTTCATGGTTGAGTCAATTGATAAAAATACTTCTGTGTGACATTTATTTGCATTTTTCTAAAAACTATATTTTAAAAAGGCACGTTTACAAATACTTATTAGTCTTAAATATTTGTGGCGCGTAACCAACATACAATAAAATTATTGTTTAGAAAATATAAAATATTATCTTTCCATGAATTTCACATTGAAGTATCAATTTATGGTCAGTGCCCATAAACAGTAATGGCAGGACAATTAAATACCTACAAACTACAAACTTTACGAAACTGTTAAGTAAATAGGTACGTTTCGCCGTTCGACTGGGATACTACAAACTTACTACAAATCATGAGAGTGTCAATCCAAAAGTAAAGGTTAATTCCTGCTAGACCTTTAAACGCATTCTTTTTGTGACTACACTTCCGTTCAACTTATAGATAATTTGTCAAGTGCCGACAAGCCGACCAATAATTGTCACCGGGCACCAAATCGACGAGCGAAGAGTCTCGGGTCAACGATTAGCACTTGCGCCACTTGCGCTTCATTTATGAAGAGCTCTTGGCATTTCCTGACGGCCCCGCTCGTCATTTTAACTAGCTTTTTAGGGTTCCGTACACAATGGGTGCCGACGGGACCCTATTACTAAGCCTCCGCTGTCCGTCCGTCAGCAGGCTGTATCTCAATAAACGTAGGTCTATTCAGGTCCGAATCTCAGAATGTGAATTTCTATTGCCACTAGACAACAACAAATAGGGTATTTGACTATATTAAAAATATCGTTTCATTTGGTGTCATCCTAAAAGATTATTATCTAAAAACATTATTCCATACGACAAAACTAAAAAATAAAGTTTTATTTAATTAGAAAACATTAAATAAAATTGCTATAATCCCGGCCATGGTCACGTGATCGAAAACGTTCCGTGATCTCGAATGACGTCACAGTCCACACCACCTATGGGATGTGGAGTTGTCATTGTTTGAAATGTGAACTGTGACGTCATGAGAGCAAATGGAACGTTTCGGCGGCAATTTATTTTTTTGAATTTATTTCTCGATTTTTATGAAAAATACTGAAAATTATGCCGAAATGTACGTTTTGTTAGCTTTAGCATAGCATTATTAACAATTTAAGATGATTTTCTAAAAGTAGTCAAATACCCTATTGTAATAAAAAAATAAAGTTAAAAATTAGAGAGGTCTCCATGCAATAAACTTTTCTCTTTGCTCGATCTTAATAATAACAATAATCAAAATCATCATAAAGCCATCAACGGCTCACTACTGAGCGCAGGTCTCCTCTCAGAGAAGGGTTATAGGCCATAGTCCACCACGCTGACCCAATGCGAATTGGCGGACTTCACACAGCTTCGAGAACATTATGGAGAACTTTCAGATGTGCAGGATTTCCTCACGATGTTTTCCTTCACCGTCGAAGCAAGTGATGTTTAATTAAACAGCGTTTAAGCAATTACTGAAACGCACATGCCTCCGAAAAGTCAGAGGTGCGTACCCGGGATCGAACCTGCGAGTTGCGCCCCTCCGAATAGGAGACCACAGTCCTAACCACTAGGCTATCACTGCTTACTTATATCTTAATAAGTAGCTGGTATTAAATCTTATACGGAACCCTTCGTTTGCTAGTCCGACTCGAACTTAGCCGGTTTTTATTTATTTGTTTGTTTTGTTTGATAGTTGCTTCCGTCGAAATTAATCCTTTGAAAATAATGTTTTGTTAGAAGTTTCTGATCGACCTGAAAATTTACAGATTCGAACCAATACAGGGCTGGATGACAAAATAGCTGATTTTGAGCCTCGATTATAGCTAAAGGAAGCTGAGCTAGATGCAAGGGGGATTGAAACCAAGAACGTCGACGGTGTCAATCCCCACCCCCTGTACTATTGTCGTACCTTTGAGGTCGTCCATTCTTGTCCGCGATGGATATAGTTTTTAAAAATACCGTGGAAACTTTTTTTAAAAAGAAGCTTATGTCACTCTCCAGGTCCTCAACTATACCCATGCAAAAATCACGTTGATCCGTTGCTGCGTAATTGAAGGACAAACCAACGGGCAAACACAATTATAATAAGTAGGATACTAGCAAGGATAATTATTAAATTATGTACGATATTCCTGACATCCTGTTCCTGAATTCCTGATCCTCCTCCTCGATCCTCGATCATCGCCAATCTAACACCTACCTATCTGCTGTAAGTTGCTGAGGAGTTGGGTATCCCGCAGACTACTTGATGCTGCAGCATCAGCTCAAGGTTACCATGCCTTGGAAATAATCCGAAGTAACCTAGCCTTTCAAATCAATCGCACCAGTGAAAGCTTGTAAGTTCCTTTAATCAAGTCATAAATGAGCTGATGATCTTCAAACACCTGAGCAGATCTTCATAAATCATAGCTAAGATCCACCTCGATTACATTAGCTTTCAAACAGAGAAAACCGCATCAAAATCGGCTCATTGGGAAAGCTGGTACAAGGGAACAGACAGACACACACGTGAAAATAACACCCCTCTTTTAATGTCGGGGGTCAAAAATGGCTTCAAAACACGATTTCCAGTCCAATTCACGGGAATTCGTTACGACAGTACCTTTGTACCGGCTCTATGGAGACCCCCAGGCCGTCCCCGGTCCCGTCGTATTATATCTTGATTGAATCTCGGCCGAGGTAGAACGCAATTTTGATTGCATGTCCCGCGTCTGCTTATTTTGTAGCCAGGGATTGAATGAGGGATATGAGATAGGAACGGAAACTTCGGCTCGTTGTCCACAAATTGATGCAAATGGAAAACAACGACACAATACGTAATAACTTAAGTACATATGTACATCTAAATATATTATAAAAGGAAAAGGTGACAGACTGACTGACTGACTGATTTATCAACGCACAGCTCAAACCACTGCACTGGACGGATCGGGCTGAAATTTGGCATACAGATAGCTATTGTGACTTAATAATTATGATTAGTAAATATTATGATATAACTCTCTGCTTACTATGATGCATTTTAAAAGGACAGTACAGTGAATAATTTATGCATTTTAAATGCTAAAAAGTATTTATAATACAAAATGCCGCGAAATATTAACAACTAGACGGTTTTTTTGGAACTTCCCCTCATTGGGGAAATATTATATTCTATCCTAACAAAGATGCATGGGTTAAATCAGCTTGGCATCCAGCTGCCCACAAAAGCTGTTTAATAATATTGTAAAATGATTATTTTGAAAAGAGCAACTGCTGAGTTTCTTGCCGGCTCTTCTCAGCAGAATCCGCTTTCCGAACCGGTGGTAGAGTCATGACGTGTCATAAGAGCCACAGGTTGGCCTACGTGAAATAGCTTATCACCGCGTCGACTGTTGCGTTTCTGAGCGTTATAGTTCGATGGACTCAATAGGTACAGTGGTAACAAGTAAATACAGTGAGATACAGCCTGCAGATAGACAGACGGACGGATAGTGGAGTCTTAGTAATAGGGTACCGGGCACCCTTTGGGTAGGGAACCCTAAGACAAACAGCTAGACACTCGCAGTTAAAGGTAATATGAGTGTGGATTTACCAGCCAGGTACCTACCCTAGACTAATCTCAGTACATTAAAGCACCCTAGACGTAACAGAACACAATCTGATTACCCTGTAATTTGCCCCAAAAGCTCATTATTCCCGACCCAAATACCGTCGAATATCACGTAAACAAGTCCTTTGAGCACAGACGACCTCATGAACGTTTAAATTACACTTAAAGTTGAGCCTCAGGGTCCCAATTAGGCCTTAAACACACCTAACGCAATTGTTAGAAGTTATCTAACCGGCCTAAGAGCACGGGTATTCACTACAATAAAACTCACTTCGGAAGCAAACTCGCTTCACAAATCACGGAATAGGTAAAGAAATTAGAACGGTAATGAGTGACAACACTGGTCCTAATACAAAATAGAAGTGAATATCGATCCATTCTCACCATCTATAGTCTCTTATAATTTCAACATGTCCGTCCGTCTGTCCCCCCCCCCCCCCCCTTCAGCTAAATGGTTGTTTATAGGATACATGAAAAATCCACAGCGGTAGTATATATAAAGAAAGTTATAGGAAAACTATCACGGCTAAGTAGGGTTCATAAGTTAAGGAGTTATATCTGTTTTTTCCAGGTCAGGTATTACACGTAGAGTAAGTTGCATATTTCGTAGTATATTATAGTACCTAGCTATTTGAACCATGGAACTCAAAATATATTCAATATTCATAAATAAATAAAAGCACTATCCTAGGTCAGCAATAATATTTGTGACTTGCAACTACGGAACCATACACTGCGCGTGGCCCGACACGCACTTGGCCGGTTTTTTTATTTTTAATTGCTTCTTTGGCGCCATCCAAATCTGGGTTCTGGCTGAAAATCAGAGCTGTATACTTTTTAGAGTTTACTTTTAAAGATATGCAGCTTTTTGCTGAGCTTGGGAACTTTTTTCGGGAAATCCATGACAAAATCCATTTTTATGGCCCGAATCGAACCCAAGACTTCATGTCATCCGTAGTCAGAAATGCTAACTACTAGATCAAACTAGTTAATACCATTAGTATTAACTAGTTTGATCTAGTAGTTAGCATACGGCATCGTTCTGCGCAGCGCATAGGGGCTGCGCTGTCCTTGCATGCGGTTTCCGCAGCGCTTCTGTAGTGTCGCTCCCCGTCTGTCCAAGCCCTTAGCACAGCCTCAGGGCAGCAATTATACCCTAAAGCTTCTCTGTGTCGACTCCTTCCTGACAACGAGAGTTAACTCGATTTCGCCGAGCTCCATAGCTACTGATGGCAAAGGCTGTGTGCTGTAAGCTTATTTGATTTTGATAAGCTCTTGCTTTACGATATTTTGTGGAATTTAAAGTAGACTTTGAGGTATGCGATCGTGACATACTTGATACTATCTATGGCTAACTACTGTACTCAGTGGTGCGATTCGCTAAAAATCTCGCTATACAAATACAATGCATTGTTGTAGAAAGAACGTGATATAGTAATGTTACATTTGATTTCTCAAATATATTTTGAAAATTTTAACCGGGGGATGCTTTATTATAAGTTTATTATCGATGGTGATCTCAAAACAGATTTTATTTAATTTTTGGGTGTCTAAATTTGGTAAGTATACCTAGTGGCAGCTGATATTTTAGGTCAACATAATATTATATGACATATTTTATCCCGATAAAACATAAGGTTTCTTTAGGTTAGCCCTATCCGATAGGGGACGAAAGTTTTTGTTAATTTTACTCCAAAACTCCTTCAAATATGAAACGATTTCAATAATTCTTTTTTATTTAAAAGTACATTACAAAGGCATATTTTATCTAAATTTGAGGAAGATCTGATAAATATTATCGGAGATATAGGACATAACTCTTCACAGATAGCAGCAAGTTACTCGGATAAGAAGACGGCGATATATTAATTTATAGTATCTACATAAGTAGATACCATATTTAAATATGAGGGTTGTAGACTGTTAGTAAAAGGCAAAGACTAAATTATTAACCTCCAGACCACTGATGTTTGTACCATTGTGTTTGTTTTGTAGCCCACTAGTATAGTATATTATGTGTAATATTCCGCATTATTACACATAATATACCTCCTATACAAATTCACCCGATGTATGTTACAAGTACCTACCTATGTATAAATAAACGAATTAAATTAAATCAGTCAGTACAGTACAGTCCGTATTCATGGCATCATTCCACGAGGGCATGATTTGTATCGTAATTGACCGAGCGAAGCGAGGTCTCTGAGTTTACTAGAGCGATTTGCACTTGTCCGTCCGTCTGTCAGAGCCTTATAACTTTTGAATTACTGAACGTAATTACTTCAAATTTAGATATAATATGTAAACCGAAGGCCTCCAGCCGAAAATGGCTTAAAAAGTTATAAAAATCTTTATTTCAGGGGGGCTCTCATAGAAGCGAATGCGAAGAAATTTTTTTTTATTTGCGATTCATAGGTTTTCTGTGTATCATTTTAAAGACAATTTGGAACAGAGTACAACCGTATTTTTTTTTTTTCCTAAAATTGACGAAATGGGGGGCTTCCAAAGTGGCGATTTAATACGCTCGCTTGAAGACGCTCTCTGGGAAAATTTTCTATATATTTTCAAGTTGTACTTATTTTCTTACTTCACTTGTATCCTGTACTTGAACAACAAATACTAAAATTATATGAATATTATAAAGAAACGAGATTATTTAATTTTTAATGAGCATCAGTAAATTTCACATAGCTTCACAATAATGCTAATAGATGGCGCAGTCATTAACTATTCCATTGAACTAGGAGTTACGACTACGATTTATCCCAAAAACAGTTTTGCATCGACCATTATTATTTAGGTACATAATACATACGTACATTACGTACATACGTACAAACATACATACGTACATACGTACATTATTCAATTAAATTATATTATTCAATTAAAATTATTCTTTAGTTAAATATCATTTTGTATATTTTCTATTCGCGTCGATAGATGACGATTTGTACAGATGCCCCTAACCCGTTTTCACTCGTTAGTAGGTACCTACATAATAATTCAATGTTTTCACTGACGTTCCCTAACCTTTACGGGCTACCTATGATAAGTTATGTGATGATTACTGTCAACTTCTTTATCACGATCCTGTACGGGACACCTAAAAGGACATTGGGACGGATGTTAGGACTTAGGATTGTGTTTTGGAGCTACCTACGTAAAGAGACTCCTACATAGGGGATGATTTAGGTATGTTTGGTGAAAACGGGCATAATAATAATAATGTCAGTTTTGGTCGTCATGTATCGATTGAATGAATAATCATGGGATACCGTTACCGTGAGGTCTCAGTTCGGGGCGAACCACTAGTTAGATTACTTTAGCTACAAGTTTTATTGTAACATTAAGAAAAAAATTTCATTAAAAAAAATCCGGGGCTGACAGAGCTTGCAATTATGTTCCTGTTCCTATCTAAGTACCTACATACCGGTGGCATTGGATGACATAACACCTTTATGACCCGTTTTAAAACTAATGACCGTTTCAACTGGAGGGCGTTGTTAAGTCGAGAGCGTCTCGTTAGTGCTGCATGAGCACTGAGCACCAACTACCAAGTACCTGCCAGCTTTGGGCGGGAGGCATTGTTCAACTGTTTTAAATTTCGTTTAAACTTAACCTCGGCTTAGGAGATAATATTATAAATTATAATTTAACTAGCTTCTGCCCGCGACTTCGTCCGCGTGGAATAGTTTTAACTTCACCTTCACCACCTTAAAAACACCTTCGCAACGAATGCATTATTTTAGAACAAATATTAAATAAATATATAATATAAATTTTTGGTTAGCATAAAAAAGGCTACAGTGAGCCAACCTTAAAAGATAGACATGCTGTCACGGACTTTTTAAGGGGAACAATTCTGTCATACATGATTTTTACGAACTTTAACCGTTTACGTAGCGCATGCAGCGGAAGCTCTCAAAAGGAAAAAAAAACCACGATTTTGAAACATTCTTCATTGGTGCTCCACTCTTTTTGGTCTTAGCGTGATGATAGGTATATAGTACATCGATGTATATAGCCTATAGCCTTTCTCGACATATGGGCTAACACAGAATAGCTATTTATGAAACTGCATCGTAATGAGGGTCATTTTAATTCGAGTGCTGTTTTTTGATACGAGGCTTGCCGAGTATCAAAATAGGATAGTACGAGAATTAAAATGACTAATTACGTTCAGTTGCATACAAGATTTTATCTACAAGGAAAATAAAATCATTAACAAAATACGCCGTAGGCTCAATAAAGTAACAAAAAGTAACTCCGTAAGCCGCCACCAGCTGCCTGTGGCGCCTCTGTCAACAAAAAGTAACTCCGTAAGCCGCCACCAGCCGCCTGTGGCGCCTCTGTCATATGAACGGTACAAAAGTGCCAGAACTCAGAGCCTTAGCTTTAGGTATCCTATTTTAAGAAGATAACCATTTCGATTCAGCTCCCATACAACGAGCTGCATCGAAATGAGAAGCAAAACCGAAAGAGGGTTCATTTCGATTCAGCTGTCAAATTCGAAACTGGAACTTTTTGATAGAACTGGAGTAGATAATATTTTTTCAAATCGGACCAGTAGTTCCTGAGATTAGCACGTTCAAGCAAATAAACAAACAAACTCTTCAGCTTTATTATATTATATTATTATACTTACTAAGTATATAGATATATACGCATATAAAAAAATTCTTTTTAAACAACCGGCTTCAAACTCCCGCTTTACTACATTACACACACACTATACAAAGTATTTAATTTATTGTTGATATTTTAAAACCGCTCGACCGATTTCGATAAAACTTATATGGGACCACTTAATAAGTATGCCCTTTGAAACAAAAAAAGAATTTTTCAAATCAGTCCACACGTCTTCGAGTAATCGGTGAACATACATAACAACGAAAAAAAAAAAAAGATTCCGACTAATTGAGAACCTCTTTGAACCTATTTTGTATTTATACCTCTCCATCGCAGCTGCGGGATTATCTTAGAATTATTGCATCATTGTGAAAATCGCGATCACGTCTGATTGGCTGGTCTTATTCTTCTTCTTTGTCAACCGATAGACGTCCATTGCTGAATAAAGGTTTCTTGCATGGACTTCCACAGGCTTCGGTCTTGCGCCGGCTGAATCCAGCGGCTCCCTGCGACTCGTTTGATGTCGTCGGTCCACCTAGTGGGGGGTCTGCTAACACTGCGCTTACCGGTGCGGAGTCGACACTACTGGAGTGGGACCCCAACGACTATCAGCTCTTCGAACTACGTGCCCTGCCCATTTCCACTTCAGTTTCGCGACTCGTTGGGATATGTCGGTGACTTTGGTTCTTATTCGGATCTCCTCATTACTGATTTGATCTCGCAGGGATAGCTCTCTCCATCACCCGCTGAGTGACTCTGAGCCTTTTTATGAGGCCCAGTGACTATGTCACTTTTTCGTTTTTGGTTAAAATGCGTTGATGTAGCACAAATGCGATAAATGACTACGCAAAAAATCTGTCTTTTTATTTATTTATTTGAATGCCGAGGTCTGGGTTTTGATTCCCGAGTCAGGACAAAAACATGTACCTATTGCGGTTTTCAGTCAAGAAATTCTCAATAGGTAGGTACTATTAGGTACCTACTAGCCCGGAGTAAGTTGGCGTGTCATCCCGGTGCCTTGAAGAGCACAGAAAGCCGCTGCTTTCTGCTGAGTGCTGATCTCTCTCGTCGTCGCGTCGTGTCGGATTCCCGTCCGATCGATCTAGAGTGAAGGAACAGAGAATACACCTGTGTTCACTATAATATTTATCTCCCGCGTAGAAAAATAAACGAAATCATCCCGAGAAAAGTTAACGAAAGCTTGACATAATTCATTAGTCTCAAAATAAAACGTACAAATGAATTTACTATCTCCAAAGTAAGTCACAGAGGCGGCGGCAGCGGCGCGGGTAACGTCGTTAGGCGCCGACGGCCGTCAAAAATACGACTAATTTTAATTGCATCGCTTATAGAGTCCCTCATTATCACGTTATTCCGCTTCCTGGTCCCCCCTGTATTGTGTTTTGCTACAATCGCTGCATTGTGGACTTTTTGAATCATTTTTAAGCTATTGCATAGCTTTTATCGCGGGCTTTGAACTAGGACAAACAGTTTGAGCGCGGCGACCGAATCAAGAAATTTCGTAACGAAAATAAACCTAACACCGTCGTTCAGTAAGCGTTCAACATTTTAGAGGTTCACAAGTAGCTCTGTTCGGCGCAGTGGGCGAGCGGCCGCTTTTGCATAAATATTATATTTGCATAAGTTGATAAAAAATGCTATGCAGTAGCTTTACCGCGGCATTCCCCGAGTGCCACTTAATTTTTTTTTTATTGCAAAATTGCTTCGCTTACGCTAGACGTCCGATGGAGAGCAATGATGAGGTCCAGGTTGGCGCGCACTTGCCTTGAAGTTCCTTGTTTTCTCTTACCTTGAAGGCACCAAAGTTGTACCTGGTAGAGAACACCATTTTAGACCTTACCGATTCCTTTCTGAATCGTGGTACGGAAATGTATCGTTCGAGTATAGGTCGGACGTTTTCCTTCCCTACTTCTATGTCTTTTCTCGTGAGTACCTACGTCAGCACGGCAAAGTCAAAAGTTTGGTTATCATTTAGTATGTATGAACCTATTTATGTAGATATGTATGAATGTGTATTGGCTATTAATTATTTATTTATGAATATCATACAAGATTCAACTCTAGATAAGAACCGCAACATGTAGTGAGAACTTATCATACAAAATACTAAATGCGATAGTATGTTTGAAAGAAAGAAAGAAAGAAAATATTTTTATTCACTAATGGTGACACAGACAAAACCAATTACAAAAATATAATTTCGTCTGTGACACCACCTAGAAAGGGTGTACAGCTCAGCACTATGCCTTGCGTCGTATGCAAAAAAAAAATTCATACAATGCCAGGCGCTGATTTTCAGCTGTGACCCAGGTGACGTCACAGTTACAATATACAAACAGTAAATTCAATCTATGGCAGATTTCAAAGGGAAGCAGTAAGTAAGCAGTAGTATCAAATATAATCACTTTATTAAATAATATAAAGAAAGGTATTATCTTCAGTGTTAAGGAGGAAGCTTTATACACATATAATACTATATACATATAACATAGATAAATATATTTTATATAATATAGTGCAATAATATTTAAAGAAAATAATATAAAATTGTGCAACATAACATAAATTTATATAACTGATATAACTATATATACTGTTTGTTTGTTGGTTTGTCCTTCAATCACGCTGCAACAGAGCTACGAATTGACGTGATTTTTTGCATGGGTACAGTTGAGGACTTGGAGAATGGAGAGTGACATAGGCTACTTACTTTTTATCCCGGAAAATCAAAGAGTTCCCGAGGAAATATTTTAAAAACTAAATCCACGCTGACGAAGTCGCGGGCATCAGCTAGTAAGTTATAATAATATGTAGATATATCCTAAACCTTCATTATACAAAATCTCTCGTCACACAAGTATTTTATAGTAAGGTACGTAGGTAGGTACTTATTCGATGCGGTAAATCGAATCAAAGACAATCCTCGAGACATATTGTTTCGGATTACTGTCTGATTTCCACTGAGGGTGATTTCTGTAGCATCACAATAATCTTCCGCAAATATCTCGTCCCTAGCATTTGTTTTAAAGAATTTCAGCCTAGCTGAGCTCGACGAAAGTTCTCCCCTCCCCTCCAAATAAGTCGAAAGCTTGTGCTAGGAGTGGGTACGACAATAGTGCAACGGGTGGGGATCGAACCTGCGACCTGTCAGATTTCAGTCCGCGCCTTCAACCGTTTTGTCATGGCTATTGAGACAATTAATTTAAATGCGAAAATATCTAAATCTACTTATCTACTCATCTAAAGATTGTTTGATAAAATTCCCTCCATTTTATAGCCTACTAGCTGATACCCGCGACTTCGTCCGCGTGGATTTAGTTTTAAAAATCCCTCGGGAACTCTTTGATTTTCCTGGATAAAAAGTAGCCTATAGTGACATAGGCTACTTTTTTACTCCAGGTCCTCAACTTTACCCATGCAAAAAATCGCGTCGATCCATAGCCCTGTTGCGGCGTGATTGAAGGACAAACCAACAAACCAACCAACTAACAAACAAACAAAATTTCGCATTTATAATATTAGTAAGGATAACTAGCTGATGATGGTTTTTAATTCCCGCGGGAACTCAGTAATTTTTCGGGATAAAATGTAGCTTATGTTTTAATCCTGGGTAACCTAACTCCATTTCATTCTCCCTAACAAATCGGTTCATTCGTTGTGGCGTGAAAGTGTAATAACAAACATCCATCCATCCACTATACATCCATCCATCCACTATACATCCATCCATTCTCACAAACTTTTACATTATTATAATATTAGTACGATTATAATATTAGTGGGATACCTACTAAGTATCTTTTGCCCCCGTACCTACCTAAAAATAGTTTTTGAAAATCCCGAGGGCAGCTTTTGAATTCCATGGATAAAAAAAATTGCCTCGGGGACTGCCGCGGTAAAGCTATTGCATAGTATTTTTTATCAACAGCAATTATAATATTTATGCAATATTTTTTTTTGCATAATAAAAATTATGCAAAAAAAATAATTAAAAAACAAACAAACAAGAAAAGCGCACTGTCACTACTTCGCGAGTGAGATTCGAACCTGCGACATCATACACCATACGGTAAAGAAAGCGGCCGCTCGCCCACTGCGCCAAACAGAGCTACTTGTGAACCTCTAAAATGGTGAACGCTTACTGAAAGACGGTGTTAGGTTTATTTTCGTTACGGAATTTCTTGATTCGGTCGCCGCACTCAAACTGTTTATCCTAGTTCAAAGCCCGCGATAAAAGCTACGCAATAGCTTAAAATTAATTACTCCCTAGGTCATGCAAAAAAGTCAAGTTTATATTCTCCTCTGTCGCTGCGTGCTGCGTTATAAATTATATATAATATTTCGAAGATAGTAAGGAATTGAGGATAATAGATAAGTAAGTACCTATGTTAGAATCCGATTCTGCACAAGAATCAAATCCCTGGCGGGTAACCGGACTCCCGCTCCCAAAACAATTAGGCCTGCGCTAGATGCGAGTATAACAACATAACCCGATGTCTCACGCTTTACGCCTCGGCGGACGAGTGCGGTGAATTATTAATTTATAGAACAAAGAACAGATCCCGGATTAGGAGGGCAACCAGGGCCGTGAATTATGAAAACCTACCTACTTATACAATGTTTTCCCGAAGTCGAATTTAAAAAATATAATAGGTTTTTGACTGGTTTTATATCCTTTCTCGTCCAAGTTTTATCATATTTAAGTTAAAAGTTGATAAAAACCTGAACGTAAAAATTACTTAATGTTTCAATTAAGATTTTTCTGACAGACCGTATTGTATTTTTTCGCTATTTAAGTGAAAAGTTGTACGAGTATTAGTATCACACGATACTTAGCGAAGTTGTCATATTTTTAATTTTTTTTTTTTCGTTTAGCATCCATCCATTCATCCTTATAAACTTAGTAAGCAATGATATTAATATTCTTTGTTAGTATAGGCAATGAATTCTTATAGTAGGCAATTAGTAGGATTACCAAACACGAAGACCACAATTTGTAGCTGATGGTGTCAGTCGAGGAGACGAGGCGTACCTAATTTGGCTAGGTTAAATTAAAAATACTTTTCCTGTTGGGTTCACAAGGTGCACCTTAATATCTTATACCTCCTTAAGACACGTTACAACGTTAGACATGGTTCAGTCGTCAAACAAGGCGGCCCACATTTTGCCATAGACATAACCATAGACTATTTTTGTAGCTTTAGTAACGCCATGTTATCATCATCATCATTAGCAACCCATCAACGGCTCACTACTGAGCGAGGTCTCCTCTCAGAGAAGGGTTATAGCCTATAGGCCATAGTCCACCACGCTGGCCCAATGTGAATTGGCGGACTTCATACACCTTCATGAACATTATGAAGAACTCTCAGGTGTGCAGGTTTCCTCACGATGTTTTCCTTCACCGTTGAAGCAAGTGATATTTAATTGCTTAAACGCACTTGACTCCGAAAAGTCAGAGGTGCGTACCCGGGATCGAACCTGCGACCCCCCGAATAGGAGATCACAGTCCTAACCACTAGGCTATCACTGCTTCCGCCATGTACCTAATACTTATTTATTGTCTAATTTTACAAACTTTTCTAAAAATAAATAGCTATTGTTTTATTGTGTTTCAGGTGCTGCGTCAGCAAGAGTAAAGGGTTTATCAAGAATAACTCAAAATAGAACTAACCTAACTACGTTTCAGTACGTAGTAGTTACTACTATAAAATTCTGTGGTTTCAGCAACAACCCGTCTTTGAAGCCGTAAGATTGTTTGTTGTAACTAGTCAGGCGTGAAATGCAAATAGAGAAACTGTGTGAAAGCGAGACACAAAAACTTTATTTGCCTGTTTTTTATTAAAAACGCTGATGGCTCCATTTAGATAGCATTCACGGCTAATTTGCATCGAGCGATGCCATTTATCACCTTTTATATCACTTAAATCAAATTGAGTCAATATGTTCATAAATTTCCAATAAAAGTATAAAAAACTTTGATGTTAAAGACGCGGCGTACACTTGCGACTTATTTTGTTACGATTAAAAGTCTGGGTACTTGGTCCGTACCTAGTTGCATGAAAAGGCTTTGATACCTACCACTTTTTAGATTAGAAAAAATAGGAATTTAAGTGATATAAAAAGTTGCACTTTTTTGTAGGTTTAGGTGTAGAAATCAATTAAATAATATAATAATAACTAGCTGACCCAGCGAACTTAGTACCGCCAACAAAAATATTTAGGGGTGGGTCACCCTTATCATTAGGGGTATGAAAAATAGATGTTGGCCGATTCTCAGACCTACCCGATATGCACACAAAATTTCGTAAAAATCGGTCCAGCCGTTTCGGAGGAGTTTGGTAACAAACACCGCGACATGAGAATTTTATACAATATTAGATTAATTAGTACACTGCATGGCAGTTCCTCTAATGCACATGTTAATTACATACAGACATTTAGGCATTGGTAGAATGAACATACCTAAATAAATTTTCTGAATGTCTCGCTCGCATTATAAAAAAGAATTTAGTAATTAACAACAAAAAGCAATGTAGCTATAGTATTTTATCGATCTATATTAATGGCGTTTACATCCCACAAAAAATCGCATGTGTGTTACTTTTCTAAGTAATAAAATTTAACAAAGCAACTGTAGCATACAAATGTTAGTGCGATGTCACACGGCGCAATGCGGTGTATGTCGCTGCGGCGAGGACGCCGCACGTGTGGGATGGTACCACGTCTAGGTAGGAACCTAGACGTGGTACCATCCCACACGGTGCGCTACGGTCACAAGCATATAAAACCGGACGCAATACGGAGTTGCTAAGCGAAGCAACGGCTGAGTCATGCGTCATGCTCGTGAATGGGTTCCACCGGCAGTAATGGTGCTAATTTCTGTCTGCCCGTCTTAACATGTATTGAATTGTAAGTAGGTATGCTTTTGTGGAACTTCCCCTCACTGTGGGAACACTGTATACATAGCATAATTAGCAGTCTATTGTATTGTAATATAGTTCTTGCAATTCCCGAGGGCGACTGACTTATGGTTGTGTGTGTGTCGTATCAGTATATAAGTGTGAGCGAGCGCAATGCTCGCGCCTGCCCGCTCCCACCTAGGCTTTGACAGGCACGCACACTTATACAATGTGCATGTACACGAAGTAGCCACAAGTAAAGCTCACTCGCCTTCGTGAATTGCAAAAACCGTAACATGTTTTGAAAAGAGCAACCGCCGAGTTTCTTGCTGGTTTTTCTCGGGTATTCCGAACCAGTGGTAGACTCATTGACGATTCAAAAGCACTTGTAAAAAAGTTTATTTGAATAAAAAATATTTCTATTCTATTATATTCTATTGTAGTGTCTTTGAGGTCTTCTACATAGAAAACCCTGTACCTACCTATGTACCTATGCTATACGTAGTATCGTCTAAAACAGGGTTGCACAGACTTATGAAGACTAGGGGCCACTCGGGCAAATCATGAACTGATGGTGGGCCGGCTGCCAGAAGCTGCTTCCATACTTTCATTTGCAAGGCGATTTCGATTTTTTGTTTTATTATTATTTAGTATTGAAAAAGTTTGTTCACATATATAGGTAGAACCAAATAAGCTGGCACATTTCAGAGCGTTTATGCGCAACTTTTCGTACATATTTTTATCAATGCAGCGGTAAAAGTTCAGCAAGTCTCCTTCGTTGAATTTGTTGCGTAAATCTTGATCGTTTTGAATGTCGATAATTTCTAACTGCATTGACTCTGGCGCATTTTCAACTGAAATCGTGAAAGGATTGCTGAACTTTACTATTTTGAACTTTATATAAAGGCGGCAAGCGATGTTCTTGACTTAGCATTTTTGGGCGCTAGATTCAAATAGCGCGCGCGCGAGATTCAAATTACTTTTCGAACATATTTTTTTTTTTTGGTTTTATTCTGGAATAGAATTAAATATTCTTCGAATGTACGAGAGTATTATTTTTGCTGTCGGCGGGCCACCAGTATTCGACCGGCGGGCCGCATGCGGCCCGCGGGCCGCGGTCTGTGCATCCATGGTCTAAAATCTATTGGAGGCCCTGGGCACTAGGATAATGGAGCCCTATGACTATGTTATGTCAGAATATTATTTTATTAACAATTTGCAAAAATTAAATGATCATAAAAGGATTATTAGTATTTAAATTCTGTTCTATGGTTGGTTTATTGTTTCTTCCTTCCTTTGTCAACCGATAGACGTCCACTGCTGGACAAAGGTCTTTTGCATGGACTTCCAAAGGCCTCGGTCTTGCGCCGCCTGAATCCAGCGGCTCCCTGCGACTAGTAATTTCGTAAAATCATCGGTTCGTGATAAGAAAGCCCCAGATTGCGGGGCTCTGGGCACTTGCCCAGAGTGTCCATTAGAAAAGAGGAGCCTGGCGGCTGGCATACGGTGCGTTGAAAAATCTGTCAATTCACTTGACATTGACATAGTGCAATAGGGTATTTGACAAATTTTTTTTTATAAAAAATAAAGCTTTTAATAATCTAACATAAGTCTCGGAAATATAGAGCTCTAAAGTTTCCTGTTAGACAGAGAGAGCGCTATTGAACTGTGATGTCACAAGACAGTAGCTATGTACACTCTTCAAAGAAAATTTCGTTTTAGAAAGCAACATAGATAGTCGCAGTAAAACAGCTTTTAACTTATTTGTTGACAGATTTATTTTCCGTTTTTACGAATGTTATTCTTACATTCGTAAGAATGGTGATTTTGACATTCATTAATTAAAATCGAAAATGTAACTTACGTTACATTTTCGATTTTAATTAATGAATATCAACATTTTGACAATCAGTCAAATACCCAAGTGTTATATTTACGCATCGGTCACTCAGTCACTCGGTCTTCGGGTCGGGACTTGATGAGTGTTGCCATTCTCATGAAACCCGCTGCGACGCCGCAATGCGCTGTATAGTACTGCTCTTAGTTCGTTACATTGTATTCTCTTATATTATCATAATTGTTGCTACACAAATTGCATTACAATTTATGATCTGTAACTTCCATAAGCCCCTATGATTGTAAGAAACCGTCAATGCTTTTTATTAAGAACTATTATGCGAATTGCGATGAAAAACCCCTAAAACTGTCTTCAGACAACTGTCTTGATATCACCTAGGGGGCTTTATAGCTAGGCATGCGGGTTCTTGGACAAATGTTGGGCAAGAACTCCATAGATAAATAATTATTGAATAGAATCAGGAGTTACTTTGCAAAATTCCATGATATTAAAAAAAAATTAATGTTCTTTGCTAAATTGCAAAGTTCTTTGCAATTGTGCATTGTGCAGTCATCATTCCCTGATGATGCTCCGGTATCAGAGCGAAACGTAGGTACGTCGAGTGTTAAAAGATTTATTCTGTTTGGCGGACTATAACAAAGAACATTTTTTTAAAGATTTATCATTTAAAAAAAAATGTTCGTTTTGGTTGATATTAAATTATAACTTAATATCAATCAAAACAAAAAAATCACGCTTTTGAATCAAGTAAACCTTTTGAAAATAACTATAAAGAGCACAGAATTCTGGATTGGTATCCACCATATCTTTCTAGAAAAGGGCTGCTGGAACATTTACTTATTTTTAGATACTTGCGTACGGTATCCCTTATTGTATTAAAAAAAAAGAATTCCACAGCGTTGGTCTTTAATGCAATTAATTGATTTCAAAAGCGAACACGTGCACCACTCTACCTAAAACTAGAATTTAATAAAAAACTACAAAGAAATGCCGACATTATTATTGGCTAGGTATAGGTACGCAATCGACCGGTAGGTACTTTACTTACCTATTATACGAAATCAAAATCTTCACGCATAAAGTTAGCCATACGAGTAATCTAAAAGGCATTTAAAATAGGTACCCATTCGTAAGAAGCCACCTGGCAGGAAAATTCACACATTGCAAATAACTTTTACGCATTTAATTTCTGAACGCTAAATAACTCATTAAAAAAAAGTTTTATAAAGACCGCATACTCTCAATAAAAACGAAACTACTGAGTACTGAGCACCCTCAATTAAAACGTAAAGTCATAACTCAAAACTCTGTAAGGGAATCGAAAACAAAGCAGAAATAAAAATCACAAGTCAACCATTTCCCACCGAAGTGTTTTGTAAGTAACCATTTTATAATTTAACACAACCCTTGACTAATCAAGGGGCCTCGAGAAGTCTGGAGGGGCCTCGGAGGCTTTCAAAGACAAAGGGCCCCCATTAGAGTGTATTTTGCAAACAACAAAGATCAAGTTGAAGTCATTCTGTAATGTTCATGTAACGTTGGAACGATTTTGTTTCAATTTGAAGTGTCCGTGGTTTTCTCGTGGGAATTTTTGGCCACAATGAAATATTGCTTTGGATTGTTTTGACCACTTTTGAAGCGAAACTGTACCTAATTGACTTATGTAAGTACATGTAAGAGGTTTCTTAGGTACCTATGACTTATGTAAGTACATGTAAGAGGTTTCTTAGGTTTCTTAGGTACCTACAAAATTACAAAAAATATCATTATATTATACTAGATACTAGTGTTTGATAAATCTTTTCCAATGTATCAACCTAAACTTTTCTTTTGTAATTAATTAAATTGACTTATCGTTGTGTTACTATCTATGTTTATGGTTACTGTAGGTACTGATACTTTGTTTTCACAAATAAATAAATAAATAATCTGCAGCATAAAGTAGTCTGCGGTGTATCCCAACTCTTCAGCAAATTACAGCAGATAGTAGTGTGTTTGGGCTCATTAGAATGGTCTCAATGAGTATAGGTGTTAGATAGATGATGATCGAGGATCGAGGAGGAGGATCTGATGATGGAGTAGTAAACTGGCTAACTAGATATCAGGTATATCGTACATAGTCCGGCCATAGATTAACATGTTAAATTTTCAATGTACACGTTTTCATAAATACGTAGTTACTTACCTACGACGTTTATCGATTTCGAATTTGCAAATCGACACATCAAATCTGGTAAACTTTTTCCCGTGTATGATTTTAAAGTCAACAACATAAAGGGATTCGTCGTCGTCCACAGACTAAAGAGTTCGTTACGCGCCCCATGCGCAGAGATCGTCTTGTCGAGGGGTTGTTCATGAGGGGATGATGTTATGCAATGATCGTATTCGTAAGTCTCCCGTAAATTCGAGTGTCCATAATACCAACGTAGTTATAGATAAGAATACATGTCGGATTGATATCAAACTTTGAAAATACATTATACAATGTATTATACGGCTACCTAATAGTTGGTTGCGAATTGTAAAAAATAAAACAACAAAAATAGAGCGTTATACTTATAACGTACTAGAAGATGCCCGCGACTTCGTCCGCGTGGATTAACTTTTGGAACGTAGTTCCTTATCGCGCGGTACGGAAGGGGGCTAGACGGAAAAAATTAAGGAACCGACACTCGACCTCGACACATTTTTGAAACCGACACTTTTTTGTTGAATGTGAATTTTGCATTGTATTCGGTATTTTCGCCTTAGAACACGGCGTCTGCATGGCCTAGTTGTTAGGGCAGTCGCCTATAAATTCAACGTCGATGGTTCGAATCCCAGCTCGACAGACTGAATTTTCTATTTTCAATTTTATTTTAAATAATTTCTAAATGTGGAATTTTTCCCTAATTTTTTATTGTATAAATTGGATAAAATGCTAACGCCGTCTGTGAAAAAACAGTAACTCCACCAGAGTAACTCTTTGGTTTTGTAACAGTGCAATAGAAATAAACAAAATAACATAATTCATCGTAGTTAATCAATTTAATACTAGATGACACCACTAGTTTATTACAATTCCTTCACTAAAATTAATCGGAAGGAGCTACGTTCCATCCGGGTGTCCTTTGACACCTCTCAAGTTTTTTTTAATTACCGCGGAAACTCTTTAATTTTCCGGGATGAAATGTGGCCTATGTGTTAATCTTGGGCATTTGCTATCAAATTTCAGCCAAATCGGTTCATTCGTTGTGGCGTGAAAGAGTAACAAACATCCATCCTTGATCCATCCACCCATCCTCACAAACTTTCGCATTTATAATGTTAATAGGATTATTAGGAAGTAGGATAATATAATCCATGTAACTGCAATGTACCTAACGTTGGTTTATAGTGTCTAATAAATAAATAAATAAGTGCATCCGTTTCATTTTATGAAACAACATCAACATCAAGAAGCATAAGGTACAAGCATACAGTTTAAAATATTTAAGCACGAAAACTTTTTGAAAGCTAGTTTTTATAATTCCCACGGTGCCCTGTATTCTTTTTCGGGATAAAAAGTACTAAAGTCACTTTCCAGGTCCGTGACTATGCCCATGCAAAAAATCTCGTCGATCCTCTGCGGACCGTGTGCCTACTCTGTAAAAGCTGCGTCCATGGCTGCATCAATCATTTCTACAGTATCAGTTGCGGTGATTGGCTGAATTTATGACGTTCTTGCTGCATCAATGCATTTTGACCAATAGCGGGAGAGTACCGAGCTGGTAATCAGAGGCCATTGCGATGGTGACACTGATACAATAAATTTTAGGGAGTACCTACTACTAGGAGATGTGACATCTAGGCTACTTTTTATCACGAAAAAAAAGGTATTTTAAAACCTAACTTCACGCGTACAGAATCGTGGGTAAAAGCTAGTCTTACTAATATTATTAATGCGAAAGTGTTTGTTTGTTGGTTTGTCCTTCAATCAGGCTGCAACAGAGCTACAGATCGACGTGATTTTTCGCATGGGTAGGTATAGTTGAGGACCTGAAGACCTGACCTTTACTTTTTATCCCGGAAAATCAAAGAGTTCCCGCGGGATTTTAAAAACTAAATTCACGCGGAAGAAGTCGCGGGCATCAGCTAGTACATGTTAAAAGACTTGTCTTCCAGCGGCGTTGGCATAACATCACCCAGTGTTGGAGTGTCGAGTCTTGATCGCACCTTGTAATATTTGCTCAACTCACTCCGAGGGTGAACTACGTCACTCCTATATAACGTGAATACAAACGATACTTACTTTAGTTTACCTACTCACTTAACTGCTCGATTGATCACGAATCACGATGTTTGAATTGATTTTTTGTTTCAAAATTTATATATGTCGCAGTAAGATATAGTTGAAGCCGTGTTATAGCTGCAGTAAACCTACGTTATTTGCCGGAATATAGCTTTACGAAAGAGATTCACAGCTATAATACGAACGCGATCTAGTAATATAGATCTGACTAGGCTAATCTAGTAAAATGGTTATAGAAGTATACATTTTCTTTGTTTTGCACAACTATGTTTTAATGTTTTCTTGACAAAAAAAATGTCTTTCTGAACCTTTATTTAGTAAAGTTATTGGTGAAATCGGCCCTAAATCAAAAGACGAACGCAAAAT
Organism: Oeneis ivallda; assembly: GCA_029955525.1. Lineage (NCBI taxonomy): Eukaryota > Metazoa > Arthropoda > Insecta > Lepidoptera > Nymphalidae > Oeneis > Oeneis ivallda. The sequence goes on from JARPMR010000015.1 coordinate 2,679,772, forward strand.
GCGTCACGCATAACCTTTTACTCAAAGCGCATAACACACTCTAATTGATTTATCTAAGCATCTAATTAAACCAGTGAAAATAATAAACAGTCCATAGTACACAAGGTGTTTAATTTTACTAGTATGAAGTTATGAACCTCAATTTTATTTTATGTCATAAAATATGTTGTGAAATGTGACCTAAAACAAAATTGAGTTTCATATTATCTTTACTAAAAAAAGATTCAAAAATTGAGAATCTTTTACTGTTGGTACTCGTACTTAATAACTTAGTAAGTAGTTGTTGGTACTCCCGCCACTAGAAACGCAAGATGATCAAGCAATCAAGCAAAGAACACGCAACTCCACACAAAGTCACTTTAGGTAGACTACGCACGTTTTACTCCTACACTAAAACATCTTCAAGAGATCTTGACTGTGCAATGCAAAGGTTGCAAGAAATATGTATAAAATCTTATGTTTTACTGTAAAACTTTTACACCCGGTGCCTGGGCCTTTCATTCGCTCAACGATAACGGCATTTCTAATACAAATCAATTGTAGAATAAGATCCGCCGAAGAGTATGGTAGCAGTAGATTTCTCCATTATAAGAAAAATAAACGGGTCCTTTACTGCAAATTTCTTCGCTGGAATTCGTGCGTTTGCCTCAAAAGCCGGTATCACTGTGTTGATAACAGTCTGGGTCTCTGTAGTGATGAAGGTAACTCTCTGCGTAATTTCACCAATATATAAATGATCTTCACTAAAACTGTCGAAATTGGCGAAATTCTGATCAAACACGTCAGAAAGACCCATGTTGAACAATTGTTTGTTTAAAATAGTGTACGAATTTATCGCATACCTCGGCAACTTTACCTCGACCTCGCTCATTCCAAACTCGTTTGTGTCATCTTGAAGTTTGTCGAGGATATTCATCAGTGAGGCATCTCTGAGATATGTCAGAACTTGCTTGATGTTGTACCCGCGGTGAGGACGTATGAGAAGCAGACAATACTTCTCGTCGGCACTATAAGGCAGTTCTGTGACAGAAGCGTGCAAAGACTCGAAGTTAGAGGAAGCGAGTCGCGCTTTCATATTCATCATATTTACTATCCCTATCTCATCACCATCACGATAATAATCTAGCACAGTGTCCGCAACAGTAAATGGAATTGACCAATTCGCAATAAATATTAAATAATTGCACATAATCATCGTGGAATCTACGAAATCCTCGGTCCTAATCATATTCCTGATGGGCACACCGTACGATTGCAACGTTTGGGTTGCTGTTTCCAACGCGTGCTGCGGCACTCCGAAATAAACACGCTGAGTTATGAAACGGAAGTCGTTTTCTAATCTTCCAATACTATCTGAATTCACTTGCAAATATTCGTCGTAAAAAAGGAAATTCAACACATGAATGTCCACGCCTTCGTTCAAGAGCACGGATGTCCTCAGTTTCATAAACCCTTCTACAGCTTCTTGCCTCTCCTCCGTTAACAGAAACACCTTCGAAACTTCCTCCCTGGTGACTCCCAGAGTTTCGTATGCCACGCTTATCAGCAAAGTCCAAATAGTGTAAGGTGATATCACGACATCCCGATCTGAATCTCGGAGGGTGCGATGTAGAAGTTCCAAACTAAAATTTCTTGTCTTTGAATTAAAATCCAAATCACCGAATGACGACGACGCGAAAATAAATATCAAAAATACCACCACACACATTGTGCCCCGTCTTCTTTTGCTTTATGATTACTTACATGTGAAGTAGTGAACCTACTGACCTCTTGTTATCAAGAGCGATAAAACAAAATTCTTTAAATGACGCCGAATTGCTAGAATGTAAAAAAATCGGCCAAGTGCGAGTTGGGCCACTAGCCTTTAGGGTTCCGTAGGTACATAAGACCAAATCATTTTTTTAAAACTAGGTACATATTTAGATATCTTAGTTCGTAGAGAGTACTAAATTAGCATTTATGGGGAAAAAATGCTTAACTGTTGCATTATAAATCTTTTTTTTTAGGATTTGTTGTTTAAAAACACAATATATGAAATTTTTGTATATTATGTAGGTACCTACATAATATACAAAAATTTCAAATTCCTAACCAGTTTAGTTTTTGAGATATACCCCCTAACAAAATTGGTCTAAAACCGACAACTTTGATGGCCCCCCATTTCTTCATTTTTTTAGCTAAAAAATAAAAAAAATATTTATTTGAACTCCACTTAATGAGCTCTAGACAATGACACCCCACATGCCAGGGTAAAAAAAAAATTCTACTCCTTTTCCATGTATGGGAGCCCCTTTATTTTTTAACTTAATTTTATTTTTATTATTTGTTGTTATAGCGGCGATAGAAATACACAATATGTGAAAATTTCAACTGCCTACCCATGACGGTTTACGAGATACAGCCCGCTGACAGACGGACGGACGGACGGATGGACGGATGGACGGACGGACAGCGGAGGCTTAGTAATAGGGTCCCGTTGGTACCCTTTGGGTACAGAACCCTAAAAAGTTTAATTAGTTGAATAGTATTTTAATCGAATGTTAAAATCCAGGCCTTTAGATCTTAGACGTCTCCATCGCTCACTGACCTGAGCTGACCATAATTAAAGTATCATTAACACTGGACAGGCTGCTGGCCTGTCATACTGTTTTGGACCTATTTGATTGTCGCCATTTTGGCGCTGTGAACAGTTACGAGTGTCCAAGGAACTAAAAGGAGATAATTTTTTTAGGCCCACTTGAAATGGTAGCCTATAATAATCATATCATATTTAAAAAAAAGTAACCGATTTATCTTAGTAAACGGAATTAATGTCATAGAAAAATCTAACCGGAATAGTGAAATCATCAAAAAGAGGTGATGTTTTGATTTTTATACCTAGTTTAGGCCTAGTAGGCAGGCAGTAAGTGAGTTAGGGTATTAGGTGAGGTTCAAGTTTGACTGTTGATATCTCAATATTCCAGTTAGATGAGGTTTAACTACTTTTACTATTCTTTTAACGAGATCATAAGAAACAAATCAACATAAGTTTCACAAATTTGAGCCTCAATAGCCCAACGGTTAAAGATGCGGACTGAAAACTGAAAGGTCGCAGATTCGAATCCCACCCGTTGCACTTTTGTCGTACCCACTCCTAGCACAAGCTTTCCGCTTAGTTGGAGGGGATAGGAGGATATTAGTCAACTTAAATTTGACTAATATTCTTCAAAAAATATATATATATATACGCGACAATTTGAAGTGGGAGTTTGAAGTGACAATTTGAATTTTTTTTTGTATCCCAATCGCCATACAAAAAAAAATTGTCTCCTTTGTGAGGGCACTACTAATTGACAACAGCTGATAGTAGATATTCTTGGCTCTTTTTGTATCCCTGTTATTTAGTTCCAGAAACACTCGTATGTCAGACACTTCAAACTGATTCATAATTTAAGCTGTCATTCTCATTACTATAGGGACAGCCAGTCCAGTATTAATCATAGATTAATTATAATGAAGAGGTCAGTGGCATCGCTGAAACGCAACAGCAGAAAAAAAGAGATAGATGCATCATATTCAAATAGTTGCCTATGAGGTACCTAAGATATGACAGTTGTGCTTGTATGCGCATTGTAATTTAATTTTCTTTTTTAACCGACTTCAAAAAAGGAGGAGGTTATCAATTCGTCGGAATCTTTTTTTTATGTATGTTCACCGATTTGGAAAATTCTTTTTTTGTTTGAAAGGGTATACTTGCCCAGGGTATACTACTACTCTCCCTAATTTTACTCAATTTCAATGGGACCACTGACCACCCATTGAAATTTTATCGAAATCGGTCGAGCGATTTTTAAAATGTCAACAATAAATTGTATTAGACTTTGTAGTGGCACGGGCGTTTGAAGTAATTCGTCATTATTTTTAATATAATATATTAAATTCTCCTACTACGGTTTTGCGGCGGAAATGTTGAACCAATCATAGTAAGTATTATTTTACTCTTTCACTGCTTTCTAATAGATCTGTGCCGATTTCACCAACGTTGAGCAGGTACTAGGTAACGTTTAACCGTGGTATGATATTTTGGCAGATTTCCAATACAAAAACTGTCAGAATGCCCAAATTATGCCTCGGTTAAACTCGATATTAGTGGAATCGGCACTAAATGTAAATGACTTTTATGATTTGTATGTAACTTAATATTATCGATAACGTGTAAGGAAGTTCAAAAACGTTTTAAATAAAAGTAAATCGGCTGGTTTGAAATCAATAGGTTGAATCAATCAAAACTTGAAACGTTACAAAATCCGTCAACAGCATTAAACTTTCCGAACGTATCAAATCAAACAAAATGTACGCCATTACGTATTTAGAAAAAAAAAGAACAAATTCTAAATGCATTTCCCGCCAGTCCGTGTTGCTATTCAAAATAGGAACGTATTACGCGTGAAAAGAACTGTCTCAAATTACTTTACATGTTCCATCCTTTTCTGACACGTTGCAAGACGTAGGCTCGTCTCTGTCTGATGCTATACAAACTCTGATAAACAAATACAAAGGGCCTAATTGAGTAACTAGTAAAACGAACATCTCTGTCCCGTCCCTTCGCATATTAAGACAACTTTAATTTTACCGTTGGAAATATAAGTTGTATTCAAATTTGAACTTTAACTTTATTGAAATAGGGTTCTATTGTTAGGTCAAGATGGTAAAAATATCGTTGTCGTTAACACAATTTCGGAGAGTCGCGCTCTCAAGTGGTAAGGGAGTTCAAGTCCGGGTAGGGAACTTAATTTGTCAACAATTTCAGATATTTGAATACGTTTCGCTGTTCAATGAGCTTCTGTCAGCTTAAATTGTTTTTCTTTCTTTTAAATAATTCGGCTTCCCGTCTTGTTAAAATATTTATGTTACGGCGATCCGAAACGAATGTTGATGTGGAATTTTTGTGTGTGTTGCAATCAAGATCGAAAGCGAACTGTAATGAGTTTAGTGTTTATTGATCTCATCGATAGTGTATTTTTAACCGACTTCAAAAAAGGAGGAGGTTCTGAATTCGTCAGAATCTTTTTTGTATGTGTGTTCATCGATTACTCGAAGACGCCTGAACCGATTTGGAAAATTCTTTTTTTGTTTGAAAGGGTATACCTCTACTTCCCAGGTGGTCCCATACAAATTTTATCGAAATCGGTCGAGCGGTTTTAAGAAAATCAACAATAAATTATATACTTAGTGGCGCGGGTGTTTGAAGTCAGTTTTTTAAAAATATCTTTATTTATCTAATTAAATTATTTATTTTTCTGTTTTATTTTTTGCAGATAACAAAATTTCTAGAAAATTTCAATTCATGAGTCAAACAGCTCAACATAATACAGGGTGTAAGGGACATCCTAACGAAAACTGGAACCAGGTACTTAAGTATTCAGTAGGTACTCACACGATTCTGAGTCGCTCAGCGCTGGAATTCATCATCGGTCGAAGTCGCGGGCAAAAGCTGTACCTAATAAAATTTACCTAAAGATTTGAGTCAGTGCCTCTATAAAGTTATTAATCTATGATAAACCCTAGACAGGCTGCTGTCAGTGCTGTCATCCTTTCTTGACGTATTTGATTGACGCCATTTTGGCGCTGTAACCGTTACGAGTGTCCAAGGAACTAAAATCAGTGATGGCACTAGTTGACAACTTACCTAGATACTATGGTTGAGCGAAGCAATGGCTGGGTCATGCGTCATGCTCGTGAATGGGTTCCACCGGCGGGAATGGGGCTACTTTCTGGCTGCCCTGTTGAATTATAATTAGGTATGCTTTTGTGGCACTTCCCCTAGCATATAGTATCTATTGTATTGTAAACTTGTTTTGAAAAGAGCAACCGCCGAGTTTCTTGCTTGTTCTTCTCGACAGGAAGGGCATTCCGAACTAGTGGTAGACTCATCAGTCATCGACGATTCAAAAGCACTTGTAAAAAAGTTTGTTTGAATAAAAAACATTTCTATTATATTCTATTCTTTGGCACTTCCTGCATCCCTAGTTCCAGAGACACTCGTATGTCAAATGTGGCGCTTCAAATTGATCTATAATTTAATTTGTCAATTGTCTTAAGGTTGATTATACGGGTCTGCCCGCGAAATTCAAATTTAATTTGGTTTGTCGCAATTTGTAAACTAGTAGGTACGACAAAGTAGGCTTATTGCTTTCTAATTGCGCCAATGGCAGTAAGTATCATCTTTACAGGTTTATATAAAAATCTTTACTTGAAAGTGTCCAGTGTAAGAAATTAGTCAGAATATCGAGTTGGACGTGAGTTACTCACAAATTAGTTGATATTCTGACTAATTTCTTAAACTGGACACTTTCAAGTAAAGATTTTTATATAAACCTGTGAAGATGATACTAGCTGCCATTGGCGCAACTAGAATGCCATAAGCCTACTTTATCGTATTAGGTATTAGTTTACAAGCAGACCCGTATAATCCACTTTACAGTACAGGTACATCCGGGCCAGAGCTAATCATAGATTAATTATTATAGAGGTCAGTGATGTGGGTGTAACAAATGGCCACCCGTGCGAAGTCGGGGCGGGTCCACGAGTGCAGACAACAACTCGGGTCATCAATAGAGATTGACGCGTCGGCCGGTGTCCGGCGCATCGCATCCTCATTGCGCGCAGGATACGGCAATCTGCGCCCCGCCCAGCGCGGCCAGCAGGACGACAACAATAACCGTGCCGACGACTGAACCCTGGCCGTGTACCTACCTACTATACCTAAGGGCACCTATACAAATACATACATGGGTAGGTAATTAGTATGTCACGCTTTCTTTAAACATTTCCGATTTTGTTTGATTTTCCGGGATAAAAAGCCTGTGTCACTCTCCAGGTCCTCAACCCTTGCAAAAAATCACGTCGATCCATGGCTCTGTGTCACACGTCACGTGGAGTGACGTGACGTGTGTCCAACAAACACACTTTCGCATTTATATAATATCTATTAGTATGATATGATGATTTCACTAATTTACCTGCGCCTATTTAAGCTTCACACTTTTTTTTTAACTTGACTAATATTCTCTTTTCCCCTCCACAGAACGGGTCCGACGATAATGCAATTCGTGCGGATCGAACCTGCGACCTTTCAGTTTTCAGTCCGCACCTTTAACCGTTAGGCTATTGAGACTCAAAATTGGAGGGGACAGGGGCAATAGTCATGCTCAGCATAGCACAAAGATCTCGTACATACTGCATAGTTAGCCAGTCTTCGGAGGATTATTATTACGTGCCGCATTACCCGTTGAATATCGACGACGTTGCACGTAACAAACCGTCTCTGGTAGATAGTTCCCTCATTAAATGCACAATAAAAAACTCCCTACTCATCCCCGCTAAGCCCTGTCACCGCTGAATGCCTCCACAATGGAGGCAAATACGACTCCAATAAAATAAACTAAAATAAAATAATCGTCGAGGCGCGTCGGTAGCCGTCAAACCGTTGTGGCTCCGTCATGCGCCGAGTGACCACGCCTCGCGCTTGCAGCGAGACTGTCCTGACTCCTCAGGCCCTAGTGTAATTATTCAAGTTTACGAAAACTGTGCTTAGATCTGTCTTCACCCCAGTCTAGTGTATTCTTGAATCTGCGACTAAGCCCTCTGTTCTCCTGACCGGATTTTGTTCACAGCAGCCAATGTCAAATTACACTAAACTCTAGTGTAACTTTTTTAGATCTACCGTCTAAGCCAGAGAGCTTAGGGTCTCCTGATCCGATTTTGTTCACAGCAGCCAATGTCTTATACTAAATTCTATAGTGTAACTTTTTTTAGATCTAGCGCTAAGCCTCTGTTCTCCTGACCGGATTTTGTTCACAGCAGCCAATGTCAAATTACACTAAACTCTAGTGTCACTATCTTTAGATCTACTGTCTAAGCTAGAGGAATTAGACAGTCGAAGTATAATATGGTACACAATCTATGATTATAGTAGGTATCTAATAATCTCTTTAGGATTATAGCAATTTACCTTTTCTTGCTAATCAATAATCATGAAATCCCGCAAAGTAACGCATGCTTCTATCTAATATTTTACCAGGTCGTTTCCTGGTTAGAGTGGAGAGCCTGGTCACCTCACAAGCCCCATGGCCGACTCCAAACTAACGACCAAAATGTTTAGAAAACAATTTAAGAAGCTTCCGTTTACCATCAGTTTATTTACGCCATTGTGGCTAAGCGGATCGCTACCTAATTGTGGAGGAGGCGGACAGACAGACGGACAAACAGAATGGATGGGAAACGGTCGAGTTTCTTTTTTATACGTTTATCAAATAAACATTAATTCGATAGGAGGCTAGGAACGCGGTAGGAAGCTATTAGTATGGGTTGTTTTTGGAACGACTTACTCGCGTGTGAAGTAAATACTGGAGACGTTTAGTATACGTAAAACAATTCCGTATATAGTAAGTAAAAAACGGCCTCAATTAAAGATAAGGACTGAAAACCCAAAGTTCGACGATTCAAACCCCCACCCGTTGCATTATTGTCAAACCCACACAAACTACGCTTATTTGAAGAAAAAAAGGAGAATATAAGTTATCGTGCATGCAAATTAGGTTTTAAAATGTCTCGGAAACGAGCAGGCAGGTCGCCTGATGGTACCTAAGTGATAACTGCCGCCCTTGAAATTCCATGGACATCCATCACATCCGCCCATCTTGAAGTTTAGTGGGAACACCACCGAACTAACACCACCACACAGTTTGGTAGGGTGTGGAACAAAGACCTGGTTGGAGGTCGAGGTTCTCTAGGTAGGCACCCAGGTGGCGAAGGTGAAATTTCTTTCGGCGGTGGCGTGCGATACGGTTGTAGAAGACAGAAGGTGGAATATGTTCAAATAGCTCACTCCTGGATATATATCATCATCATCATTATCAACCTTTAGATGTCCACTGCTGGACATAGGTCTCCTGCATGGACCTCCACAGGCCTCAGTCTTGCGCCGCCTGAATCCAGCGGCTCCCTGCGACTCGTTTGATGTCGTCGGTCCACCTAGTCGGGGGTCTGCCAACACTGCGTTTACCGGTGCGGGGTCGCCACTCCAACACCTTGGGACCCCAACGACCATCAGCTCTTCGAACTATGTGCCTGGATATATATAGCCAAACTAAAAGAGCTTAAAACTTAAAACGTCTCTGAGGTGTTCCAGGCTTTCCAGCAAGCTGGTTGATTTTGTTGTCCGCAAGTCGTAAGTATCTATTGCCCGCTTTTGAATAGGTACCGATCAATTGGAAGGAGTTGATACTGAGGTGCTCCAGCCTAAAGCATAGAGCAATGTTCCACGAGTGGGACAGACTTGCGCTTTATAAAGTCAGTCAAGTCAACATCATCGTCATTATCAGGAACCCATCAACGGCTCACTACTGAACGCAGGTCTCCTCTCAGAGAAGGATAGGACTATGCTGCCCCAATGCAAATTGGAGTTGAAATCACTGCAAATCAACATGACTTTAAGGCGAACTAAAAAATTAGTCCGAGTATCAAGTTTGAGGTGAGTTACAAATTAGTCGATACACGGAAAAAAAAATTTGCTTTAAACTAAGAATATTTCACTTGGTCAAGACATTGCGTGATTCATATATGGGGAAAACATTATATTCTTAAAATTAGTAAATATTTGTCTTGTTATTCATTTTTCTTCCAAGTAAATATACTCACTAACCAAGGCAATATCTATTCTTGCAATGAAAAAGCAACATTTTCTTTGCTTAAGTAAGTTTTTTTATTTAAGTCTAGAATCTTAAATTCTCAAATTTAAGACAATTATGTCTTAAATCTAGAATGTTCTCCTCCGAGTATGAAAAGCAATATCTCTTATCAAGAATATATTTATTGGACAAGAAATGTCATTGATTCTGATCAAGAATATATCTATTGGTCAAGAATTTCCGTGATTCATATATGGGGAAAACAATAAATGGTTGTATCAAAACACAATTATTCTCAATGCAAAAAAATAAATAGTTAAGTCAAGATATTTGTCTTCCTTCTAGAATTTATATACTTGTGATTAAACAATATATTTAAGAATAATGCTTTTCTCAGTTGAACACTTTGTCAAACGGATCCCGGAGTTTTCTTACAAGAAAATAAATTCTCAGTATGAAAAATAAATCAATTGTAAGAAGAATGGTATTTATTTATCTGTATACTACGGCATGTTTTAGTAAAGCAGCTTTAACTCTTGCATCAATTAATTCTATTTTCACAATAAGAACAATTTATCTATAGTGAAGAAAACCAACAATCTTAGTTACTAGTTGATGCTCTTCAGTGAAGAAGTTTTAGCTACTAGTTCAATAAATAACAATAGTTATTCTCTGGAGATCACGTTGTTTTAAAAAGATAGTCTCAATATTCTTAGTTCAATAATCATGCGTTTTTAGTGAAGAAGTTTTATTTCTTAGTTTAATAATATTATCGAATTTAAACGGAGATCACATTGTCTAGAAAGAATAATACCAATGTTCTTAGTTCAATATTTATGCATATTTCAGTGAAGAAGCCCAATTCTTAATTCAAAAACAATAAGCAATTGATACGGAGATCAGATTGTCTCCAACCAATAATGTTAATTTTATTGATTTAAGAACGTGCAAGTACTTAACTGAATAATTTTTAGTTTTTGATCTAATTAATTGCATGTTTCATTCGGAGATCAGAAATCTCTTAGCTCAATAATAGTGTATTTTACTGCAAGAAATCTCGGTTCTTGGTTCAATGCATGTCATATTTCATACGAAGATCAGATTGTTTCCAACGCATAATGTCATTATTATTGATCTAAAAACCCTGTACTTCAGTAAAGAAGTTTTAGTTCTTGATCTAATTCATTGCATGTTTCATACGGAGATCACAAATCTCATGGCTCAACAATAAAGTATTTTACTGTAAGAATTTTCAGTTCTTGATTCAAATCATGACATGTTATATACGAAGGTCAGATTGTCTTATTTAAAGAATTACAATAGTCTTGGTTCAATGGTTAACATGCGTTTCAGTAAATATTTTTCAGTTCATCGTTCGATTTATTCAAGTTAAAGTTTAGTCAGAATGTAATTACACAAAACGTTAACACAAATATTTAGTACAAAAAGTTGGTAAATAAAAATGAACAAATTTTTTTTCCAGCTATAGTCAAAAAATATTTGTTTAGTGACATTCTGACTAAACTTTATCTTGAATAAATCGAACGATGAACTGAAAAATATTTACTGAAACGCATGTTAACCATTGAACCAAGACTATTGTAATTCAAATAAGAAAATCTTAACTATGTATATAACAAAGCTCTTGAATCTGTACATAGAACTGAAACGGCTTTACTAAAATACCATGATTATTGAGTACCATATGAAACATGAAATGAACAAGAAAAAGCACTAAAACTCACATAATTTCGAGCCTGAGGCACCATCACATTTTTCAATCTGATCTCCGCGTGCCATTTCATGCCTGAAAATAGAGATAGGTAAATAAGTGGGAGGTACTCAAATTAATATTAAAGATAAAATAATACAATGGATTCAATTCTATAAAATCCTTTATTAAGAATAAACTTCCTAAAACAACAGTATTGATCATTTTATTTAAGTATATTCTAGGTATTAATCATAATATTCCCTAATATTATTATTATAACAGTTTATCAAAAAAAATATAAACTTAGTGATTTTATATCTTTCAAAATGTGCAAACGAGAAGGTCATCAATGGTATTATTTATAATTATATTATGACCGCCAATAGACATAGATCACTCATATGTGTTTTAGTTTATTATAACCCGCCCCAATAAAGAAACGAATCTTAAATGGCGGCGTTAATCTATATACTTCTCAAAAGTTAGTGTCAGCAATAGTGTATAAGTGAGACGCAATGATTAAACGCTGCCATTTCAGACGCATATCTGATTATACCAAATGGAACCTAAGTGCCCGACTGATCAAGTTGAACCCCAACCTAACCTAACTATAGATTTTGGCAAACATAGTACTTCTATAACCATTTTACTAGATTAGTCTAGTCAGATAGCTATACTACTAGATCGCGTTCGTATTTTAGCTATATTCCTAGTAAGATAGCTATGAAGAACACTTTGCTTGCTGTGTAGAGCCTTTTCTTTTACTTCATCAATTTTCGTTTGTATATCTCCAGGATTCTGAAAACAATAGCAAACATATAAAAATTGCAAAATTTATAGACATACCTACAAAGCACGCGTGTTTACTACTAATATTATAAATGGGAAAGCTTGTGATTGAAAGAATATGTTTGTTCCCACTTATCTCTGAAAAGGCTAAACAGATTTGGATGAAATTTGGTATGAATGTCAATTATAGCCTGGATAACAGATGTTACTCTTTATCCAGGAAAAACCAAAACATACCACAAAATTGCGTAACCGCGAGTGAACCTGCGAGGTATAGGTATCAAATATAAATAATATCATATAAATCAAATATAATAATAGTATATTTACCTGGACGTCAAATATGAAGCTTTCGACGTATTCTAATCTAATGTGGAAAATTTTCTACGCTTGTTCAGTATTCCTCTCGGGGGAATCAGGTAGGACAACAGTTTTATTTGATCTGGCACTTTTAGATCTGAAATGTATAAAACAGTGATTTATTTATTATAGTATATGCGAGTGGAGCCAAGGGCGGATGTTAGTAACGTAAATAATATAAATAAGAATACTTAGTCGATCCCTCTAAAACTCAGGGTCAGACTAAAAAAAAACAGTGGCACTCCGGGAGTGCCGACAGAAGTGAAAACCAGTAAGCCAAAACCAAAAAATCGGCCAAGTGCGAATCGGGCCTCGCTCTTTTAGGGTTCCGTTAAAAAAAATATTTCCATGTACCCATGGAAATATTTTAATTTAATTTTTTTAATTTAATTTAATTTTTATTATTTGTTGTTATAGCGGCAATAAAAATACATAATATGTGAAAATTTCATCTGTCTATCTATTACGGTTTACGAGATACAGCCCGCTGCCCCTAATAATAGGGTTCCGTTAGTACCCTTTGGGTACGGAACCCTAAAAAAGGCTAGTGCCTAGCCGTTGCCATGTAATTCATCGTGTGTCAGTCAATCTTTAATTCTTTACTTAAAATGCAATAACATTTAGATCTATAGGTTCACTTACCTTAGCACACACACAGCACAATCTCTATATTTTGATCAACAACGCAAAATAATCACTCTAAAGTATCACCATGAACTGGACAGTGGACGTAATCAAGACGTAATGCGGCCATGCGGTGCACTGCGCCGGCACATCCATCCAAGACAAAAAGGATGTTGCCTGCTACGAAATGTTAATTACCAAAAATAAGGCCGTATCTTTCACGTCTCCACTATTTTTCCTGACATAGACTTACTACGAATTAATTACTACACAAGTCAACACAAATTTTGGTTCTGGGTTTTACATATCCGATTTTTATTCTTTTACTAATTAAAGAAAAAATTGTTTAGGCTGGAACAGTTTGCTTTTGTAGCCTTTTTTTGTTTTGACTTTGTATTTGAAGTTTAAAATTAGTTTTATGGGCTTCGAAAAGTTTCGAATTTATAGGCAAATAAAAATTTTTAGATCTTGTTTTAATAAATTGGCCGCAAATATAGCAGAATGCAACTACATCGTCTTTTTCAACTTCTTGAGGCCATTTTTGACCTTACGGTCACACAAATTGAGATAAATTGCCCCATTGCTCATGAACCTGGTCTGTGCTACTCATACTGACAAGAAAAACCGAGATTGATTTTCAGTGCTTTCCCCACCAACGGTTTGTATATTTGCTTGTTAAAATACGGTTTTCTTTGTATGGACATTAATTCCGTGATAATAGACTGATTATGTGAAACATAGGGCCTCCTCCTGTGTGTTTACAATCACTACTAGCTGCAAACCTGACTTCACTCGGTTATAGCCTAACGGAGTGAAGGGAGGAATGTTCAATAGGGTATTTTACTTACACTTTTTTGAAAAGTGTCTAAATTTGATTCTAAGGTGATAATATACTACTAGAAAATTTACTAAAATTTTATTCAATCGATAAGTACCAAAAAATGCATTTAAAGTTTGCCTTTTAAATTACTCCGCGTAAACGCTAGACGCCCACGTCAGACTATGTGATGACGTCGTAAGGTCAGTAAATTCGTTCGCTCAAATGGTTGGCGCCCCTTGTAAAGCCGACACATAGCGACCACCGGTAATGCCGAAGGCGGCGCGACTTATGTGACCCACTGTATACTTTAGTGTGTCACGCTAAATGTTTGTGTGCTGTATTATGATGATAGTATATGTATATAAATTAAAATGTGATGATTCAGATCTAATACTACCAGTATTTTGATTTTGTATTTTTCATTAATCTAAAAAATTTAAATAAATGATGGTACTAAATGATTAAATAATGTATTTATTTATTTTCACATAGTTTCTAAAATACCGTGTATTTGTACTGCAAACTATTTGAGCGGGTGAACTATATAGACTACTGACATAATGATGTAGTGTAATGGCGGGAACTGTTTGACGTTTCGCATATTTGTAGCATAGACAAAAAAAGTGAAAACTTTGAAATGAAATATAAAATTTATTTTATAATTTTGTGAACTGAAACTTCCTCTTCCCGATTCCTTATTGCGTAAACTATCTTATTTTTATATTTTTAGATTATTTCTCCCTAGGAGTAAAATACCCTATTATTTTCCTTACACCTTGGGAGAAATATACTGCAACACCGGATACAAGCTTAACCTATAGTTTGTTTTGTTTCCATACTAATTCCAAGAAACGTGAATTTGGTTCAAAACACATATTTGAATCATAGTTTGAATTCAAGAATATTATTGTTTTAGACTCAAGACATCTTTTCTTAAATATTTTTTCAAGATTTCCATGGTAAAACCAAGAAACGTGAATTTGGTTTAAAACACTCATTTGTATCATATATTTCATACAAGAAAATTATTGTTTACATTCAAAAATGTTGTTCTTAAATATTTTTTTCAAGATTTCCATTCAAAACCAAGAAACCTCAACTTAGTCGAAGGCCCGGTTTCACGGATTCTTAAACAACCAATCAAATATACTTTAAATGTTGGTTCTTCATCAATTCTAGAAACGAAATTCTTCAGTTTAGTGCCATTGCACTCACAGCAAAGCTGTTGAATTTGTCTTACCAAGAAAAAGAGTTCTCAATGGCAGACAGTTGTAATTCTTAATTGAAGAACAGTAAGTATTCAAATCAATAGAGACCGATTTTTAATTATAGGTAAATATAATAGGTAGGCAGTACCCTGCAGCATCAGGATTGAGGAGCTAGGACCTGGAGCTCCATGATGTAGTACATACTTGTTATCTACAATAATAATTCGTAATCAACATTTCCTAAATCTCTTTATTTTAGGTGAGCAATATCCCTGCAGCATCAGGCTTGAGGAGTTGAAGGTGAACATTTTTATGGGACCATTTCGCAAACATCCTCTGTCGATTAAAAAAATCACGTGAATCGGTCCAGTAATCCCGGAGAAATCGGTGGACATACATAGAAAAAAAAAAGATACCGGCCTCCTCCTTTTTGGAAGTCGGTTAAAAAGTATTTTTTATACAGTCAATAAATAAGTTATTCTTAGATAAAGAAAGCTGTAATTCTTTATGAAGGAATAAGGAAGTATTCCAGTTAACACAGACATATAATTGATTGTAAAAGATAACCATATTTACCGAAGAAGATATTTACTTGACTTAAAATGTTGGTTCTTGATCAATTTTATAAACAATATTCTTCAGTTAAGAGACATGTCACTCACAGCAAACCTGTTGAATTTGTCTTACCAAGAAAAAGAGGTCTCAATGGCAGACAGTTGTAATTATTAATTGAAGAACAGGAAGTATTCAAATCAATAGAGACCGATTTTTAATTGTAAAAGAAATCAATATTCAATGAAGTAAATATTTCTTTACATAAAATTTTTGTTCTTAGCTGGTACTTATTTGAATCCATATTCTTAGGTTAAGAGGCAATAATTGTCACTTGAGAGCTTTCATAAAACAATGTTTTTCTTGCTATAAAATATTAGATTCTAAAAATGTATCTATAATGTATTTTCAATCAAAAGTAAAAAAAAACTCTTGTCTAAACAATATTATTGTTGAAGGAATATACATAAATTCATAATGCAATTTTTATCATTCTTGTCTGAACTTGTAAGCAGAAAAGTATTTTTTATACAGTCAATAAATTATTAAGTTATTCTTAGATAAAGAAAGTTGTAATTCTTTATGAAAGAATAACGAAATATTCCAGTTAACACAGACATATAATTGATTGTAAAAGAACCATATTTACCGAAGAAGATATTTTCTTGACTTAAAATGTTGGTTCTTCATTAATTTTATAAACAATATTCTTCAGTTAAGAGACATGTCACTCACAGCAAACCTGTTGAATTTGTCTTACCAAGAAAAAGAGGTCTAAATGGCAGACAGTTGTAATTCTTTATTGAAGAACAGTAAGTATTCAAATCAATAGAGACCAATTTTTAATTTTCAAAGAAATCAATCTTCAAGGAAGTAAATATTTCTTTACCTAAAATGTTTATTCCTAGCTGATGTTTGAATCCATATTCTTAGGTTAAGAGGCAATAATTGTCATTTGAGAGCTTTTATAAAACAATTTTTTTCTTGCTATAAAATATTAGATTCTTAAAAATGTATCTATAATGTATTTTGAATCAAAAGTAAAAAAAACTCTTGTCTAAACAATATTATTGTTGAAGGAATATACATAAATTCTTAATGCAATTTTTTATCATTCTTGTCTGGACTTGTAAGCAAAAAAGGATTTTTTGTACAGTCAATAAATAAGTTATTCTTAGATAAAGAAAGCTGTAATTCTTTAGGAAAGAATAACGAAGTATTCCAGTTAAGACAGACATTATAATTGATTGTAAAAGATAACCATATTCACTGAAGCAGATATTTCCTTGACTTAAAATGTTTGTTCTTCCTCAATTTTAGAAACGATATTCTTAGGTTAAGAGACATTGTACTCACAGCAAAGCTGTTGAATTTGTCTAGCCAAGAAAAAGAGATCTCAATGGCAGACAAATATAATTCGTTATTGAAGAACAGTAAGTATTCAAATCAATATAGACAGATTTTTTATTTTAAAATCAATCCGTCTTCAATGAAAAAAATATTTCTTGACATAAAATGTTTGTTCTTGGCTGATATTTTTAAATCCATATTCTCAGGTTAAGAAATTGAAGTATCTCTTGAGAGGATTAATGAAACAATAATTTTCTTGTTTTTAAATAGTAGGCTTTATTTAAAATGAGCATTTTACGTATTTTGAATCAAAAGTATTAAACTTTTGTCACAATAATATTATTGTTGAACGAATTTACACATTTTCTTAAACCAATAATTTCTTTTTATTCTTGGCCCTAATCTCTGAGATTCTTATGCTAAATCCTTTTATATTCAGAGTAAGAATTCTTAATTACTTGTTTCAAAATGCAAATGTTTTCTATAGTTAAGAGTAAATATCGTCTTGATCCAAAAAAATATTCTTGATGTAAATAAATAAATGAAGAATAATATTATATATCTAGAAGAATTCCATTTTATTTTATTCAAGATATTATTGTTACCTTGAGTAAACATATGCTTGAGATTAAACAATATACTTGAGAATAATTTTATTCTTGAATGAAAACTTTGCCAGACCCCATTTTTTTCCGTGTACTCGGACTAATTTCCTAAACTGGACACATTCAAGTAAAGATTTTTATATCAACCTGTGAAAATGATACTGCCATTTGCGCAATTAGAATGCCATTTTAAGCCTACTTTGTCGTATTAGTTTACTAATTGCGATAAACCAAATTAAATTTGAATTTCGCTAAAATGTATCTAGTAAAACGCTCAATGATTGTGAAACGCCGGATAATTTTTATAAAGTCAAATATTCCGAATTCCGCGGCCCCCACAGCTCCGGGCTCCCCCGACTAATGGTGCGCGAAACTTATCACATTATCAAAAAGCAACAAATCGAATCCTTTGATCAGGACGCCTCGCTAATTCGGCGATTACTGCGCGCCTAGCGTGACCCGCTGCTACCGAGTTTCGCTACTAGCGAATAAATTCGAAACAGTTTCATTATGTAGCAGAATAATGGTGAGCCAATAACACGATCAAATATTTTCAACGATATTTTAGCGTAAGATTTTAATTATATATTTATTTAAGAAACTTTATTGCGCTCTATATAAATACAGATTTGATGTGTTACATGTAATCCTACTAATATTATTATAAATGTCAAAGTTTCACATAGACTATACTAAGCAGCAGCAGCTCTTCTCAGAAGAATCTGCTTTCCAAACCGGTGGTAGAGTCATGACGTGTCATAAGAGCCACAGGTTGGCCTACGTAAAATAAATAATTTTAATTTAATTTTGGAGTTTACTCCTTAAGAATCGATTTTCATATATAAGGCGCCCGGTATGAGAAAAATTCGAGGAGTAAAATCTACTTATGAATGAACTCGTTACGTTTTTCACAACGATGCAAATTTCTACCCTAACGTTGAGTAAATAAGGTTGGTTTTCGCTTGAGTTGTGTCTATGGTCCGAATGCGAAAGATCGCTTCGGGAAGCCGAGCGCGTACCGATCGGGTCCGAGCGCCGCGAATGCATTACGACCGATGTTTAGACAATCGTATTTAAGGGGTAAAAACCCCAGTCGTGCGTCGGAGCTGACACACACACATTTTTTTTTTTAATTTTAAGGACATAAGTATTATAGGCTACTACCTTCTTCGGTAGGAGCTCCCGCGGTCGAAATAAAAACCCGAGTCCACGCGGACGAAGTCGCGGACATCATCTAGCAATTAATACAAAAGGTGACCTTATCACAGAGTGATCCTAGCGAGACTTATCCATCAGTTGAGGATTTGGATCCGAATAAGAATATAATAAAAAAAAATCGACTATGCGAAATTCGACTATTCGAAAATATCGACTAGTACACCCTGGCTAACACCCGACGTCGGTGCACAAAGGCGGCTGATGACGGGCCACGTGACTCGCTACTTTGTAGCTTGTTAACATTAACCCGGCGAGGGGCAAAGGGGGTAACACGGGGGTAGGAAGGGGGAAACGGGGGCAACAGTATCAATGCACCGTTCAACGGCTATTATGGATTTAGTCTAGTAGAATAAACGGGTAAAATGTATCTCTTTTGTAATTTGAGATCCAGAAGGGGATACTGTAGTCTGTACCTGTACCTACAAATACAAAGTTTCAAGAACCGACATTGGAGTGAGACGTTGGAGACTAAAGTGCTGGCAGACCCTAACCTTGTGTGGACCTACGATATTAGATGAGTCGAAGGAAGCTCCTGGATAGAAGCAGCGCAAGACTTTGTTGGGTTAGAATGGGTAATCTATACATGTAATAAAACTGTAACTGGAAGATTTTTGTACATTTAATATATTTTGAAAATTTTAATTGGGGGATGCTTTACTATCGATACTGAGCCCAAAACAGATTTTTATTCAATTTTTGTCTGTTTGTCTGTTTGTTTGTCCTTCTTTCACGTAAAAACTACCGCACAGATTTCTACAAAATTTTATACCGTAGTAGCTTATCACTCGGGTCAACATCTAGGCTACTTTTTATCCCGGAAAATCAATGAGTTCCCGAGGGACTTTAAAAACTAAATCCACGCGGACAAAGTTGCGGGCGGTAGTTTCAAATATTTTTGATTCGGTTTTGGACTGTTTTCTGTTCGACTGCGCCAATCAATAAGTATCACACTGTACAAGCTCGAGTCTCAAGTTCCAACTCGTCAGTGTGAGGCGGCTAATTGATACACCGAGTGTCACCGCCTGCCCGCCTCAATGAGGCCCCAAATGAGCAAATAATTATATCAAGAACCGATGGACATTATTAGAGGTCCAAGATGCTGGCAGACTCTAAACTAGTGTGGATTGATGATATCAGATGAGTCGAAGGAAGCTCCTGGATAGACGCAGCGCAAGACCTTGTTGGGTTAGAATGGGTAATTTCAGATATTTTTTGATTCGGTTTCGGACTGTTTTCTGTTCGACTGCGCCAATTAATATCACACTGCATAAGCTCGAGTCTCGAGTTCCAACTCGTCAGTGCGAGGCGGCTAATGATACAGCGAGTGTCACCGCCTGCCCACCTCAATGAGGCCCCAAATGAGCAAATAATTATATCAAGAACCGATGGACATTAGAGGTCCAAGATGCTGGCAGACTCTAAACTAGTGTGGACTGATGATATCAGATGAGTCGAAGGAAGCTCCTGGATAGAAGCAGCACAAGACCTTGTTGGGTTAGAATGGGTAATTTCAGATATTTTTTGATTCGGTTTTGGACTATTTTCTGTTCGACTGCGGCAATCAATATGACACTGCACAAGCTCGAGTCTCGAGTTCCAACTCTTCAGTACGAGGCGGCTAATTGAAACACCGAGTGTCACCGCCTGCCCACCTCAATGAGGCTCCAAATGAGCAAATAATGCATGCGCTGATTGCTCAATAAACAAAACCCTCACATAAAGCCCCATTGTGGGGAGGAAACGGAGCAAGGAAGCGCAGAACCGATGGACATTAGAGGTCCAAGATGCTGGCAGACTCTAAACTAGTGTGGACTGATGATATCAGATGAGTCGAAGGAAGCTCCTGGATAGACGCAGCGCAAGACCTTGTTGGGTTAGAATCGGTTATTTTCTGAATCGGTTTCGGACTGTTCTTTGTTCGACTGCGCCAATCAATATCACACTGTTCAAGCTCGAGTCTAATGTAGAGTTCCAACTCGGTGCGCGGCGGCTAATTGATAATAGCGCCGGATACACCAAGTGTCACCGCCTGCCCGCCTGAA
Organism: Oeneis ivallda; assembly: GCA_029955525.1. NCBI lineage: Eukaryota > Metazoa > Arthropoda > Insecta > Lepidoptera > Nymphalidae > Oeneis > Oeneis ivallda. The sequence continues at coordinate 2,700,725 of JARPMR010000015.1, forward strand.
TGCGGCCCCAAATGAGCATATAATGCGTGCGCTGATTGCTCAATAAACAAAACCCTCACATAAAGCCCCATTGTGGGGAGGAAACGGAGCAAGGAAGCGCAGCATTGTAGTACTGCGCTGCGCGATTGTACGCAGACTCAAAGCACGCCGAATTGTATGAAGGTATTTTCTGCGAAAGATGATCTGCAAATTGGAAGGTGAAATTAGTAGGAATGTTTCTCGCTCTGGGGCCCTTTGATTGAAGGGTTATCGCGTTTCGAGGGCTGTGTGAAGGAAAGTGAATGGGACGCTTTCTGTTTTTGTTCCTATACGCACAGTAATTATAAATGTACTACCTAAAAAAGCAGTGATAGTCCGTCCAGTGGTTAGGACTGCAGATCCAGGTTGCAGATTCGATCCCGACCTCTAACTTTTCGGAGTTAAGTGCGTTTAAGCAATCAAATAACACGTCATGCTTCAACGGTGAAGGAAAACATCGCGAGGAAACCTGCACACCGGAGAGTTCACCATAATGTTCACAAAGGTGTGTGAAGTCTGCCAATTCGCAGAGGGCCAGTGGCCGTGGTGGACTATGGCCTATGAGGGGGGGGGGGGGGGGGGGTGGTAGGGACAGCTGCCCCCCCCTAGATATTTGAAAAATATAGTACTAGCACAGAATATATAATAAGTACTAGTAGATACTTCATCATTGAAATCCAGATACCGCTGCCAAATCTTCAACTGTGAAGCTGAAAAACATATACTTAACTAGCTTTTGCCCCCGACTTCGTCCACATGGCGTAAGGTTTTTAAAGATTCAGTCGGAACCCTGTCAACTTGCCCCCCCCCCTCCCCCCCTCCCCTGGCCATCGGCTGGCGACGCTCTTGTAATGGGTTGCCCATGACGATGAGAAGCTATATAGCTACAGAATTATCTAAAAACGATGACGATCGCAATTACCTTAGATTGGTCGATTTTATGGCGTTTTTGATGCGTCAATGCGTTTTAAGCAATAACGAGAGAGTATCAGCCAGTAAAAGGTGATTACGACTGTCACGCTGATGCAATCATTTTTAGACAGCCCCGCAGCTGATCTTCGAATCAAAAAATCTTCGAAGCAGAATAGCTTGTAGAAGTTCAGGGTTCGAAACTTTCAGAATTATGTATGTGTGTTTTAAGCAATTTGAATGTGCATTTTGAAAACTTTTCAGAATTATGTACCTATATGCTTTTTAAAGTATTTTATTTTTTTGAAGTAGTGATAGCCTAGTGGTTAGTACTACGGTCTCCAATTCAGGGAGTCGCAGGTTCGATCCCGGGCACGCAATTCTGACTTTTCTAAGTTAAAGAGCGTTTAAGAAATTAAATATCACAAGCTTCAACGGTGAAGTAAAACATCGTGAGGAAACCTGCACACCTGAGAGTTCTTCATAATGTTCTCAAAGGTGTGTGAAGTCTGCCAATTTGCATTGGGCCAGCGTGGTGGATCATGGCCTATAACCCTCCCCTGAGAGGAGACCTGCGCTCAGTAGTGAGCCGTTGATGGGTTGCTGATGATGATGCTTTTTAAGCGAAGCCTGCGAGATCAAATCAGAAATGAGGAATCCGTAGGAGAACCGAAGTCACCAAAGACATAGCTCAGCGAGTCGTGAAACTGGTGTGGAAATGGGCGATGCACATAGTTCGAAGAGCTGATGGTCGTTGGGGTCCAAAGGTGCTTGAGTGGCGACCCCGAACTGGAAAGCGCAGTGTTGGCAGACTCCCTACTATGTGGACCGACGATATAAAACGAGTCGCAGGGAGCCGCTGGATTCAGGCGGCGCAGGACCGAGACCTGTGGAAGTCCATGCAAGAAACCTTTGTCCAGCTGTGGACGTCTAACGTTTGAGAAAGAAGAAGAAGTTGCCTTTTTAGGGTTCCGTAGTAAACAAGGAACCCTTATAGTTTCGCCATGTCCGTCCGTCTGTCTGTCTGTCCGTCCGTCCGTCCGCGGTTTAGCTTAGAGACTATTGCTACTAGGAATCTGAAATTTAACAAGGGTATAAATATCAATCACGCCGACAAAGTGGTGAAATAAAATTGTGAAAAATATAATTCCTTCATAATAGAGAGCAGACCTGTATGCATAATGCATTAGCTACCTTATAAAGGTCGTTGGTAGCATGTAGGTATAGAATTTTGTAAGTATTTTTCTTGGGAATTTTGTAAACTATCTCATTGTTGCTCGTACCTAATTAGGACGACATAAATTATAGAAGTACGAGTAGGTACCTCATGTTTCTTATACTGCAGTCTTTTTCAAGTTTTCCATTATTTATCGGTTCAGCTTCAGATAATAATAAAAAATTATTTAAAAAACCGACTTTAAAAAAAACGCCCGTGCCATTAATTAATCAATTTATTTATTGTTGATTTTTTAAACACCGCTCGACCGATTTCGATAAAATTGAAATGGGACCACCTGGGAAGTTTAAATAGATACCTACCCTTTGAAAAAAAAGTATTTTCCAAATCGGTTCTGGCGTCTTCGAGTACTTAATCGGTGAACATACATAAAGAAAAAGATTCCGACGAATTGAGAACCTCTCCCTTTTTTGAAGTCGGTTAAATATAGGTAGGTACAGCCAGCAAATCGAACGCGTAACAAATTCAAAGCGTAAATTAACTCAACAGGAGCTAAGTTTAAGGCGACGCGAACACTTTGATCTTTCGCGGGTTGTTTCGCGTTCTAAAAGGATTTTTCCTTTGTCAGTGCTCGATCGCGCGATGATTGACACGCGATTCTAAACGCGGATTACATTACCAATCGCATTATACCCCTAACATCTGAAATGCAGCATGAAAATGGACCTTATCCCCCTGTTATAAGGGATAGAGATTGAAATATCATGTACGCCCAGGTAGATTTTGATGATTGTCGCGGCATGAAGTTACATTTTCGTTGACGTAGTTATTTTATTTCAAAGTTATTCGATTTTAAATCTTATTACAATGGGGTAGAGGCGATTGAATATTTTGTAAGGTGCAAAAATAGGTTTGCAGTGGTGTAATAAGTCCTCGGCTCGGGTAGTCTTTGGAAAATGAGTTTCCTAGCGTACTGGCACACGGGGGAGTAATCGCAGGGTCACGGCTCTATCTTTAGGGCGGTTTCAGAGCGTTTTTTCGGCGCATATATAAGCTCGTTTTTGGAAGCGAGCCGAGTTCGTCGGAATCCATATCCAAGAAAGAAAAAGCATTTAAAAAATTGGTTGTCTGTAAAGTCGATTTACGGACGATAGTTTTACGTGATAACGTCATAAAGAAACAGAACTAGCTCGCGACACATCCGCTAACCACAGCGTACACGCGATGACTGGCGGGCGGCGGCGGGCGCCTCTACTCACAAGCCAACACTTGGGCCGATCGTGCCTCTCTATCGCTTGTTCTGCGCTCTTGCTTGCACGCTCAGGTTCAGGCGGAACGTGACACTTTTTCGTGTGTGCAGCCGGTGTTCATCGATGTATAAGACGTTATCACGTCAAAAGTTGTGCCACACATCACTATACCCTAGGTAGATTACCGGCGGCGCTTCCATCTCCCGAGCATTTATCTAAAATCCCAAGCAACAGACGCCCCGGATTAACATACAATATGTCATGTGTGGGCTGTGGCACAACCGTTAAAAAGGTCCAAGCTCAGCAAAAAGTCACGTCGATCCGTTGCTCCGTTGCTGTGTGATTAAAGGACAAACCAGCAAACAAACACACTTTGGCATATATATAGTATTACTAAGGAATATTATTTTAAGTTAGTGTCGTGACGTCGTCGCCTGTGCGCCGCGCCCGTGGCCCGGGGTAATTGTCGCGAATCGGCGCGTCAGATCTCCGCCGTCGGCGCCTTTTGATTGTTTTTCCGAGCTTCTGTTTTTGTCGCGGCCGCGGCCGGTAATCGCGCAATCGCGGCCGATATTAAAAGGTCAATTCGTAATTCCCGAGTGATGAATGTCCTGTAATTTTAGGTGTAATGTACGATGGGAACGGATAACTTGTTATATTGCTGTTTTTACCTACGGGTAAAGGCAGAAATGCCGACTTTATTATAATACTTGGTACTTACTTACTAGTTTTGTCCAAGCTTCGTAGAGATTAACTACGATAACATTAATTAAATGCAAAAACATTCCAACCCACAATTCTGTCAAAATTGAGCAATAGCACTAGGCTACTTTTTAAAACACCCCTCATTAGTATACTAAAATCATTCCCGTCCTAACATCGTTATTCTTTTATTTCCAACGTTCCAAACCCACTATGCAATAAGTGACTCCATAGTAAGTACCTAGGGCTCATTAGTCATCACTCTACAGTAGAGCTTTAATGTGTGCACTGCAAAAATTTCAGCCATTTGCTGTAAGAATGTTTTATCTCGAAAACCTAGTAACCGGAACCGGAAGAAATAACTTATTTTTAACACAGACTCCATCCCAATTTGACAAAAGAGAAGCGCAGACGAGCATCTGAGTTGATAATTTGTTGGTTCTCGCAAAAAGGCGTAAGTGGCAGGGAGATAGGACGTTCTTATCGCAATGACAATCAATTGTAGGTACTACAAGTACGTAGTACTATTATAAGTTCTGTGCTACAAGTGAAAACCAAACTCTAAAACGTCATAAGCGCCCGACACAGATCGTCGGTTACGTTTTTCGCCGAAACGTTTTCTGCAATTTGTTTACCTTTTAAAGAAAAATAGATTGTAGCTAGGGTTTTAGAGAGCAGTGACGTGGGGCGCTAGAGGCTGTCCGCTTGTTTATACTGAGATGTTTTTAAACAACTACTTATAACTGCGGCTCACATTTCTATGCTACGCTACGAACAGGGATGTCACATAGAGCGACCAAAATGAAACTAGTTCACAACGATGTTAAGTTTTATTTAACTGGTGTTTAGTATGTTATCCCTGCAGCGTTAAATAACATCCCATCGTCATCATTAGCAACCCATCAACGGCTCACTACTGAGCGAGGTCTCCTCTCAGAGAAGGGTTACAGGCCACAATCCACCACGCTGGCCCAATGCGAATTGGCCGAATTCACACACCTTCGAGAACATCATGAAGAACTCTCAGATGTGCAGGTTTCCTCACGATGTTTTCCTTCACCGTCGAAGCAAGTGATATTTAATTGCTTAAAAAAAATAACATCTACCTACTATCAATATTCAAAATGCACTTTTTTACAAAGTATATAATTTATTGCTGATTGCTGATATTTTAAAAAACCGCTCGACCGATTTAGATAAAATTTAAATGGGACCTACCTGGGAGTATACCCTTTCAAACAAAAAAGAATTTGCCAAATCGGTACAGGCGTCTTCGAGTAATTTGTGAACAAACATAAAAAAAAAGATTCCGATGATCCTCCTTTTTGAAGTCGGTTTAAAAAGGGTGCCAAGTTTTGCCAACCCTACAGCCGCGAAGCGTCCCTGTCAACGTGTCTTTAAAACTGAGCAAATATGAAAGAGCTCGGGTTTCGGGATCGATTTTAAAACAATATTCGTTTCCCGACGGAGGCGCCTCCGAGCAAACAAGCAGCGCTGGCCGTCGCAAGCTCACAGCACATAGCTGTAGGTAGTTAGGTACCTACCCACTTGCCTGCCGAAAAAATACTTTACTTACTTACACTAGGGCAAACAAAAATTACTGACAAAAACTTTGTTTACCTACGGTCTACACTACACTGATATACGAGGCCCAAGATACCTATATCCATCTAAACAGATACAAAAGCCATTACCTACTTATTTTTATAGAACCCCCAACGACTTTGTTGGCGATCCTTGCAAAATACCTATGCTTAGCAGTGTATTTTAGGGCTTTATTCGGTAGATACAAAGACCTGATAAACTAGATACATCAAATTATTTAGGTATAATTTTATGACAGAGACTATGTGAGAGTGAATCGCAGAACAGTTAAGTTATCATTAGGTTAAACTTGCCCACTAAAAAGCAAGTAAAGTGGGTTGAATAAATCATAATAAATTTAATAATATCTCCTAGGACATATTATTAAATTTATTATGATCTATAATGTAAGTAATTCATCGAATCACCATAGTTTGTTTCATCTGACTTCTTGGGTCAATATATACCTACCTATACCTATAGTGGCCTATGTCTTCAAGTCATCAACTTTGCCTATGTGTAAAATCAAGTCGAAACGCAGTTCTTTTGCAGCTTGATTAATAAAGTTATTTTCGCATTTATAATGGTTATTTAGTGGGATAGATTAATTATGTAATCATGTAAGTATGTTAGTATAATGAAATCATGACAGTTATCTAGCTAGTATATGTATCAATGGCACATATACAACGTCAGGTGGCGATTCGTTTCTATTTGGTTTGGAACCTCCTTCAGAAATGTACGATGCCACTTCATCATAATAAAAAGTTTTCTACGATACCTACTTGGACGCCACTTAGAAGTTTGAGGATCAATGTACTCTGAATGTACTTCGTTACGACGTGCTACGAGTTACGACGCCACGTTTGGTTCATCACAACAAACAAATAAGAAACAAATAAAAAATTAAGTGGCACTTGGGGACTGCCGCGGTGAAGCTATTGCATAGCATTTTTTATCAACTTATGCAATTATAATATTTAGGTATGCAATATTTTTTTGCATAATAAAATTTATGCAAAAAAAAAATTATAAAACAAACAAACAAGAAAAGCGAACTGTCACTACTTCGCGAGTGAGATTCGAACCTGTGACATCATACACCATACGGTAAAGAAAACGGCCGCTCGCCCACTGCGCCAAATACTTGAGAACCTCTAAAATGTTGAACGCTTACTGAACGACGGTGTTAGGTTTTTTTTCGTTACGGATTTTCTTGATTCGTTCGCCGCGCTCAAACTGTTTGTCCTAGTTCAAAGCCCGCGATAAAAGCTACGCAATAGCTTAAAACACTTTCCCATTGATAAATAATTATCAATCTGTCATTTAAACTAACAGTGCTACTTCCCGCCCCCCCTCACTGAAATTGAGACTTAAAAACCCCGCGAAAATCTTGTTTTAACCGGGATAAAAGGTATATAGGTAGTTCTTGCAATTCACGAGGGCGACTGACTTATGGTTGTGTCTCCCACCTAGGCTTTGACAGGCACGCACACTTATGCAATGTGCATGTACACGAAGTAACCACAAGTAAGGCTCACTCACTGTACTTAGCCTATGCCAGTCTTCAAGGCCTCAACTATATACCCATGGAAACACACATCGTTCATTGCGCTGTTGCTGCGTGATTAAAGAACTAACCAACAAACAAAGACACTTGCATTTATAATATTAGCACAGATATTACAAAAACTATCGAATCAATTTCAAAAATTTACCTACCTACCTCATAAATATCCCTGTTAACCCACTCATTTTTAAACGGTTTTATCTCACATGTATGGTCGCCTTTTAGTAAATAAAATAAAGAAACATCCATTTATTCATGTGGAAATTATTTTAAACATGTGGACGCGTATGAATTATTTTCAACTATAAAGTTCAACGCATAAAATATTGCCAGTTGCGACTATTACTACCTTTGAGTAATAAACCAACACAGGAGAAGAATTGACGCGCGTACCCCTCTGTAAGTTGGGTATGAGCAGTGCTCATACTCGTTATATAAAACTGTTTGACTCCAGTCACGCGCCTGTCAACTACGTATGGTTAGCGGGGAATGAGCTCCGCTATAAATGCCGAATATGAGAGTATTTTCTTCTAAAAAAAATATTTAAAACATCCAGTTTACTAAAGGATAACATTTATTTACTTCTGATGTATTATTTTATCCAAATAATGCAATACTTATGCAGAAAACTTAAGAAAACTGTCGATCTGAAAATGTTGCTACTTAAACGTACATGAAATAATTTGGGGAAAATATTGAAAATTAATCTTCCTACTTACTATTCGTTTAGAGACCTTTTTCATGAACTGCATTATAAATTGATCCCATAGAATTAAAATCACGATAGAATAGGAAGGGGTGAACGACTAATTTATAAGCTTTAAGTAAAATATGACTAGATATATAAATACGAACTTTGATCGTCTGTGGGATTATCAAATAATGATAAAAAATTCTTTCTATAAAACCGACTTTAAACGCCACTACAAAGTATAAAACAATTTTAATTTGTACATGTATGTTGAAGTCGGGCGGGCCTAAATATAAATGATGAAACTAATGCGCGACGCTAGCCCAACTTTGCCCGATCGGCGTATGAAGTCGGTTTTTTAAAGATATTTTTTTTACATTATTATTTTAAGCTTTTTTGTGTATATCTCTGATTGCGAGCAATTTGCTCTTAATCATTGAGTTCCTTCCTCCATCACCGAAGATATGAATCATCTTCTCTTCACCTTTTAAATAGGCCCAACCTTATTACGCGTTCTTTCAAAAAAAATTGAAATCGGTTCAGATTTGACGTAGTTATGGAGTAACATCTAACATTATATCAACAAAAATTTATATGGGAACCACCTCTGAAGTATGCCCTACTAAACAAAAAAAAATATATCAAATTCCATTCATTATTTGGCGGAATAATTGGATAACAAATATACAAAAAATTCAAATTGAGAACCTCCTCCTTTTTTGAAGTCGGTTAAAATGATTGCATTATTATAACGATCGCAATGGTGTCTGATTGGCTGGTACTCTCCCACTATTGTTTAAAATGCATTGATGCAGCTAGAGCTCCATAAACTCAGCGAATTCATAAAATTAGTTTTTTTACTCAATTATTTCAAAAGTTATAGGTATATATTTCCATATAACCAGTGTGATATGATTTTCTAAATATATAAAATGAAAAGGTGACTGACTCACTGATCTATCAACGCACATCTACTATGACGTAGGCATCCGCTAAGAAAGGATTTTTACAAATATAATACAAAAAATAATGAAAACGAGACTAAAAAATTGTTTAATAATAATGATAAGTTCTACGTAAGTCTTTCTTACTCGAAAATTAGGACTTTAATTTTATGAAGTCGGCCACACCGCAATAAAATTAGGGCTGGACAGCAAGATTTCATATGTCGATATTGGTGGGGGGATTGTATAAATTATTTATACCGAGATATTTTTATCGTCTTACTAATGGTTCATTGACGAAAAAAAATATTTAAATTCTATACATATTTGTTTCATTAAAACTTGGCAATTGAATTAAAGTACCCATACTTCTTATTCATCCCGCTAGGTTTACCGGAAAGCTAAATAGCTTGGCGGTGTTTTATTACAGATGGGGTGGCCACTATAGCCATGGCGGCAGCCTAGCATTACAAACAAATATACACTTCGTTCAGATGAAGTAGATGAAAAAAATAAGCCTTCCAAGTAAAGTATGTAGGTACAAGTTTTAACTTACCAATCATAACTTTAAATACATTTTTTTTTAGGGTTTAGTTTTTACTTTTTATGTTTCCTCCATACTGGACTGAGAGAATATTAGCAAGAAAAGGTTAGAATTATTTTGCTATAATCCGCCAACAGAAAAAATCTGTATGGTCAAACATGCAATTAAAAGCTAAGCACCACTCACCTACCCAGCCAAGCAAAAAAGCCAAGTTCCCAAGCAAGCAATGCCTAGCAATGCATAGCTTTTAATTGCATGTTTGACCATACAGATTTTTTCTGTTGGCGGATTATAGCAAAATAATTCTAACCTTTTCTTGCTAATCATGAACTTCCGCAAAGTAACGCCTGCTTCTATCCAATATGAGAGAATATTATTCAACGCTGGAAAACGATCTTGTAAATCGAAAAAGTGAACTTTAAACGTTTTAAAAAATCATAACAGCTCATAATAAGCTATCAGGAGCAGATTTTTTTCAAAAAGCATATTTTTTAAAGTAACACATCAGATGATACTAACTATATAATTCTAAAGTAGAATTACTTTAGTTTTATACATTAGTTTTAATATCAATTTCGACTAATAGTTTTTCAATTTTAGAAGCAATGTTGCTGTAACTTGGTATTTGAAACATATGAAACCACGAAATAACTCTAAACTCTGAAATGCTAATTATGCTGTATTTATTTTTAAGGAAACATGATGTAGTCCTAACAGTTTGTACTTAATATACTTTTTAGAAATAGATACATCGTAAATTTCGCTTTAAACATAAATAAAACAAATGATGTTTCATTAAAAATGCTGTATGTTTATTTAAACAAGATTACTTAAAAAATCAATGTGTTCAATATTAATACCCACTACGTATTCAAATAAAAATTAAATGTCTCTCAACTTAATAAACAATATTATTAAAAACCTATGACAAAGTACAGCACTCCCTGGTGGCTTATAACCTTAAATCATAACTAAACAGCTGCTCTAAGGTGATATACTGTGGTACCTACAGCATGCTTTCAGCATGAGATTGAGAGTATAGTGACGGAGTAAATACCTTGGTATCTACAAAATCTGTTAATAATCAGATAATCCTAAGTCCTTACAGTAGGTTCGCCTAAGTGCACTACACTGCTAAAAAGTATTGATAACTTTTTTGAAGTATCTGTATAATATTGAAAAATAGATGGTGTGGTGTGGTGTGGAATAACAAAAAATATATAATATAAACATGCAGAGAAGGTCAACATAGTATCTTAGAAAAATAATGTCATAGGAAAACGAAAATCCGACAATCCGACGCAGTATCTTTTTCTTCCAAATATATAAAAAAGTCATTTTGTTATTTTTCGAAATAAGCTAGATCGCTTTCCAGCGTCAATATAGTCCAAAGTTTCTAGCTGTATCTTTACGCAAGTACTAAAAGCCTACAAAGTGTCAATCTAATAGCAAAGGCATATTATGACTAAAATAACGGCAAGAGTCTCGTTTCCTAGCGCTTCTATATACCTACCATGTTAAAGATCTCGAACAAAAAAATTTACTCTCGAATAAAGTAACTCTGTTGTAAATAATTATTAGAAAAACTTATCGAAAGTCGATAATCGATAGTGTCAAATCCCTAAAATGTTTACACAAATGATGCGATTGTTTCATGTAATGATAGAACGTCCCTGTGTGTGAATGTGATAGTGTGCATATACTTTAAGGTAGTGTTTGCTAATTATATTGTGTGCGTGCATAGCGACGTGATGGAAAAATGCAACTGTAGTAAGCAAGTTTTCATGTGTGCTACCTCGCCCCCCACCGTAATTGACAGACTTTTTTGCGAATAAATTAGGGGTCAAGTCCTCTCCATTGCTGGTTTATTACTCAAAGATTACTACATACCTACTCATACTTTCAATTGCTAATATCAACAACCCACCTACATACCGCTTGCATTGCAAACAGCGTTTTAATAATTCAGTAGGTATTTGTCTACTGTAGTAATAATAATCGACCGATCGTATCAATACATTTTGCGAATTGAAATTTTCTTTTTTATTCAAATACAACTTTTACGTTTAATGCTTTTGAATTGGGTACCTATTTGACTACTTTTAGAAAATCATATTGAATTGTTAACAATGCTATGCTGAAGCTAACAAAACGTATGTACCTATATATTTCGGCATAATTTCAGTATTTTTCATAAAAATCGAGAAATAAATTCAAAAAAATAATTTGCCGCGGAAACGTTCCATTTGTTTACATGACGTCACAGTTCACACACAGTTCAATGACAATACCAAAGCCCAAAGGTGGCGTGAACTGTGACGTTATTCGAGATTCAAGAACGTTTGAAGAGTAGATTTGAAGATTCAAGAATGCATCGAGTCCAAGGACTCCAAGGCAAAAACTGCTGGCAAGAAACTTGGTATCCTCAATAAAGTCAAGCGCTACTTCACGCCGGAACAGCTTGTTACCGTGTATCAAGCACAAGTTCGATCGTGCATGGAGTACTGCAGCCATTTATGGGACGGCTCTGCCAAGTACCAGCTTGCTGCATTGTATTCGGTGGACAGACGCGCCAGAAGACTCATTGGCGACGAATCGCTAAGTAACTCCAAACTTCAAAGTCTGGCACATCAGCGCAAAGTTGCCTGTCTGTCGGTATTTTACAGGATATATTTCGGAGAGTGTGCTCAAGAACTGTTTGAACTAGTTCCTCCATCACCCTTCTACCATCGAACCGCAAGGCATCGCTCGAATCTGCACCGCTACGTGGTCGAAATTCCCCGATCCCACACTAAGCGTTTTGCTTCCTCGTTCCTAATACGCACCGCTAAAATTTGAAATGCCCTTCCGGCTTCCGTTTTTCCAACTGACTATAACTTGGGTACCTTTAAATCAAGAGTGAATAGGCATCTTCTAGGCAAGCGCGCACCATCTTAGGCTGCATCTTCACTTACCATCAGGTGAGATTGCAGTCAAGCGCTGGTCTATATATTTAAAAAAAAAAATAAAGTTTTCGATCTCATCAACATAGCCATGAATTATAGCTATTTTAATTAATTTTTTTTTTTTTTTTTAATTAAGCTATTTTAATTAATGTTTTGTAATTAAATAAAGCTTTATTTTTTAGTTTTGTCGTATGGAATAATGTTTTTAGATAATAATCTTTTACGATGACACCAGATGAAACGATATTTTTATTAAAGTCAAATATCCTATTCTGAATGGTCAGAATAAAGGCTTATATCTCTGAATTAAGGTCAGAGAAATTAAGGGGTAGATATCTACTTAGGTGCTGATATTTTATATCGTGCTGATATCTACCTAATAGATGATGCCTGCGACTTCGTCCGCGTGGATTAAGGTTTTGGAACGTAAGTTCCTTATCGCGCGGTACGGAAGGGGGCTAGACGGAAAAAATTAAGGAACCGACACTCGACATATTTTTGAAACCGACACTTTTTTGTTGAATGTGAATTTTGCATTGTGTTCGGTATTTTCGCGATACAACATTGGGTCTCCGTAGCCTAGTAGCTCCGGCAGTCGCCTCACAGTTCAAAGTCGATGGTTCGAATCCCAGCTCGACAGACTGAATTTTCTATTTTCAATTTTATTTTAAATAATTTCTACATGTGGAAAGGTTCAACAAGTAATACAAGTAAAGAAAGCGGCCGCTCGCCCACTGCGCCGAACAGAGCTACTTGTGAACCTCTAAAATGTTGAACGCTTACTGAACGACGGTGTTAGGTTTATTTTCGTTACGGAGTTTCTTGATTTGATTCGGTCGCCGCGCTCAAACTGTTTGTCCTAGTTCAAAGCCCGCGATAAAAGCTATGCAATAGCTTAAAAACACGTTACTGACACAATCGCGAGCGGGATTCTATCTGTAGTCTGTACCTACTAGCCTAGGCAATGGGGCGGTCTGTTGTATGGAGACCCCCACATCAAATCCTCAGTCGATGAAATTTGGCGAGGTTGTAGTATGGGATGACCCAAAATTTACACAAAAATATCCAAAAAAAAATCCATGCGGAAGTTGGGTATTTATACCTAAAAGTACAAATAGCTTAATATTTTGAACAGAATAATTTCTCCGTCCAATTTTTTTTTACCAAACTAATTATTAGCCTTAATAAGAGGTACTTGATAAAAATCCAAAACTTTTTTCAAACGGAACTGTCATTTTTTAAAGAGGTTTCCTTTTTTTGTCCGTAATTTCGACCAGAAAATTGCTCAGTCAATTTTTTATTTTCAAATGTCCTTAAAATGTAATTTAGCATAACGTGTAAGAAAATCCAAAAAAAAATCCATACCAAAATCTATTTATCTTACTTCAACTGAAAATTGTTTATAACTCGGAATGAAAAATTTCTCTATCCAATTTCTTTTTTTTAACATAGTAGGTAGTCACATTTACACACTTATCCTAAATATCAAAAAAAAATATCACGAAGAACATCGATATTGAAACAGAATTTTTTGAAATCTAAACTGCGTTTTCGCGATAATGTACCTTAATGCTTGAATCATTGGGTATAGTTTAGCGTGCGCGAGCGAAGCGACTTCACAAATAATATATTACTACATGCCTTCTACGATGCTAAATAATTAACATAAATGTGTACCTCAACATTAATTTATTTATACAACCACTAATTGTAGCGACTTAGCTTCCAGATAATGAATGAGCTTTTCAATAGTTTAATTAAGGGCCCTTAAACATAATTTGTTTCTCCGAATTAGTTTATTTTGGGAAAATTTAAACAAAAACAACATAAAATTGCCATAACAGCTTATATTAACTAATATTCATTTCCTTCATGTTGCGTTACACCGCGTCTGCAGTGTAACAGCGTGTTCTTGCAGAGAGACGTTGGTGAAGGAATAAAGAAACACAGACTGCAGTGTCTACTGGTAGTGGCATATATTACGTATTTACAAAAGATCTTATATACTAATTAATTTTATAAATAAAGGTGGGGAGAGATGTGCTTGGATATTACGTACGTGCAGAAGTTGCTGAACTAATATTATTATAAGTTTATTGAAATAAATTACAAGGTTTTGTTATTGCGGAATTAAATATGCTATGAGGTCCATATGGTCACGTCTCGTACGTGCCATAGATATTCCCCCCTTTAGGGAAAAAATGACGTATACATCAAAAGGGAAGAAAAACTACTACTAATTAACATTGCTGAAAACGAACTGACTTCTTAATCTTGCTGTGGTTAGTTGAGGTAGGGAATGGTCCTGCGATATCACTTTGCTCATGCGAAAAATGCTGTGCAGGCATAAATTTCCCGAGTGGCGATACTGTGTGCCTATGCACTTTTGATAGTTGGCATGGTAAGCACGAATCGCACCACTGGTTTATTTCTGTGTTCATTTTAGGCCAAATGTAATTTCTTCCGATTAATTTCCTTGTCGTATTTTTGCCAGGATGGCTGAAGTTATGATAGCTGTCAAAAATAGTTCTTCTAAGTTGTTTCGGAATGTATGGTCGCGTAATTCCAGTAGAAATGTCGCAATAAATCTTGCTATTTGTATTGGGTACTGCTACTCGCGTCATGTATAATGACCTATTTTGTTTGAGTCGCTGTAGCTCGTGATAATATCTGCTGCCAACGTCTCCGTAATTTGGAGGTACCTAAGTTCTCAGTTCTGTGGTGCTTGGTTGATACAGGTTGTGAGCAAACAGTATATGCGTGCGTTTATCGTTCGCATAGTGGTGACCAGGAGACGACTCAGTTGTTCAACTACCTCAGCGAAAAGGCTGACATCGTCCAACATCGATATCCTGCCGCACAGCTGGTATTTCTGGGAGACTTTAATGCCCACCACCAGGAGTGGCTCTTCCCATACTTGAAAACTGACCATGCCGGGAGAGAGGCGCGCAAATTTGCACTATCGCTAGATCTCTCTCAGCTAGTCCAGGAGGCCACTCGGATACCAGATGTTGATGGACACACACCCAATTGCTTGGACCTTCTGCTGACAACTGATCCAGACAGGTTTTCGGTCTCAGTTTCTTCCCCCTTGGGGACCTCAGACCACTGTGTTGTGAAAACTGTATCCAATTTTTATCCTCCGTCCTCAGACTCTTCAGTTAAAAGACGGGTGTGGCGATACAGGTCAGCAGATTGGGATGAGATGCGGCACTTTTTTGCATCTTATCCTTGGCGGCAGGCTTGTTTCTCTACCAACGATCCGTCGAGCTGTGAGAGTGCTATATCGGATGTGATACGCCAGGCAATGGAATACTTTATACCATTTTCAGACGTATCGCCCGATGGTAAGACACCCCCGTGGTACAACGCTGAATGCGCTGTTGCAGAGGCTCGTAAGCATTCAGCGTTTGTATCATGGGCGGACGCTCGCGCTCTCAAAGCTCCGGATGTCAAAATCAAGAAAAGAGAATTCAATATTGCCGCCAAATCCTACAAGAGGGTTTTGGAGAGAGCTCGCTTCAGTCGAACTAACCGCATCGGGCGTAAGCTAGCCTCTCACCCCAGTGGTAGCAAAGCTTTCTGGTCCCTCGCGAAGTCGGTTGAAGCGAGCTTTTGCCGTCCTTCGCTGCCACCTCTGCAGAAACCAGATGGATCACTGGCTGTTTCTGCAACAGACAAGGCTAATCTTCTAGCATCTCTGTTTGCTGAAAACTCACGTCTTATTGCTGGAAACAAATGCACGCCCACCCTTCCAACTTGTGACTCCGTTATGCCGGAGATACGCATACACCAGCAAGAGGTTCTAAAAACTCTTCGTAACCTCGACGTGAGCAAGGCCAGTGGCCCTGATGGTATACCTGCAGTTGTCCTGAGGAGTTGCGCCCCTGAGTTGTCTCCTGTATTAACACGCTTGTTTCGTCTCTCTCTTGAAACTGCTCATGTCCCCAAGTCGTGGAAAGTTGCAAACGTGCAGCCAGTACCGAAAAAGGGGAGTCGTGCTGACCCGGCCAATTATAGACCGATAGCAATCACGTCCATCCTTTGTAAAGCTATGGAACGTGTGCTTAACAATAAGCTCCTGGCATACCTGGAAGAAAACGATCTTCTGTCTGACCACCAGTACGGCTTTCGGAAAAACCGGTCCACGGGTGATCTTCTAGTGTATGCCACACATACTTGGGGCGAAGCCATTGAGAAACAGGGTGAGGCACTCGCCGTGTCTCTTGATATTTCAAAGGCTTTTGACCGGGTTTGGCATGACAGTCTTCTCAGTAAGCTTCCGTCATACGGGTTACCCACTGGCTTATGTAGCTGGATATCTGATTTCCTGAGTGAGAGGTCATTTAGAGTTGTCGTTAACGGCTGCTCATCTGATCTAATGGCTGTCAACGCCGGTGTTCCTCAGGGATCTGTTCTGTCCGCAACACTTTTCCTGCTGCACATCAACGATCTTCTAAAGCCCGGTATCTTTGGGTACGCTGATGACAGCACTGTTACGGACAGATACATGTCCAGCTCTCGAGCCAGTGCTACTGAGATCCATGAGTATAGAGAGGCCATGGTGAATCGCATTAACTTAACTCTGAAGGAGGTGTCCGATTGGGGCGACGCCAATTTAGTTAAGTTTAATGCCACCAAAACTCAAGCGTGTTTATTCACTGCCAAAAGGAGTCCCTTTACCTTGACTCCAACTTTCCAAAGTGTGTCCATACCGATTAGTGACCATATTGAGCTCCTGGGCATAGACATCTCGCCCAACCTCAATTTCGGGAAATGCATCGAGTCAAAGGCAAAAACAGCAGCCAAAAAACTTGGTATCCTGAACAAGGTGAAGCGGTGCTTCACGCCTGAGCAGCGCCTGACTCTCTATCAGGCTCAGGTGCGCTCGGCCATGGAGTACTGCTGCCACCTATGGGATGGCTCTGCCAAGTACCAACTCGATGCATTAGACTCGGTAGATCGCCGTGCCCGCCGAATTATAGGTGATCAGTCACTAACGCAGGCAAAAATGCTCAGTCTGCAGCACCGTCGCAATGTTGCCTGTCTATCGGTCTTCTATCGGATATACTTTGGAGAGTGCGCTCAAGAACTTCACAACCTTGTGCCCCCTTCACCGTTTTACCACAGAACTTCGAGAAATCGTGAGCGTTGGCATCCTTACGTGGTTGAAATCCAACCTGCTCGCACGAAACGCTTCTGTTCAACGTTTCTGAATCGAACCGCTAAGGTGTGGAACGCACTTCCAACTTCTGTGTTTCCGGCCACGTATAACCTCAGTACCTTCAAGGCAAGAGTGAATAGGCATTTTCTAGGCAAGCGCGCTCCAACCTAGACCTCATCAGTGCTGTCCAGCATTGATTGTCGTCAAGCGCATGCCTATCCTGCAATAAAAAAAAAAAAAAAAAAAAAAATGTCACCTTCTTGGTATTTTTCTAGCTCAGAATAATCGATAACGGTGGGTAACGTAATAGTTTCCACAACTCGAGATAAGGCGTCAGCCACTACGTTGTGATTCCCGCTTACGTGCTGTATATCGGTGCTAAATTGTGATATAAAATCCAAATATCTTATTCTCCTCGGAGTGTCATCTAGTGACGGCTTCTTGTCGAAAGCGTGCACCAATGGTTTGTGGTCGGTGTAAATCGTAAAAATGCGACCTTCTATCAGTCGTCGGAAATGTTTTACCGCCATATAAATTCCGAGTAGCTCTCGATCATAAGTTGAATACTTGACTTGCGTATCCGATAAGGATTTTGAAAAATATGCAATAGGTATCCATTTTTGCTTGACCTTTTGTTGTAAAACTGCGCCGACGCATTTTAAACTAGCGTCGGTCATTATTGCGATCGGTGCGTTTTGATCAGGAAATGCTATCGTTGCAATGTCACGCAAATCTTGCTTGCATTGTTGAAAAGCACGCTCGGCCTCTGCGTTCCACTTAATCAGCGTATTGTCGTTCTTTCTTGAATTTATTAAAAATATGTTGAGTGGAGCTTGATGATTGGCGGATTGCTTGATTGCATGTCTGTAAAAGTTGACCATGCCCAGGAAACGACGAAGTTCCTTCACAGTTTTGGGTTTGGGATAATCGATGATTGCTTGAATTTTTTCTTGTGTTGGTTTCATTCCTTGGCTCGTTATATGATAACCAAGAAAATCTAGTTCTTGTTTGGCGAACTCGCATTTGTTCATGTTGATTGTAATACCATTTTGTTGCAATCTCTTGAAAACTGTTTCCAGATGTTTGTAGTGTTGTTCTTCGGACTTGCTTGCGATTAATATGTCGTCGACATAAATGAAAACGTAGTCCAAATCTCGGAATATTGAATCCATGAATCTCTGGAAGGTCTGTCCTGAATTACGTAAACCGAAAGGCATTTTTAAAAATTCGTATAAACCGATCGGTGAAACGATCGCGGTTTTCTCGGGTTCCGCTACTGGTATAGAATGATAAGCCTTCCTAATGTCGATTTTGCTGAATATGTTTTTTCCGTTTGCGATATATGTAAAATCCAGTAACCTTGGCAACGGGTATCTGTCTGGAACAGTAATCTTGTTTAGGGCGCGGTAGTCACCGCAAGGTCTCCATTCACCATTCTTCTTTTTTACCATGTGCAATGGACTGGCCCATGGGCTACTGGATGGTCTGCAAATTCCCATCTCCATCATCTCTTGAAATTCTTTTTTAGCGATTTTGTACTTGTCAGGAGGAAGTGGACGAGCTTTGGCGCATACTGGAAATCCTTCCGTGATGATGTGATGTTGAACATTGTGTTGCGTAGGTCCCTTTATTGCTGTTGGCCTTGTAATACTTTCGTATTTTTCCAGTAATTGTTTGAGAGGAGCGGATAAGTTGTAGTCGATGGAGCGGACAGACGGAATATTTACTCGTATAGAACTCATTGGTTTCTTGATTTCAGTCGTTTTGTCGATTAAAGTTTTCCCGTGTATGTCTACCAAAAGTTGGTAGTGGTCTAGGAAACCAGCTCCTAATATAGGCATCTTGACGTCGGCAATAACGAAGGTCCATATGAATGGGCGGCGTAACCCCAAATTTAAGGTTAGGGTTTTTTCTCCATACGTATTGATAATGGTTCCGTTGGCGGCAAATAATTTCAACTCGCTTGCCTTTTTTGAGCTCTGTGATGGCTTTGAAATGACTGAAATGTTCGCCCCAGTATCCACGAGGAATCGATAACCACTGTTAGAGTCGGTAATCGTTAGGCGATTTGAGGGAAGAATAGCACAGAGTCTCGCCGCACGCTGTGCTGAATCTAGTTTTCCGAATGTTTGTTCACCCAAGAACAGGTTTTTTCACACTTACGAGCTTTGCCTCTAAAGTTTTTATGATAGTAACAAAAATTGCTTCGTTGTTCCGATCGTGAATGCAGGCGTGAACTTGACCTAGGTCTATTGTACCGAGGTTGACTAAAACTGCTGCGTCGATGCATTGTTCGCGAGCGGTCATTGCGTAGCGCTGCAATTTCTAACTGCATCGTTGCAATTTGTGACGTCAGTTGGGTGATTAAATTAATGTCAGCTGATGCCGAAGACGATATGTTTGGTATTGCAGCGACTGTTCTCGTAGATGCGATCAGCCATTTCGCTTAGCTTGTCCAGTGCCAGATTTTCGGAAATCGCTAACACGGAGGTTACGGATGGAGGAAGTTGTCTCATCCATAATAAGCGTAGCGTGTCGTCATTGATCTTGCCGCAGCCAGCGTCTTTCATTTTTCTTAATAGTTGAGATGGCTTTTGATCTCCGAGGTCCATCTCAGACAAAAGCTTATGGAATCGCCGATGTTCGCTTTCTTCATAGCAGCTGATGAGTCGTTCCCGGATGCAGTGGTACTTGTTCTCTGAAGGCGGACTCATTAAAATGTCGCTGACTTGATGGATGACGTCTTTGGGTAATTTTGATACGACCGCGTTGCGTTACGACCACTGTTGCGTTACACCGCGTTGAACTTGTATTCGTCGCCTTGCTTCTGCGGAGCCACAATAGCGTCAAATTGAGAGAACCAAAGACGCGGTGAATCCGTCCAGAACTGCGGAATCCTCTCTGCTATTGATATTGATGCCACCAAGTCTGTGCTGCCGTTGAGTTGTTCGTCTGTAGAGTTGCCAGCGCCGAAACCTTTGACAGGTGTTTGACGAGCCATGATGACGAAAAAATATGACTCACAATGATGAGGATGTCTTGATGTGTTGGCCGATCTCGTTGGTTGGTTGGACCGTTGGGTACGATCTCGTCGGATGAACGCGTCGGATGACTCGGTTGAGGATCCTGCTTCGTACGTCGGAGAGCAGAATCACGTTGAGGTTTTTTCACGGTCGGGGTCACCACTGTTGCGTTACACCGCGGCTGCAGTGTAACAGCGTGTTCTTGCAGAGAGACGTTGGTGAAGGAATAAAGAAACACAGACTGCAGTGTCTACTGGTAGTGGCATATATTACGTATTTACAAAAGATCTTATATACTAATTAATTTTATAAATAAAGGTGGGGAGAGATGTGCTTGGATATTACGTACGTGCAGAAGTTGCTGAACTAATATTATTATAAGTTTGTTGAAATAAATTACAAGGTTTTGTTATTGCGGAATTAAATATGCTATGAGGTCCGTATGGTCACGTCTCGTACGTGCCATACTTCACTGAAAATAAAATAATATGTATCTGCTTCAAACAACCAAAAAATAACATCTTTATTTTGAAAAAGTATAAAAAATTATGAAGCTCTATAATGTTTAAAAACAATTGTTTTTTGGCAAAAGCTTCATTGATTACTTTGTTACCAAAACCTTTTTAACCGACTTCCAAAAAGGAAGTGGCTCTCAATTCAGCACTTATTTTTTTAACTTATGCACGGTATTTAAGAAGAACCCTAAAAAAGTGACATACTGTTTTTATTCAAGATTCCTGTATTATGAATGAATACAATACAATAAATAAAAAGAGCATGACACTTTTTAGGGATCCTCAAACACCGTGCGTTGTATGTACAGCGGTGTCTTCGAGATTTCTGAACCGATTTGGATAATTTTTATTTCACTTGCTAGAAGAAATTCTCGAGATGGTTCCCCAATACTTTCTGGATCCAACTTTTCAATTCTAATGCCTCATTCTGAAGTCGGGCGAGCATAAAAACACGCCCAATGTCAACATAATGTGTAGAAACTAAAAACTTTTTTTTCAACACACTTGCTCATAAAGTGGCTCTAATAGTCTAGTTGACAAGTTCAAAATGGTACAAAATAGAGATACTGGTCTTAAAATTATGTGCGATAGCTCATTGGATCCGGAATGACGCCTAGAAAAATGTTCCAAAAGCGTGTATTAGCACATAAAAAATTGCAAAAGTTATAAACAATTAAAGATAAAAAAAATGGCATTTCGTTTTTTGCCAATATATCATAAACTATTAATATTTAAGAAACTTCAAAAAAAGATTTTTAAAAGAAGAGGAAATTTTCAATAAAAAACTCCGAACTCCCGGAACTCTATCTCCATTATTTATAATTTTAATTTAACGCTGAAAATAGGTCTGCGCGCGACATTTTTAGGTTGCGCGCGCGGCGTCAAAAGCGAGTACGGCACATTAATTAATTTATTTAAGGTATTGAATATTTTTTTAAAAATTAGAAAAATTATGGTGTGTTTTGAACACTATAAATAATTTATTCTCGTTGGAAATTTTACTTAAAGTTAATTTTTCAACAAGTTAAACAATTGTTAACTAACAAAATTTTCTCGAACTTCCGTCTTAATTGTAAGTGAAAAAAAAATTGTGTGAGTCAGCTCACGACGCACAACTGGAGTTTACTTCATACTCAACGTTGAAATTTCTACCCTAACGTTGAGTAAATAAGGTTGGTCTTCGCTTGAGTTGTCGAATGCCCGCGCTACGCCTTTCACAACGATGCAAATCTCCACCCCTAACGTTGAGTAAACAAGGTTGGCTTTCGTTCACATGTAGATCAGCGCCATCTTTCGGCTTATGTGTAAACTATTTGAATAGCCACGGTGTTGTACTCCGTACGGTGTTGTGAACGAAAACCAACCTTATTTACTCAACGTTAGGGTAGAAATTTCAACGTTGTGAAAAACGTAACAAGGTCATTGATAAATTGATTTACTTGTCCGGATTTTTCTCATACCGGGCTGCTAAAATCGATTCTTAAGGAGTAAACTCCAAAAAATGTTTAAATAATTGTCGTAAAAAATTTCAATTATATTTATGTACTACTTCTTTATTTGATTTGTTCACATCGGCATTCTCATTACAGAAAATACATTTGGAATTGTAATCAAACTCTGAAGATGGTTCTTGTGAATTAAGTCTTTTCTTTTTTAAAAATGATTTGATCATATTATCGTTTATGTATGCTTTTCTGCAAGAGACGTGTAAGTCTAATTCTTCTAATCCGTGAAGCTTATGCTCTAATCCGTCGCCCCTTTTTATGCTGCATTTTTTAATCGTTTCAACTCCTTTTTTTTCACTGTAACTTTCTCTAAGCCGGCAAAGCTCTTATTGCACAAAATACAAAAATTTTCCATAACGATTACGCGTACAACAACAAACAAATTTGCTAATAACAATGGTCGCCTTGGTCACTAATGGCCGTTTCTATTTTCTTAGTCGAACGAAATACGAGTAACCACGAGTAAGTATACTCGGTCATACTCGGTTGGTTCGGACCAACTGCGCGCGCAGAGATTGCACTCGTTGGACATATACAGGCTCACGTCGCCGTGGGCAGACAAAGTCGGGTCTCGTGACGTCATCAGGCTCCTGCTCACTCCTTGTTATGGAGTAACATCGGCACAAAAAAAACGTCGAATAGATTACCTGCTCCTTTTTTTGGAGTCAGTTAAAAATAGCCATACAACTTATAAAATAATAATATTCTCTAATTTCTTTCAAATTCAAATTTATTTCACGTAGGCCAACCTGTGGCTCTTATGACACGTCATGATTCTACCACTGGTTCGGAAAGTAGATTCTGCTGAGAAGAGCCGGCAAGAAAGTCAGCTCTTTTCAAAATTGGTATGTTATGCAGAAAAAATGTACCTAAACCTAACTAAACTCGCTCCTAAATCATCAATTTTCGGTGTGAAGAGGTGACGAAAAATCATTTTTATAGTACTAAAAAGAAAGATTTTTCACCAAACCAAAACCAAAAATTGGAGATAAAGGACCAATCTCTGTGTAGTAGTTTTTAGTTCCATTGTATTTTGTTCGAATTAGTTACAAAATGATCCGAAAACTCCAATAGTTTAACGGATTTGCATTAGCGCCCTTAAAATTGTGCAGTAATGTCGCTATGATATGGATTTCGTGCCCCTTTTCGAGCGGGATGGCAAATTATTGTGTTCTCGTGAGTGAGAAATAGAGTGATAGACGCGCGACGTACTTTTGACGACGTACTATTCTTTTACCTAATTACAAATTACTTAAAATACAAAATTGCAAATTATTATACACTCTTAAAGCAGTTTTTGTCTCAGCATTTAAACTATTTTTAGATCTGCGTGCGATTTTTCGCTTAAATACCATAAAAAAAAAAAAAAAATATGGTTCAGAACCATTTGACCGACACAGTCACTGTAGTTGTCAACAGTTTTTGATTGAAAATTGAACTGTCGACTCTACGACATACATTCGATTATCGAGTACTGGCTCGCGTCACAAAAGGCAGATACTAATGTCAGTCTCGTCACTGAATAGATTATAGTTTACCTAATATTTTGAAGGAAAACTAACCATAACATGGTGGACCATGTTAAAGTCAGCTGACCATAACATGGTGGACCATGTTATGGTCAGCTGACTTTATTTCTTTTCTATATATCTGACAAATTTTCAAATGGGAGGAAATGACTAAAAAAACTTTTTTTTCTCCATGCGTTGGAGGCTGCCACTGCCCGCCCCACCCACGGAGTCGCAGCTGACGGTCGCGAATATTCATAATATAAATCCCTAATGCATTTCACGAAGTTTTAATTGGGAGGGACTTGGTCATGAAAATCTGTCACTGGCTCCCGGACCATTACGTCAACTCACCGCGCTCCTGCTTCCCTTGATGGATTAAAATATATAAAATATTTCTTTCTAAAATTTTATAGTTTTTAATGCGCTTAATTATTTTTTTGGATATTTTGATACTTGATACAAAAAAAATAATTGTAATCATATCAATAAAAAAAATGGATGGAGAAATTTTGCACTGTGAGTAAAAGGGTAGTTTTTGAAAAAAATATAGTCTCTTGGTATATTGTTTGGATTTTCAAGTTGTAGGTACAAAACGGCTATAAAAGGACATTCCAGTGAAAAAAATTCACAGAGCAATTTTTCGCTGCAAGTTACATTGAAAAAACGTATTTTTCAAAATTTGGTGGTTTCGACTAGGAGTATATTTTGGATATTTTATATTTTGTTTCTAGACTTTACATGAATGTTTCAGGTGAAGAAAGTTTTGACCGAGCATTTTGCCGAACTGAGATATTAAGCATAAAAGAGTTTAGGTAAAAATACCTAACTTCCGTTCTAATTTTTTTTTGGATATTTATAAAATACGTTTAACTACTGATACTTTATCACTCTGTAAAGTTTCGTCGCCTGAGGAATTGATGTTGGGGTTCACTAGCTTCATTGCCTAGACTATACTACATGTGTAACAAGCTGACTTGAGGCGCGGTGCGCCGGCGCGGGGCATTGCGATGGGAGGTAACGGCCAACCTGAAGTGAATGTTTGTTACAGTAATGTGCAGGTACATAAAACATAGAACGTACCTGCTTCCAAAAAATTTTTTAATATTATATATATTAATTTGTTTTACAGAATATTAATTCAAATAAAACTTCTCGTTTTATATAAACTACCTATATGGGGATACAACTCCCATAGCGGGAATTATATTTCCTTAATTCCGCTACGTCGCCATCTATATTTCTAATCTATATATATAAAAGAAAGTGGTGTTAGTTACACTATTTATAACTCAAGAACGGATGAACCGATTTGGCTGAAAATTGGTGGAGAGGTAGCTTAGAACCAGGAGACGGACATAGGATACTTTTTATCCCGTTTGACCGCGTTTCCGTCATGTCACTATAAAACGTGGTATAAGAAAAACGCATCTGACATGGAATAACAAAACGCAAATGACAGTGGAATAACAAAACGTAAATGACAGCTAAACCATGCTAAACGTAACTTTGTTTTTGGTTAAGTATGGCAAAAAATTTGACAATTATAAAAAGTGTTATAATAAAACATTACTGATATTATAAATGCGAAAGTGTGTTTGTTTGTTGGTTTGTCCTTCAAACACGTCGCAACAGAACAGCGGATTGATGCGATTTTTTGCATGGGTATAGTAATGGATGTAGTAGTGGTTCCTCAGACCGGGAGAGCTACTTTTTATCTCGGATAATGAAAGAGTTCCCGCGGGATTTTTAAAAACTAAATCCATGCGGACGAAGTCGCGGGCATCAGCTAATACTAACTAAAACTCAGATAAAATAATCAAATTGCTCTGTATTATTAGTTGAAATCGTAGACCGATATGGAAAGAAAAGAAAGGAAAGCAAAAAGGGAAGCAAAGCAAAGGGAAGGGAAGGGAAGCAAAGGAAAGAATGTATGTCGCGCAAAAATCATACTTCATGCACTTTTATTATTGCAAATGTGTGTTTGTTTGTTGGTTTGTTGTATTTTATATTTTAATGCAAAATATTACATTTCATTTAAGTATTACATTATTATTATTTAAAGGAAACACTTGTGTTATGTCGCATTCTCTCACAGGCTAAATCCTATTTATGAATATTTTTGTCTCTTTTGGTGTCGCTTTTTCGTTTTATCGAATTTTCAAATCACAAGGGTGCTAAAGAAGTTTCACCTCAAAATATAGGTTACCTACCATGGATCTAAGAATTACGACTACGTCTGATCCTATTTCTATGGTACGTAGGTACTAAAAAATTTTCTGTTTTGCTAGTTTGCTACTTTGAATCTTAGCCGCAATAGCATTAGCTAACTGAGAATAAATAAGCTGATTTTATTATTTTCAGACTAAACTGTCTTTGTAAATGCGAATTTCATTGAAGATTGGATGTCGCACCTTCAGGGGCAAAAAGACCAGGGGCAAAAGAGAAAGTAGTGTTACCTACTTGAATTTTTAGGGTTCCGTACGAAAATGGTAACAATGGATCCAATAAGGTGAGACTTTCTCCGTCCGCCGTCCGTCTGTCACAGTCGATTATTTTAGTAACTCTACTAAACTAAAGCTATCGACATGAAATTTGAAATAGTTGTGTATAATAGTGGCCCAACATCATTGGAATAAAAAAAAATTATTTTTAGTTCAATTAAAAAAAGGGGAAAATCGGGAGTTTGAAATTTCAAAGTAAGATAACTATACCGAGTGGGAAATCATATGAAAGGGCTGTACCTGTACATTCTAAAACAGATTTTTATTTATTTTTACATGTAATAGTTTTTGATTAATCGGGCAAAATGTCAAAAAAAATATCGTTCCCCCCCTTATCTCCGAAGTTTACCAATCGAAAAATCAGTAATGTAATCGAAAAGTACAATTAAATGTATATTTTACAGGAAAAATAAAATCAACGCTCTAACTAGCATAGTTTTTTTTTTATATTGACAATAAACCTCTACAAACAAAGTTGACGATTAATAAGCAAATTAATCTAATATTATCGTTTTACTTTTACTTCTGGAGTACGGAACCCTCGGTGCACGAGTCCGACTCGCACTTGGCCGGTTTTTTATGATTGGAAAGAGCAACTAAAGCTGCATTTGTTCAATTTTTTTCAGATTTTTATCATTAATCTTGGCGGTTTTATGCCAGAATTTTTTCGGAATATTATGTGTAGGTATCTATGTAAAAATAACTTTATTTAGGGTGGAAGACACAGTTCTGCCCGCGAAATTCAAATTTAATTTGGTTTATCGCAATTTGTAAACTAATAGATACGACAAAGTAGGCTTATGGCATTCTAATTGCGACAATGGCAGTATCATCTTCACAGGTTTATATAAAAATCTTTACTTGAAAGTGTCCAGTTTAAGAAATTAATCAAAATATCGAATAATTTGTGAGTGACTCACGTCCAACTCAGTATTTTGATTAATTTCTTAAACTAGTCAATTTCAAGTAAAGATTTTTATTTAAACCTGTGAAGAAGATAATTCTACTGTCGCAATTAGAATGCCATTAGCCTAGTTTGTCGTATTAGTTTACAAATTGCGAAAAACCAAATTAAATTTGAATTTCGCCGGCAGACTCGTATAATCATCCTTAAACTATCGCCCAATCTAGTGAGATGTGGCGATTGTTTAATCTTGAGGTACTTACCTACCATCACTAGAATTTTTTTAGAGCGATTGATACAACCCAATCTGCTGATGAAGAATATTGTGATTGATAATGTGCAATTTGGCTCGTCTCTCAACAGACTTGGCAATTCTAAGTTTGAAGCACATCGTGGACTCAATTCAAAGCCAAATTAAAGGTTTCACAAAAATCGAATAACAATTATTTCTGAATTAATAAATGAGCGACAGTGCGTGAGCGACTACAATTAGGTAATATTAAAAACCGGTCAAGCGCGAGTCGAAATCGTGCTCGTCGAAATCGAAAGGGTTCCGTACCTACCCATTATACCGCCATTATATTATTATTAGGTATTAGATATATATAATTTTCAACTTTTTTTATTTTTTGGAATTTAACCTTTATTTTTGCCAAATTTCGTGATTCTAGGTCAACGGGAATTACCATAAAGGTTTTCGACCCAAAACCTATAGGTACTTCCGGTTGACCTAGAATTGTCAATTTTGGTTAAAAGCAAGGTCTTACAGCACAAGTAAAGGGAAAATTCCGAAAAAGAAAAAGTTGATAATTAAGGTAAATTTTGGTACTTTCAAGTTTTCGCGAAAAGCTATATTTGCCCATATCTTTTTATCGTGTTGATTCATGACCTTGATTTTTATACACCTAATAGGGACTATAGACCTCAGTATCTGGTATAAATTTCTGAGAAAATCGGTGGTGACACACGGACAGACGGACAGGTGGACAAGAGAGTGATCTTATAAGGGTTCCGTTTTTTACCTTTTGAGGTACAGAACCCTAAAAATCACGTCAATCCATTGCAACGTTACTGCGTGATTGGAAGACAAACCAAGTAACTAACCACCTTTCACTTCACACAATAGAGTTTATTTCACGGTTTTACCTATAGTTGTAGATATGGATTTGAAAGGCTGCTGTCAAAAAAAAGCGGAATGTTACTGCTATGGATACGCGACGTAGGTGTGCTAAGGCCTAAAAGTAGATTCCCGAATTCCGCGGAGGAAAACCAGATTCCGCACACTCGTATTGCTTGACAGGTGGTATCGGGTCACGTGACCCCAGTGATTATGCCCCCTCCCCCCCAACCCTCGCTTCACGTATAATTAAAGCCTCCACTTACAGACCGGGCCAATCTGCTTATCCAACTTAAAACAACCTGTGAGTAAAATTACCTTGGATTTACGCTGATTGCGGCGACAAGTTTAGTGTAGATGCAGTCACATCATCGAACCGGCCGGTTTCAAAAAATAAATATATATTCTGAAGTAATCCAGAATATGAAAATCAAAAATGTAATATTTATCCCAAATTTTTTAGTCTTACTAATTTGAAAGGGTGTGGTAGTCACTTCGTGACTATAATTGTGTCACCTATAAAGAAGCAATACGAAAAACCAACACTAATTACGTCTGCTATCCAAATATTGTGTAGTGAAGTGGATCATTTTCTTATTTTCTTATATCTTATCTTATTCTTATATATATATATATATATATATATATATATATATATATATATATATATATATATATATATATATATATATATATATATATATATATATATTATATTATATTATATTATATTATATTATATTATATTATATTATATTATTTATATATATAAATAAAAATGAATGTTGGTAAGCGCATAACTCAAGAATGGATGGACCAATACGGTTAATTTATTTTTTTGTATGTTCCTTAAGTTCCACGGAAGGTTTTAATACAAAAAAAAAAAAACAAAAAACTATTCACGTGGACGAAGTCGCGGGCATCAGCTAGTTAATAATAAAATCAAACCACGTAAGCATCTGAATTTCTAATTTTTGATCTAGTTTGTTATAACGTTCCAATGTTAAACCTTTTTCAAGCAATGCTTGTGAGACTTAAATTCCACGCTTTTTTATTTACTAGTATTTGCCCACGAGTTAGGTTTTAAAATCCCTCGGTAACCGTTTGTTTTTCCGGGAACAGACACACTTCCGCATCTTACTAATATCTTACTAATACTATAAATAAAATATGCGGAATCAGCTAGTTTACAATATTAGTAAGGAATTAAGGATAATCTTCAGTTGTTAAACAATTATGGTTTTCTATGAGCATACTTTTAATAAATTTCTTAAACTTCTTCTTGGGAATTGGAACACAAGTTGGAGGGCGAAGTCGGGCCGTGTGTAGCGGCCATTATTACCCGAG
The DNA here is from genome assembly GCA_029955525.1 of Oeneis ivallda. NCBI lineage: Eukaryota > Metazoa > Arthropoda > Insecta > Lepidoptera > Nymphalidae > Oeneis > Oeneis ivallda. The sequence goes on from JARPMR010000015.1 coordinate 2,730,646, forward strand.
ATGTCTTCATTCCACCACTTCCTTTTAATTAAATACAGATTAAGTTTTTGCGCCGCGAACTTGGAACATCGTGATCATTTTTTATTTGAAGGTGGAACGTAATTACCATTGCACAGTTTGCGTTTCTGACCGTTATAATATATGAATCGATCGGAGTTCTTTGCGCGTTTTGGTTAGGTAGTTATAGTTCTTGCAATTCACGAGGGCGACTGACTTATGGTTGTGTGTGTGTGTCGTATCTGTATAAGTGTGAGCGAGCGCAATGCTCGCGCCTGCCCGCTCCCACCTAGGCCTTGACAGGCACGCACACTTATGCAATGTGCATGTACACGAAGTAACCACGAGTAAAGCTCAATCGCCTTCGTGAATTGCAAAAACTGTACATGTTTGTAACTTATTAATTTTCTATATCTATTAATAGGGTGAAATAATGATGTATGTATGTTAGAATATACTTAGCGATTATTAAGCCAACACTGCGCTTTCCGGTACGAATTATAGATACTACCTACCTAGGTATTAGGCACATAAGGTACATACCTAGTAGGTAGGTACGCCGTACCTACCCCCCTAGGATCTCAAGGAACTTTTGGATTTGGGCGGAAATTTAATTCAAAAAATCCTTAAATAAAGGATCATACCTGTAACCTGCTACTGCTAGTGACTAAAATGTTACCAAAAGTCTTTAGATTCTTACGCGAAGTTTTTACTCTATACAATACTAATAATTCATCAAGAGAACAGTAGTAATAGTAAGAATCTCGGGAAGAATCTCACCTGGCGGTAAGTGACGATGCAGTCTAAAATAGAAGTGGACTCCTAACCTAATATGACGTACCTAATTGTTAATTGAGTACCATCAAACAAAGCAATCACGGTCAAATCTCGATCCAATTTTTAATCACAAAGTATATCTACTTACCTATATTTACTTATTTACTAATAATACTTAGTAATTACTTATACAAGCAGTGATAGCCTCGTGGTTAGGACTGTGGTCTCCTATTCGGGGGTCGCAGGTTCGATCCCGGGTACGCACCTCTGACTTTTCGGAGTCAAGTGCGTTTAAGCAATTAAATATCACTTGCTTCAACGGTGAAGGAAAACATCGTGAGGAAACCTGCACACCTGAGTTCTTCATAATATTCTCGAAGGTGTGTGAAGTCCGCCAATTCGCATTGGGCCAGCGTGGTGGACTATGGCCTATAACCCTTCTCTGAGAGGAGACCTGCACTCAGTAGTGAGCCGTTGATGGGTTGCTGATGATAATGAATTACTTATACAATAATTATTACATAGTTCATAAATAGATATCTTTCTACAGGAGTAGACATATTACTACGACCTTTAAATTATTATTAGCTTTCTTCTCTATTAAGTATTATTTGGAGCGGGTATTTGCGCCGGGGTGACTAAATATTTTTCTCCATTTCAAGTTGAACCTAAACAAACACGCAGCCACTTCCTCCGTCATACAAAAACCATGCAAAAACCACTAGAGTATAGCGTTACGGTATCCATTTAAATGTTATGAAAACTCCTCTTTCCCATGCGCAGGCGCCACTTTTTTATGCGCAGATGATATTTCAATATTGAAGAAGCTTTTTTTTTCTTCTTGGAACTCCGGGGGCTTTGGACTGAACGGACAGCAGTCATAAGAATACGTCAATAAGCATTAGATGATGCTGTTAAGGGTTGAGGATAATCGGGGAAACCTACACTTTACCCGGCTGTGCTCCGGAAAGGTCTGTTTTTGTGTTGTGTAACAGTTTGTGTGTGTAAAAGTACGGTTTAATATACATACGTACGTTAAACCATACTTTTTGATTGTTTTATGCCCGTTTCACCAATATTCCCTAATTTTTACGGATTACCTAAGCTAAGTTAGGTGACGCTTTCTGTCAATTTTGTTTTCACGTATCTTTAGAGAACACACTAAAAGTGGAAATTATATGTGTAAGGGATTGTTTTTAGGGGCTACCTACGTAAAGAGATTTCTACTTATTTTTTTCATTGTCAACCTATAGACGTCCACTGCTGGACATAGGTGTCTTGCATGGACTCCCACAGGTCTCGATCTTGTGCCGCCTGAATCCTACGGTTTCCTGCGACTCGTTTAATGTCGTCGGTCCACCTATAGAGGCGGGTCTGCCAACACTGCGCTTCCCGGTGCGGGGTCGCCACTCCAACACCTTGGGACCCCAATGACCATCAGCTCTTCGAACGATGTGCCCCGCCATTTCCACTTCAGTTTCGCGACTCGCTGAGCTATGTCGGTGACTCTGGTTCTCCTACGGATCTCCTCATTTCTGATTTGATCTCGCAGGGATACTCCGAGCATTGCTCTCTCCATCGCCGGCTGAGTGACCCAGAGCCTTCTTATGAGGCCCAGAGATTTCTACTAAGGAGATGATTTAGGCATAGATTTAGGTATTGTTGACGAAAACGGGCATTAGTCTATTTTTACCTAATAATATATTAATACACACTTAGTTTTATTATTCCTATTTCAAATTCCAGGTTCCCTACCCACCAACCAACTAATTCATCAACCACCAACCAAGAAGGTAGGTATTAGTAGGCAGATAAGTAGACCTATTACTAATTTTTTTTTTTATAAAAAGAATATTAGTCAAATTGAAGTTGACTAATATCCTTATCCTATCTATCTATCCCTATCCCCTCCAACTAAGCGGAAAGCTTGTACTAGGAGTGGGTACGACAATAGTGTAACGGGTGGGATTCGAACCTGCGACCTTTCAGTTTTCAATCCGCACCTTTATCCGTTGGGCTATTGAGGCTCTATATTATAATTGGAAAGTGACTATGGTAGCTGTTGGCCATAAGCGATACAAGATCGTCTTCTGGAAGAACCCTTATGCCCAGCAGGTGGACGTCCATCCATCGATGGACTAACTAAGAATGAAAGTCACTCTGCCTGCCTGTCTGTTGCCTTAGGCACAGAATATATAATAGTACTACGTACAGAAGTTTCACTCCTTTGATGTTGACTACTTGCCGGCGCTTTAATAGCCTACATATTTTTTATTAAATAGATAAATCACGCACGCAAGCTAATTTAGACTTTATAGCTCGGCGCGAGGATCCATATTGCTTTGGATCTGTTCGCCTACCTACGTCACGGACAACGTTGCGTGGTTGCCTGGGGCTGTCAACAAAGAGTAAAAAAATCAGTAGGTATAACTTTTAACTATTTATTTATTTTACATCAGCTGTTTAACTTTAATATAATGTCTTTAAAGATTGTTTCTGTCTTTAAAATAACGATTGTTCAATTTAAGGGTTGAAAAAACTCTAAGGCAAACATATAATTTTAGTAAATATTGGGAGGGAAAACATGGACAAAGATTCATAAAATTAATATTAGTCTACAAGCAACGTAAAAAATGATAAATTAGAATCCTTTTCTTTGCTGATTAAGCATCCATCCACACAACAATTACAGTAGCAACGACTTATGCCATTATTTCATTAGATAGATACCCATTTTAATGTTTACAACTATTTTTATTACTACAAATGTACTAAACACTAAACGTAAACTATTTAAAATAATATTTACGAAAAACTATTTACGTAAGCAATGTTAAATTCAGTAGTACGTCACTCGCCTAGAGCGTTAGGCCCGACTGTAGTATCGCGCTCAGAGAGCCAGCGATTGTAGGTACATAAATCGCGTAAGTACCAAGAGTGAGACAGGCCTGCCTTAGGCAAGAAAATATCTTGGGTACATATTAGGTATATATACTACTAAATGACAGAGGATAATGTTTATACTGATTCTAGGATATTCATCACATACCTATAAGTTCCAATGGAATTATTAAAGAATCTAAAACCCACAACGAAGTCTACAGTGCACATTATGTTTGATGAAGATCGCTTCAGATTGTATCTCTGTCCATTTTATCTAGTAGCTAGTTTCTGGTATTTTAACAAGGACTGATTAGATTCTAGAACCCTTATTTGGAACCCCTATCTTACCTCTACAATCAGTCTAGAGCTAAAGGCTATAATTAATTAAGCAGTTTAGAATTAGATACTTCCTTAAAATAGGTATGTTTTCTTATGCGTCTGTTAGGTAGGTTTTACATAAGTCGATTTTGTTAATGAAAGAGAGACGAAGCTGCGAATGTACCAAACACAGAAAGATAGAAATTCATTACTTAATTTGCTGCACACAAAAATTGATGTTTACAATTTATTGAAACTGATAAATGAATAGAAAGTACGCAAGGTGGTCATTAAGTAGGTATAGCTTTAAGCGATCTCCTCCAGACTACCTAGCAACATTCTCCAATCCCCATCATACATTATAACTGTTTAACAACTAGCCAGTAAAGAAAACATAATATTGCATAATACTTACTTATCTACTGTTAATATATATAATTATATTTATTTTTTTATTTTTTTAAAAAGAATATTAATCAAATTGAAGTTGACTAATATCCTCCTATCTAGCGGAACTAAGCGGAAAGCTTGTGCTAGGAGTGGGTACGACAATAGTGCAACGGGTGGGATTCGAACCTGCGACCTTTCAGTTTTCAGTCCGCACCTTTAACCGTTGGGCGTTGGACTATGAATGTGGAGATAATAAATAAACAAAATAATGATGGAAATATAACTAAATTATCATGATAGGCTTCAATGCCAAATCGTATTACACTATTTTTTTATTTTAATGGCATTAACTGTACACCAAAATCTCAGTAAACTCTGTCGTGCAATGTACGCCTTAGTACTCGGTAGAATTATCATAAATCCCGTCTATTTAGGGACTTACTTCATGTATGGGAGAGTAAATAGGCATTATGTTACTGAATGTAGATGGGTGATAAAAGCGGATGCTGTGGCGCCGCGCTGCCAGTTGGCGCTCGTCAGGATATAACGCGCTGAAACACCCGCTCCAACTCATAAGAGGCAGCGAGTTTCCGAATTTAACTACCTCGGCCTGACGTTACTATTTATCTTTATCATTGTTTATCGATGGGTGATAAAAGCGGAAGCCGTGGCGCTGCGCTGTCAGTTGGTGCTCGTCAGGATACCTAAAACCATAGAAATAGGAAGACTATATAGTCGTATAATTCCTAGTTCCATGCCTAAAACGCGTTGAAACACCAGCTCCAAGTCACAGGAGGTATCGGTCATACGAATGTAAGTACCTGGGCCTGGCATTACTAATTATTTATCGATGGGTGAGAAATAGAGTGGCTTTACGAAAGTAAATACATACCAAAGAGTTCTACGTATAGAGCGGCAATTCGGAATAAGAACTGAGTACAGTTTCAATCGCGTGGGCTGAGGTAGAGAGGGGAGTCGTCATGGCAAAATAAGGTTGCAATTCGCGCGACCCCGGCGGTCGCAGAGGCGTGCCGCGCCCCGCGCCCCACTCACCGCGCCCCACTCACTGCTCGGTCGTTCGTTTTGAATAAATCAAGAAATAATTTATATTTCGTATCTAGTCATAGACGAATATTATTTACTACCGTTTTCTAGTGCTACGAATTGTGTTATTGTTATCTAATTATGCACTATAATAACTATACTTTTTTTGTCACTTACTTGAATATAGGCATTGTTGGCTTTTCAATTCACAATTAGGTACCTAGACAGTTTAATCGCATAAATAGTGCCCGCGTCCGTATGTCGCGAGAGCCGTCCACCACAATAACTGCATTGTTCGGCATACGGTATAACTCAGTTGAACATGGTAAGTGTTCGGAACACGTCTCTTGACTTGTTCCACACATAAAGTGAAACTCAATCGTCGAGGTCAGGAGGTGATCGCATGTCTGAAGTCACTGTCACTGCAATGAGTTCCCAGGCACGTGATGAAAGCACACGCGGAATTAGCTGAAGCGTGCTAATGGTGTTGACTCGTGCCACGCGCATGATCCGACTCAATCGTAGAGGCGGGAGTAGATTGCATGACTGAAGTCGCCGTCACAGCATTGAACTATCAGGCGCGATTTCAACACATGCGGAGTTAGCTGAAGCATGCATATGCTCTTGACTTGTTCCGCACGCAAAGTGAAACTCAATCGTCGAGGTCGGGAGGTGATCGCATGTCTGAAGTCACTGTCACTGCAATGAACTGCCAGGCGCGGTGTCAACACATGCGCGGTAAATATAGCTGAAACATTCGATATGTGGTTACCGACCCGAGCTGCCAGCTCGTCCGTCATGAAAATAAGTGCGAAGCGAAAAAAATGTTCTCCGTGCTGAATTTCGTCCACAGCATGCAAACTCAACGGTGTCTAGCCAATTAGCAGGAGAATTATTGTCCATACCGTCTGTTCCTTTTTCTCTTAGTCTTTGGGACGGCTATTCGACACGACTGAAGTTCAGGCATGGATCAAACGGTTTAAGATCAACGTGCTTCCTAAAGCAAAAGCTTACTTAGCTAAACAACTTCGGACTTCTATCAAAAATCTAGCGCAGTAGGTAAGTAGGTAGGTAGGTGGATTTAGGATTTTTTTTAAATTTCTTTGGAACTCCTTGATATTCCGTGATAAAAAGTCCTGCCTCAGGGTGCAAACTGGCAAGGATCTCTTTGTTAAATTTTGGTGAAATCGGTTTAACCTTTGGTAGAAACAATTTGTAGTGTTGGTGTTAAAAAATAACTAGTGGTTCGCCCCGAACTGAGACCTCGCGGTAACGGTTTCCCATAATTACTTATTCATTCAATAGATACATGACGATCAAAATTGACATTATTATTATGCCCGTTTTCACCAACCATACCTAAATCATCCCCTTTGTAGAAATCTCTTTACGTAGGTAGCCCCTAAATACAATCCTAACATCCCATATGTCATTTTCACCTTTAGTTGTCCCGTAGAGGTTTGTAATAACAAAGTTGAAAGAAAGTGTCAACTAACTTAACATATGTAGCCCGTAAAGGTTAGGGAACTGTTATAGTGAAATCCTCAAGGCCTCAATCAAACTTAGGTATAGTTTTTTGGAACATTCAAATTAAATTACTTGTACACAGCGTCAACTATCGACACGATCAGAAAACATGTAAAAACAAACTGCAACGTGAAGTTTTATTGATGTTTGCTAAATGACTAAATAATAATTTTAATTGAATATATTATGTTACATATAAGCTGCATTTGCTATATGAGATGAGAGCGCCATCTACTGACATCATTGTGAAGTTCTGTTGTTGCTGCTCATTAAAAGTTAAATAATTTAGTTTCCTTATTACATTTATTTAATTTTAGTATTTGTTGTTCAAGTACATGATATTACGCTAAAATTATAAAACTTTCAAGCCCCAGCTCTCAATGGTTATTCCGTTGTGAGGTCAAATATAATCTCCACTTTGAAAGCCCCCCATTTCGTCAATTTTAGGAAAAAAATTAAAAAAAAAATACTTTTGTACTCTGTTCCAAATTATCTTTAAAATGACGTACTGTAACCCTATGAAAAGCAAAAAATTTTTTTTTTCGTCGCTTTCGCTTCTATGAGAGCCCCCCTGAAATAAAGATTTTTATAACTTTTTAAGCCATTTTCGGCTGGAGGCCATCGGTTTACATATTATATCTAAAATTGAAGTAATTACGTTCAGTAATTCAGAAGTTATAAGGCTCTGACAGACGGACGGACGGACGGACGGACGGACGGACAAGTGCAAATTCACTCAAGTAGACTCAAAGACCTTCGCTTCGCTCGGTCGAAAAGAGCATTGTTTTTTTTTTTGACAGAAGCCTTTATAATAAATCTAGTTAGTAAACGCTACGCTGATAAAGTTGCGGAATTAACAAGAATGATAAATCAGGGTGTTTAATCACAAATCATTAGGTAAAACAAACTGCAACTGGCGATACACAATTAGCTGAAGCCTAATTTGAAACAAACAACGGAACACAAACACGAATGATTTGGCGAAATAATTGTTAATCATTGCGCAAATCTAAACCGTGCTGATTTTAACGAACGGACGGCAAATAGCTGGCGCTCTCGGGTAATTCTAGCAAACAGTGCCTCAACCTGGTCATCTGGTGAACCCTTCGCTGTTTGCGCGCGGTCGCTCCGGCCCCGGATGAATAATTCATACTCTGCGACGGCTAATTGTAATGAAATTTATGCCCCCTACCGCGCTCCCGCTCGGGCTAAGCTGGGCTTACATGTCGAACTTTGAACACTTGCGAACTTTTAGTGCTTTTGCCGGCTCTTCTTAGTATTTGATTTCCGAACTGGTGGCAGAGAATTGACTTGTCATAAAAGCTACAGGTTGGCCTATGTACATGAAATACCAACCTAATTAATATTGAATTTGAATTTCGAAATTCTTACGAGAATGTTAGGTAAACAAAACGTAGTTTAGTGGAAAAAAGAATTCTCAAATGGCTCAAATCAATCAAATAGAAACAAAAGAGTTTTGATATCCTCTTTACTAGAAACCTACTTTAATTTGCGCACAATACGGTATTTGACTACTTTTAGAAAATCATCTTAAATTGTTAATAATGCTATGCTGAAGCTAACAAAACGTATATTTCGGCATAATTTTCATTATTTTTCATAAAAATCGAGAAATAAATTCAAAAAAATAAATTGCCGAGGAAACGTTCCATTTGCTCTCATGACGTAACAGTTCACATTTCAATCAAATGACAATTTTATAATATGTGTTTAGGCCGCGTGTCGCATACTATTTGGTATTTAATAAAATAGTAACGATGAAAAACAGACGAAATTAGCCTATTACGCCGCACAAACACGTCGAAATGTATTGACAAAATGAGAATTCCATATGTGATGTGGACTGTGACGTCATTCGAGATCACGGAACGTTTTCGATCACGTGACCATGGCCGGAATTACAGCAATTTTATTTAATGTTTTCTAATTAAATAAAGCTTTATTTTTTAGTTTTGTCGTATGGAATAATGTTTTTAGATAATAATCTTTTAGGATGACACCAAATGAAACGATATTTTTAATATAGTCAAATACCCTATTTAAGTAAATACTATTACCGCTTCAAAAAAACACTCATAATTGAATATTTTTTTTAAACCGACTTCAAACGCCCGCGCCACTACAAAGTATATAATTTATTGTTGATATTTTAAAAACCACCTGGGAAGTATACCTACCCTTTAAAACAAAAATAGAATTTTCCAAATCGGTTCAGACTTCAGGGCGTCTTCGAGTAATCGGTGAACATAGGTACTTACTTTAAAAAAAATGTTTCCGACGAATTGAGAACCTCCTCCACCTCCTCCTCCTTTTTTAAAGTCGGCTAAAAATTCTGCACGGTCATGTAATCGACATTTTACGTCGAGCGTTAGACGCGAACGAGTCTTATTATTTTATTAGTTCACGCGCGATTTAATCACGATTGTTGGTTTTGGTAAGTTAATAAGCGGGAACGAGTTGAAGCCCTCGCAATTTGACACGGGCCTAAGAGGCCCCTGCGCCTGCATGCAGGGGGTTGACAGACTACAGATTCTTAGCGGCTTGTGTTGACTGTTGACATAATCTCATAGGCTTTTTGACGGATTTACTGGATTCATTGTGATTATTTACAGCATCAAATGAAATAAGTCAAAGTTATAAGCGAATTTTTTTTGTTTATAGCTCTTACCCACAATGTAGGTAGGTAGGACATTTTTTGAATAGCAACAATTTCACAGGAGTTTTAGTTACTATAAAAAAGTAATTTTTTTTAATTATTTAAAATTATTTATTTTTTTTAAAGGTAGAGAGTGAGGCAATGGTGATAATTATTTACGAAAACTCAAAACTAAAGCTACAGGGTTCTGAACGCCCCCTGGTCAGAGAAGAGCTGTTACAAAACTCTATGACTTATTAGGTAGGTACCTAGGTACCTACTATGAGATATGACATAAGTACATTAAGCTAAATTGTTTCTTCATTACCAAGTTCAAGGTTATTATCGATTTTCCGTTGTAAGAATATTTATCAGAATGGAAACCGAAAACATAATATCATGAACTATTTTACGTCTCTCGTAGTAGGTACTACTATATTATATTCTGTGGTATTACGTCCTTAATGACCGGAGGCATCGATGTAAATTTACTAATTAGGCAGGTACCTACTACATATAAGTAGCTAGCTAGTAAGAACTAAAAAACTACTAGATAGTAAGAAGAATTAAAAAAAAAATACATAAATTGCCCGTCGAAAAAGTAAATAACAAAAAATACCAAACCAAAAAATAATAAAGAATACAAGTAAATAATAAAAGTAGGTATACCAGGTACACACGTAGGTAAATTACATAACACCAACCTTTACCGGAAATTACTTACTTAGTCTAAGCCAAATATTAGACGACAAAAAATATCCTTATCGGAGACATTTTGAATGCTCTAAAGCCATCTCTCTGGAGATCGTTACAATAGATACAGTTCAATAGGGGTGTCGTCAGTCCTTTTTTAATACAAATTCACAAATATACTTTTGCGGGCAAAAATTGTGACGATCGGGGTAATTTCGACCTTCGACCTGTATTATAAGGGTTGGGGTGATTTTTTTTGTGTTTGGGAATTTAGGTTGTTCTAAGTAATTTTGGGGAGAGTGGGGCGGTATCGACCGTTGTGTGTCCATCTATTTAGTAATGACTTCCGGCGCGTCAGGTGCGCCTTTTTTTTGTGTGGATTTGTTTAAGTTTGATGGAAATGTCTGACTGATAGCGTTTTCGTAATTTAGAGTAACGACTTTTTTGTAAGTAAGTATTGTTAGGTTACCACAATGACTTTTCGAGCCGTAAAGGAAATAAAGATGTCTGGGATGGAAATGCAAATTACGCTTTGAAGAGTCCCTTTAAAAAGTTTTAAATTAAGAATGATTTCAATGGGACGTGCTGAGAAAAAAAATTTATTGTTCTAGGTTGGTAGTAGATACTTAAAAAAGTATAGGCAATATGCATAGCATACCTAGACGTCGGGTTAATAGGTACCTAGTCATTGACCTAGACACATAAAACTAGCTTAACAATAAGTAAGTTAAGGAAAAGCGGATCATCGTATAACACAGGTTGTACCTACCTAGGTAGGTATAAACATTTACCTACTTTTATCAAGGCTCTGCTTCTTTTGCTTTTTCAGCTTCAAGCCTCTGGGCAATTACGAAATAGGTATACTTTTTTGGTAAAGTACCTAGATATGCATCGATAAGTCAGTAAGTAGTCAGTACATATAGGATAGGTAGTACCTATCCTAATTCTTATAATACCTACTTGACCTATAAGCTAAGTAGTAAAATAGTAGATAATACGAGTAAGTAAGTTATCCCAATAAGTAGTTCTTCTAGTTAGAAAAAATGGGTCAACTCTCTGCCGATAGACGTCCACATCTTAACATAGATCTCTTGCAAGGATCGCCACAGATTATGGTCTTCTGGAACTTGTATTCAGCGGCGTGGCAGCGGAAAAATGTATGTAGGTTTGGTAACACACATTCGTAGGCGTTTAGCTGAAACATATGTAAGCATGTACTACATAGAAGGCAATCAAAAGTCCCAAAACACATAACAGCACATAAATTACCCAACAAACGCCAATTGAGTCCAATCGTATCAATTACAGCGTCCCGAACCTCAAAACTAATTCTTATTGCTTTCTCTCAAGTTACATTTTTCTTTGCGCTACAATAGAAGAACTAGGGGTATCATTTACAAAGGTGGGTAAATAAAGGAGGGATTGTGTGCTCTGTTTGCTGGTGTTAGGGTTCGCTTTCGCGTGGGTCGTGTTGAGAAGAAGTGTGGTGTCAGTTACAGGATTGGCTAGTGGAACCCCGCCCGGCTCCATTACTCCAACACCTACTCTTTACACCCACCGTGTATCCCTATATTCCTATTGCTATCGGCCGGTATTGACTTTTGTAAATAAACAGACTTGCCCGGACTACCCTATCGTCAAAGATAATATGCCGCGCCGCCCGCGCCGCGCCGTCAAGCTATTTTTTAGAATAGGATAGAATAGAAATGTTTTTATTCAAATAAACTTTTTACAAGTGCTTTTGAATCGTTGATGAGTCTACCACTGGGTCAGAATGCCCTTCCTGCCGAGAAGAACCAGCAAGAAATTCGGCGGTTGCTCTTTTCAAAACAAGTTTATCTACAATACAATAGATACCTAATATGCTATGTATGCAGTGTTTCCACAATGAGGGCAAGTTCCACAAAAGCATACCTAATTTTACTATAATTCAAAACGTGTTAAGACGGGCAGACAGAAAGTAGCCCCATTCTTGCCGGTGGAACCCATTCACGAGCATGACGCATGACCCAGCCATTGCTTCGCTATTATTGCTTGGCGTATGGCGTTCCGGTACGATGGAGAGTAGGAGCCGATTAGGTGTGTGGGTTTAATTTACATTGCTTTATTATCTACCCCTTTCAAGCTATCCCGCTACCATATTTCAAAAATATACTTACCAAACATGGAGATGGGCATCCATAAGTAAGTAGGTAAGTAGATCTTTTTTATAGTCGACTTGACCCGCTTAATACCTATTTAAGTTAAATTTTTAACCACTTCAAAAAGGAGGAGATTCTCAATTCGTCGGAATCTTTTTTTTCATTTTTAGGTATCCGTACCTCAAAAGGTAAAAAAATCGGCCAAGTGCGAGTCGGGCCTCGCTCTTTTAAGGTTCCGTTAAAAAAAAATTAAATAAAAATATTTCCATGTACCCACGGAAATATTTTAATTTAATTTTTTAAATTTAATTTAATTTTTATTATTTGTTGTTATAGCGGCAATAGAAATACATAATATGTGAAAATTTCATCTGTCTATCTATTACGGTTTACGAGATACAGCCCGCTGACAAACGGACGGACGGACGGACGGACGGACGGACAGCGTAGGCTTAGTAATAGGGTCCCGTTGGTACCCTTTGGGTACGGAACCCTAAAAATGGCACCCTTATAAGATTACTCTCTCACTCTCTTGTCCGTCTGTCCGTGTGTCACCACCGATTTTCTCAGGAACTGAGGTCTATAGTCCCTATTGGGTGTATACAAATCATAGGTCCTGAGTCAGCACGATAAAAAGATTTACTTTAATTTCAACTCTTTTTATTTTTCGGAATTTTCCCTTTAGGTATCTACCTACTTGTGCTGTAAGAACTTGCTTTTAACCAAAATTGACAATTGTAGGTCAACTGGAAGTAACCTATTGGTTTTGGATCGAAAACCTATATTATGGTAAGTAGTTCCTGTTGACCCAGAATCACGAAATTTGGCAAAAAGCAAGGTCTTACAGGCTACAGCACAAATAAAGGAATAATATAATGGCGGTATAATGGGTAGTTACGGAACCCTCGACGCACGAGTTCGACTCGCACTTGATCGGTCTTTTTAATGTACGTATGTTCACCGATTAGATACTCGAAGACGCCTGAACCGATTTGGAAAATTCTTTTTTGTTTCAAAGGCTATTTATACTTTCCAGGTGGTCCCGTTGAAATTCTATCGAAATCGGTTGAGCGGTTCTTAGAATAGCAACAATAAGTTATATACTTTGTAGTGGCGCGGGCGTTTGACGTCGGTCTTTTAACAAGAATTTGTTGAAAATAGAAAAATTTGGCAGGGACATTAAAGTGTCCCCTACTTAGCTTAAGTAGGACGTAAAAGTTAGGGATTGATAAAAACGGGCATTAGTCAATTACCTACTCATACTTTGTTAAATTTAACAAAATATTGCAGGAGTAGGTAAGTAGGTAGGTACTTATTATAACCAGATACCAATGTTATTCTTTCTTATTATAATATCGTGTGTGACAAAGAATAAAAAATGAATGATCGGTCAGTACTTGGCACTGGCTACTTAACTGGACAATATCCTACTGTCAGTGGTCACGTACGCCCTTTGTCTCGTGAGCTTTTTGGTGCGTTTTAGAGGACGCCTGTCAAAGCACGCTGGAACCGGGATGCTGCGTGTTTTTACAACTGGACCGTCATACAGAGAGATATACGATTAACCTACATGAATAGAGAGGCTATGGGCATTTTTATTTTAATCCTTTGCGTATTTTTTAACCGACTTCAAAAAAGGAGGAGGATCTCAATTAGACAGAATCTTTTTTTATGTATGTTCACGGATTAGGTACTCGAAGACGCCTGAACCGATTTGGAACATTCTTTTTTTGTTTGAAAGGGTAGGTATACTTTCCAGGTGGTCCCATTTTTTTATCGAAATCGGTTGAGCGCTTTTAAAAAATCAACAAAAAATTATGTAGGTATATACTCGTACTTTGCAGTGGCGCGGGTGTTTGAAGTCGTTTTTTTTTAATATTTTTTTTTATTAAATTATTGACCGAGCGAAGCGAGGTCTCTGAGTCTACTAGGTGAATTTGCACTTGTCCGTCCGTCCGTCTGTCTGTCCGTCCGTCCGTCCGTCCATCTGTCAGAGCCTTATAACTTTTGAATTACTGAACGTAATTACTTCATATAGTATGTAAACTGATAGCCTTCAGCCGAATATTGCATAAAAAATTATAAAAACCTTTATTTCAGGGGGGCTCTCATAGGAGTGAATGCGAAGTAAAAAAAAATTTATCGTGTTATTTAAAATTGTTACATATCATGTTAAAGATAATTTCGAACCGAGTACAAAAATATATTTTTTTTTATTTTTCCCTTAAAATTGACGAAATGGGGGGCTTTCAAAGTGGAGATTTAATACGCTCTCTTGAAGACGATCTCTAGGAGAATTGGCTATGTATTTTCAAGCTGATTTTAGTTTTTTATTTCACTTGTATCCTGTACTTGAACAACAAATACTAAAATTATATGAATATTATAAAGAAATGAGATTATTTAATTTTTAATGGGCATCAGTAATTCATATAGCATCAACATAGCTTCACAATAATGCTAATAGATGGCGCAGTCAATAACTATTCCATGGAACTAGGAATTACGACTATCCCAAAAACAGTTTTGCGTCGACCATTATTATTTAGTTACATGACGACCTCCCTGGCTCAGTGGTGAGCGCTGTTGTCTTATAACTGGGAGGTCCCGGGTTCGATTCCCGGCGGGGTCAATTTTGGGAATTTATAATTTCTAAATTGTCTCTGGTCTGGTCTGGTGGGAGGCTTTAGCCGTGACTAGTTACCACCCTACCGTCAAAGGCGTGCCGCCAAGCGATTTAGCGTTCCGGCACGATGGCGTGTAGAAACCAATTAGGGGTATGGGTTAAATGTTCACTTCCATACCCCTTACAAGTTAGCCCGCTACCATCTTAGACTGCATCGTCACTTACCATCAGGTGAGATCGCAGTCAAGGACTAGCTTGTCATTGAATAAATAAAAAAAACATAAAATAATAACTTATTATTCAGTTAAAATTATTGTTTAGTTAAATATTAAACTTCAATAAACTATTAATTACTGCATTTTGTATATTTTCTATTCGCGTCGATAGATGATGATTTGTACAGATGCCCGTAACCCGTTTTCACTCGTTAGTAGGTACTTATTAATTCAATGTTTTCACTAACGTTGCCTAACCTTTACGGGCTATGATAAGTTAGGTGATGATTTCTGTCAACTTCTTTATCATGATCCTGTACGGGACACCTAAAAGGACATTGGGACGGATGTTAGGACTTAGGATTGTATTTAGGAGCTACCTACGTAAAGAGACTCCTACTTAGGGGATGATTTAGATATGTTTGGTGAAAACGGGCATAATAATAATGTCAGTTTTGGTCGTCATGTATCGATTGAATGAATAATCATGTGATACCGTTACCGCGAGGTCTCAGTTCGGGGCGAACCACTAGTTATTAATTTAGGTAAGTAATAACGTAGGTTTGGGAAAGTGTATCAGTTCATTGCCTAATTGTACTTAATCGATTTTAAATATTTGCACGATGAAGTAGGTAACAAAATTTGAAGTCAGGTAATCGTATGTCCTTTCAAAGCAGTGATAGCCTAGTGGTTACTGGGATTTCGTTTGGAGCGGAACTTTTAAGAAACTTCCGTTCTAAACGTTAAAAGTATGCCATAACACCGCTACGATATGGATTTTGTGCGAGCGGGATGGTTAATTATAATTTTCTCGTGAGTGAGAAATACAGAGCGATAGACGCGCAACGTATTTTTTACGACGTAAGCGCCAAAACTGCTTATTACCTGATTACGAGCTAATTAAACATCCAATCGAAAAATTTAAACATGTAATTGAAAAATATTTCTACGTTTCTTGATATAACAAAAATCCAACAAAAATAGTTTGCTCCTCTTGAGATAAAATAGTGAAATGTGTGCAAAACATGTATTTTTTTAAAATACATGTTTGTATGTACCGAGAAAATTTTTACCAATCCTATTTTTAAAACACGTAATCCAAGATAAAAGTTCGAAGTATCATTTCCACAAATATTATGGTGGTAACTTTAACAAAATCATACTAATATTATAAATACGAAAGTGTGTTTGTTTGTTGGTTTGTCCTTCAATCACGCCGCAACAGAGCTACGGATCGACGTGATTTTTTGCATGGGTATACTTGAGAACCTGGAGAGTGACATAGGCACCTTTTTATCCCGGAAAATCAAAGAGTTACCGAGGGATTTTAAAAACAACATCCACGCGGATGAAATCGCGGGCATCAGCTAGTCTGAGATAAATAACAGTGACAAAAATACCAAATTGCATATTATGGACTCTAATATCCTACCTAGTTCGATGCTCGTTATGTTGTCCTATCTGAGACAAACAAAATGTTGGAATATCCTCGACATCATCTGATTGCGTCGAGATGACGAGCTGAATATTTAATTGGGGTGCTCCACTCAAATTATGTTTGTTTTTTTATACACACCATTGTATGATTTAGAATTATGACAAGACATTTTCATATTTTCATTGGGTATCAAAATAAAACTCATAATATTATTTCGGACGTTTGACCATCTGGTCTTAAATTACCATCTCATTAAGGACTCTAAAACAAAATCATTAGTTTGTTTAAAATCTAGTTAGTTATTAAAATAATTACAATATGTTGAAAACTAGACCTTCTTCTTCTTCTTTATCAACCGATAGACGTCCACTGCTGGACAAAGGTCTCTTGCATGGACTTCCACAGGCCTCGGTCTTGCGCCGCCTGGATCCAGCGGCTCCCTTGATGAACTATACCTACTTATCTAAAATTTGGCACCGAACGCGACGTTGTTACTCGTAAGTAGTTATGTAGCTAATTAGGTTCAAGTTTTGTGGATGACGCAATTTTTGATTAAGTAGGTATGTTATCGAACTTAAATAAGTATGTTATTGAATTTAAGTCTTTGTATTATTATCGGTACATTGCAGCTAGGTACCTAGATGATATTAAATACTTAGTAGGTATATGGATATCTTTAAGATACAAAAATGGATTTTTAAAAATTGAGGATATTGCGATTGCGATGCGATTTTTAGGGTTGCAAAATGAAGAAATGGGGGGCCATCAAATTTGTCGGTTTTAGACCAATTTTGTTAGGGGGTCTATCTCAAAAACTAAACTAGTAAGGAGTTTGAGATTTTGGCAAATTATGTACTATATAGTGTATTTAAAGAACAAATAGGTACTGAAAACACCGATTTATAAAGCGGTTTGTAAGTTGTGACCAAAACAAACGAGTATTTTTCCCCATATGCTAATTTAGTACTTTCTAAGAACTATCTAAATATGTATTTAGTTTAAAAAAAAATTATTTGGTCGACTCGCACTTGGCCGATTTTTATTATTAAAGGCTTAAGATTAGATAATCAGCCTTAAGGTGGAAGACACGTGGGTCTGCCCGCGAAATTCAAATTTAATTTGGTTTTTCGCAATTCGTAAACTAATACGACAAAGTAGGCTTATGGCATTCTAATTGCGACAATGGCAGTATCATCACAGGTTTATATAAAAAATTTGACTTGAAAGTGTCCAGTTTAAGAAATTAATCAAAATACTGAGTTGAACGTGAGTTACTCACAAACTAATCGATATTTTGATTAATTTCTTAAACTGGACACTTTCAAGTAAAGATTTTTATATAAACCTGTGAAGATGATACCTACTGCCATTGTCGCAATTAGAATGCCATAAGCCTACTTTGTCGTATTAGTTTACAAATTGCGAAAAACCAAATTCAGAACAATGTCTTGCACCTTAATAAAAATTATTATAGGTCTACCTATTTATAGAATAACTTCCTACTCAAATAAACAGCTATTCAGCAGCCAATAAATAGTAGGTAGGTTAGGTAGGTGCATCTATGGAATAGATGGATGTTAAATAGAGCGTGCCTCGAAAGCGGAAGCATCCACTTACCATAAACTAGGTAGCCCTTATCTTCCTTTCAGCTGGTAGGTAGCGATGTAGGTACATTTTAGTACGCTATTTATCTAAATTAGGCCTATTTGTTCGGGAGTGCATTTAATTCGGTTCCTATTTACCTACTACTTACTACCTACCGACTTCCATAATAATATTGTTGGCCATAATGCTTGATATACCTACCTACTATCTCTTATTGACCTTGTGCCACATATATCTACCTAGAGTAAAATGCCCAGTGTCTAAAAATAACTAAACTCTACAGAGGAATCAGGTTACAAGTTTTTTTTTAAGTCGTGAATATACTCAAAAATACATTTAAAATTTATTTGAAATATTAAGGCTGCCAATTCTTTACTTTTGGGGTATCTACGGAACCCTCGGTGCGCGAGTCCGACTCGCACTTGGCCGGTTTTTTAAAGTATATTTATACATTTATTGAACTGTTTAAAGTTTCCTGGTAGACCCTATCCATTTATAAAAGAATAATCAAACTTGAATTGAACGACTGAACCTGTACCTAGTCACAGAATATATAATAGTATACTAGTAGAGGGTGGTAGAGGTGCTATAAGTACGATACTTTTTACCCCTATAAAAAACAAAGTGTTCCCGCGGGATCTTTAAAACCTAATTTCACGCGAGATTATAAAATTGTCCAGATTATAAAATATGCTGAGCTTCTTGCCGGCTCTTCTCAGCAGAATACCGGTGGTAGAGCTATAAACAGGTTGGCCTACATGAAATCTTATCTAGGTGTAAATAATCTTGAATTTTTTAATAGTCCACAGGAATTGCCGATTGCCGATTACCTATTCTGTATAGGGTTACTTTAAAGTTCAAAGAATTTACCTAGTCATCGCGATCGATCATAGTATTGATTAGTGCAACCTCATATCTAAAGGTAGAAACCATAGTTTAGGATTAGTCACTTCGCAGTTCGCACGCTACTAAGTACTTAATACCTACCTAAGCTACCAATCCTTTAATCTATGGCAGGAATAGGGTAGTTAACATAATTTATACTTACTTATTATCGTGCATTAGATATAGGAAGGCACCTATTACTTATTATTATTTTATATACTTGTATCACTGCTCAAAGTTTAGCCGTCTGAACTCAACTCATCTGGTAAGTGGATACTTTGCTGCCAGCGGGTTTCAATTAAAAGTACGAGCAGATCATGACGGGCAGGTGCCAGTCTTGAGAGAAGCTTCGTTAGACGCCCGTCCGGCAAAACTGCAGACAATTACTTACCTTCGAGTGGACTGAACAACCCTAGCTGGTAGGCGCAGGACTGGGGTTGCTCGCAAATATTAAGGTAGCTAGAAATTATTTAAGGGTGAAGACAATTAAAAGAAGCTAGACTGGTTAAGTACCTATTAGGTAAATGTGTGACATAAAACATTAACCTTTAGCCTTTGCTTTATCTTTAAAACTAAACCACATTGACAAGTCTTAAAAATAGTGTCTTTTCATAATTAAGTAGCTACTATTATTATATTTCTTTGCTTCATCCTTCGATATAGATTTTACAAAGGTAGTCACTCCAGTCGCCAGAGACACGGTAATATTATACAGATAATATTACCGTGCCAGAGATAAGTCCGCGTATTTTACAGTTATACCCTACCCTAAAAATAAATCACCTTGGCAGCACCGTCTTAAGTTTGCTCATTACTTTTTCGCGCGAGATAAGGACCGCACGCGCTCAGCGCGCCGCACTTAATAATTTAACCAGAAGTGCAGAAGATCGAGTGATATTGTAGGATAGTGTGATTGCAGTATTGTTCATCGGCTGAAATCATCATCATCATCATCATCATCAAAGGAAAAAGGTACGAGCTCTTTTCTGTTTTCAAACGATCTCTTGTTTGCGCTTACGTACCGCCACATATATAGCCTACTATATTATTGTTTTTGCATTAACATAAAAACGGTACACTTTTCGTATCGAGGTTTACTGTGAGTCTTCATCGATTATGAGGTATCAGAGAAAACGTAAATATTCTGAATTAAATATTACGTTACCTACTCTGCAAATACTTGCGGAAGTGTTTTATTATGAAAATTAATAAAAATTAAAACACAACTATAACGATTATTATGGTAACACTATTGTTAAAACTTGTCATCAATCACGATTGAATTAACTTAGTACCTACCCCCCAAGTGTCTCGGATTTATTTAGGTAATTTATCATTATTATTTCTACATATCATATTATACATTCGAAAAATGTAATAAAATTCACGAATTCACTCAACTATGCTCGTAAAATTCGCTCAACGGGGCTTTAGTAGCTTGCCCAGCCGTTAACTATATTCGAGTACCTACTTGTAAACAAAAATATAATATTATTTATCTGGAGAGACGGTAGTGTCCCTGCCAAGACGAGCCAAGCGAAGCGTAAGGGAACTAACTACCCACATTTTCTTCGATTTATCTGAAAACACTAATTGTTACGAAACACGTAAAATTAAAAGCAATGGTAGATGAACAAGCAGAGCAAGTAGCATATTATTAGATATTATAGAAGATATTAAATATTTGGAAGAAATAATGGCCATTTTCCTCGGTTTGAAAGTCTTGCTCGTAACTTTAACAACTGTGCAATGTTCGTGTCGACACTACGACGGTAATGAGTTATATTAATTGAAAGAGAGGCATTCAATACACTCACTTAAATAAGTTAACTAGAACCAGTTGGCATTGGTGTGAACAATGTGAGCTTTGTTTTTTTTTTTGCGTCATACGTAAACACCGAATAAAAATCAAGCCGACGCCGAGTCTAGTACAGTTAATCCAGATACTGAATGGTCATTTTGACAAAGGGTTCAAAGTTACTTTATAAAAGGTCGGTCAACTCGAAATTGACTCAAAATTACACTCGGCGCTTGGGAAATCGACGCATGTTTCCCCGAAGTATGGTGAAAATATTCATGCCAACCATATGGCTCTTTATATTAAAAAAGGGGATGCGACAAAGACTACTCGTCCTTAGTATCACGGCCGTTAGTAAAGGAATGGGCCTACTATTAAAAGAGAGTGAAAACAGGGTGCAGGCCATGAAACACCTAAGCAGGAAGATGGCTGCAGGATCCTATGTGATTAACTTCGGAATCACTCAAAGCAGCATTAAACTCTTAATGCCTCAACTCAACAAGAAGTGCTATAAGATTCGGAAGGAGACAAAACTTTATTTGGATTGGCTTTATCCGAGAAACTAAAAAACAACAAACAGGGATTGACTGCGAACCAATTGCAATAACATGATTAACTGCGAGCTAATCATCAGTCATATACTAAAGCCATGACTCCACAAACAAATTGGAATTGGCTGCGAGTCAATTTGCGATAATATAACTAGCTGTGAGCCACTCATGAGTCATATTCTATAGCTGTGACTCCACAAACAAATCAGGATTGACTGCGAGTCAATTACGATAACATAACTAGCTGCGAGCGAGCTACTCATGAGTCAAATCCTAAAGCTGTGACTCCACAAAAAAAAATCGGGATTGACTGCGAGTCAATTGCGATAACATAACTAGCTGCGAGCTACTTATGGTTCATATCCTAAAGATGTGACTTCCTAACTGCGAGCTACTCATGAGTCAAATCCTACAGCTATGACTCCACAAACAAATCGGGGTTGACTGCGAGTCAATTGCCATAACATAACTAGCTGCGAGCTACTTATGGTTCATATCCTAAAGATGTGACTTCCTAGCTGCGAGCTACTCATGAGTCAAATCCTACAGCTGTGACTGCTCAAACAGGTCGGGATTGACTGCGAGTCAATTGCGATAACATAAATAGCTGCGAGCTACTTATGGTTCATATCCCAAAGATGTGACTTCTTAGCTGCGAGCTACTCATGAGTCAAATCCTAAAGCTGTAACACCACAATAAAAAGGGATTAACTGCGAATCAATTGCGATAACATAACTTGCTGCGAGCTATTCATAAATCACATACTAAAGCTGTGATTCCTTAAACAAATCGGTATTGACTGCGAGTCGATTGCGATTACATAACTAGCTGCGAGCTACTCATGAGCCATATCCTAAAGCTGCTAAAGCTGTGACTCCACAAAAGGAAATCGGTAATTGTGATAACCTTACTAGCTGCGAGCTAGTTATGAGCCATATCCTTATGACAATTGTGTAGAAAATGTGAAATCGTGAATATATATGTACATTAGCTACAAATTATTGTCTGCGAGACAATATACGTTATGTTCTTACCTAACTATATACGGGTACTCGACCAGCCCGCATCCAGGAAAACTGGCGAGCGCCTCGTCGGTACTCGTCATGAACTGGGGGGGAAGGGGGGGGGGGGCGTAACACTGTGGCGCAGGATAACAGCTTACCAACTTAATATGTGGGTTGTTATTAATAATAATTTACTACAAATAGGAGCTATTAGTTCCGAGTTTTATCTTCTTGATGCCTAAACCTAATGTTAGGCTGTTCGTCTTATCAGTGACTCCAGGTGTTTTAATCAAGGTCATAAAAGAAGTTATAACCTATTTGAGATACCTAGGCTTTAAGTCCGTTTTTGCTTGAATAACAATACTAAATTTAAAAAATCCGTGCCTTGACAACAAGATTTATCTGTCGATGCATTTACGCTATGTGGGGCTTTTATATTTTTCTATGATTTTTGTTTAATTTTAAAGTGTCTGAGGAAAATCATTGATAACGAGGCAAACGGAATCCTAGTTTTTTCAAATTGGTTACCACAAGCGTGGTACTCTCTCCTACAAAACTTGGTAGTTTCGGATACTACTTAATGTTAATCCTCATTAATACTTATTGCAATCTCATTTCACCATTCCTTGCACAAGTAACTTACCCTGGGTGTCGCGAGACTCTCCGGACTCTCTCTCTCCCTGAAAACAAGGCGCCGACCCAGACTCAGCGTCACTAATGTTAACATCATTCTCTGACAGTATTTTAAAACAATATAATACCACACTCAAGTTTCGGTGGCAGTTGTGTAAATTAAATAATAAAAATGTATTTAAACCGTCAAAGACAAGCATTAGGTATCTTCTCTTACAGCGTTTGTTACGGAGTTTGAACCCTTATCGAATTGCAATATAATTTATGCTAAGAAACAGCATTGTTTCTGGAGCGAGCGTAAAACGTCTCCTCAAAGGTGTCTATAAGTTAAGATCAACCAAACCCTATTACTCCCGTAATTGTTTGGGTCCCTCAACTTGTTTTAAACTATATTAAAAATTAGTTCCCTTATAGTCATTAGAAAAAATCACTAAGAAACTTTTCAGTATACTAGCAATTTGCACTGCTCATAGACTACAAACTCTTCCATCAATTAAATTGGAAAGCAATATTACTTTCGAAATCGGGGTTTAAATTAGAATAACGGTAAATTTAAAAAAAAAAAAAAAAAAAAAAAAAAACATACGCTGCGGCAGATACCAAGCCTATTCTCTCTCTCTCTTCCTACCTTACTTTCAAGAAAATCTGAGCATCTGCCCTGCTACACCCCTCCACACAATATATTTCCAGAACTAAAAATATAAGATCTGAGGGGACAAATAACCTGCTATTTACCTACAAGAAGCCTTACAAAAAGGCCGAACTTCAATCGATCAGCAGGTGGATCAAGTAAACGGTATCAGGGAGCAGCGTTGACACAAGCGCACAGCACCTCACGCTCAGGCGAGCGTTGAGGAAATTAGAAAAACGGCAGGCTGGACTAACACATCGAACTCATTCTTTCGCTGCTTAGATGTTAGATCCATGGCGGATGAGGGAGATTATGCCAGACCCTGCCAAGACAGGTCTTAATAATAATTGCGTTAACATATCTAATAGTGAATCAATTTATGAATTATACCTAATCATAAAAATAAATATATTCTAATTTATAGTATTAAATAATATTATAATAATAATATCATAAATAAATTTTAATATTGTTAAAGTGTATGCAAGCAAATTAATTAGTATTTCCATAAGAAAGTGATTAAAAATACACGATTTACAAAATCTGTATTGCGTACATGTTTATCAAAACTTTTTACTCTAAACAACTACCTTTGTAAAATCTATATCGAAGGATGAAGCAAAGAAATATAATAAGTGATCAAACGAACTTACCTGAAGTGAAGTTCGATCATTATTATATGAGTTGCTTCATCCGAAGATATAATTACCCACCCTCCCTGACTGCCCAAATAAAAAAGTTTTGAACTGTATACATCTCTAAAAGTAATGAGCAAACTTAAGACGGTGCTGCCAAGGTGATTTATTTTTAGGGTAGGGTATAACTGTAAAATACGCGGACTTATCTCTGGCGGCTGGAGTGACTACCTTTGTAAAATCTATATCTTCGGATGAAGCAACTCATATAATAATGATCGAACTTCACTTCAGGTAAGTTCGTTTGATCACTTATTATTAGTAAGTAATTAGCGGTAATGGCCTAGTAGTCAAGACTTCGGCCTCCGCTTCGTGGGGTCAGGGGTTTGAATCCCAGGCATACCTACTTACCTAACAGAGCACAGAATACAGACTCAGAGGTCTGGACTTCTTGGAATTACCTATATATGTAGGTAGGTAATAAACCAAGGTAAGGAAAGCTGCATGGCTAAAAGTGCTCCATAAAGTTCTCAAAGGTGTGTGAAGTCTACTAAACGAAGTGGACTATGACTTAAACCCTTTTCTAAGAGAAAACTCGTGAATCGTAATCAGTAGATATTTGTGTCCATCATCATCATCATCGTGTGCCTTCCTCGTATTGAAGTTTGGCGGTCATCATGCGAAAAGCTTCTCTATTTAAAGCCGCATCTTTTAATTTTGGATAAGTCAGCCCAGTCCACCCCCTTATATCGTCCAACCACTTGCGTCTTTGGCGACCTGGAGCTCTCTTGCCTGCAATCCTCCCTTCCAGCACTAGTTTTGGGAATGAGAATTGGGTTCCTCTTTGTAGGTGTCCAAAGAAAGCTACTTTTCTTCGTATGATGGTGGACATGAGTTCTCTCCTTTTGTGGACTAATTCCAGTACCCTGCTATTTGGTGTAAAGCTGTTCCATGGGATTCGGAGCATTTTCCTATATATCCACATTTCAAAAGCTTGCAATCGACTTGTTGCTTCTTTTTTGAGAACCCATGTTTCGCAGCCATACAAGAGAGTGGACCAGACGTAGCATTTCACAAGGCGGCATCTTAGTTCGACCTGCAATTTAGGGCTGCAGAGGGTCTTGGACATCTTGTGAAACACGATTTTAGCTTGGCTAATACGGCATTTTATTTCCTGTAGGTGATCTAGATCCGAAGTGAAATATCTACCTAGGTACTTTATCTTCGGGTCCACATCAATACACTGATCTTTTAATTTCAGATGGAAAGGCCTTTCCGGACTCTTTGAAATAACCATGGCTTTGGTTTTGGCGACGTTGATGGATAAGCCTTTAGCTTCTCCAGCTCTTGCTACTTCGGTTAGTAATTGTTGTAGCCCGGTGGCAGTACTAGCAATCAATACTGTATCGTCGGCATATCTGATGTTGTTTACGCACACTCCGTTTATCGTAATTCCAATAATTTGTGTCCAGTGCACAAATATTTGCCGTACTGAACTTGACTAATATGGGGAAAATTATCTCCCCTCAAAATATATTTCATGTTAGGAGTTAGTGCGACAGTATAGTGCAACGAATTCGGATGGGGATTGAACCATCGACCTTTCAGTTTTCAGTTTTTAACCGTTGAACTATTATGGCTTTGGTAAGTACATTATGTCTCACCCATGCGGGTCGCTAGTCAATAAAATTATAAATGCGAAAGTGTGTTTATTGGTTTGTTGGTTTGTCCTTCAATCAAGCCGCAACAGAGCCACGGAGCATGGGTATAGTTGAGGACCTGGAGAGTGACATAGGCTACTTTTTATCCCTGAAAATCAAAGAGTTCCCGAGGGATTCTAAATATTAAATTCACGCGGACGGAGTCGCGGGCATCAGCTAGTGCATAATATTCCAAATAGCAATTTTTCGTAATACAAAAATGAAGCGAATTAATCGCAGAGAAGCTCCGGCCTGCAGTGGGGTGCAAATTGACTTCGTTAGGGACGAGCAATAGCGCCGAGCGTCGGGAAATGCATATTTTTACTTTCTGAATTTTTTTCGGTAAGTAGTTAAGTACATAGAGGCTAGGTACGTAGGCACCTAATTTAACTCGAGTTGTCTAGAGTAAGTGCGTGAATAAGAACAAGAATCTAGCAGCACGTTTCAATCATAATCAACTTACAATAAATAAAATACTTACCAACAAGTCTAAACAGAAAGTGAGCAAAGTAAAGGGAAGTCATCTTTTTGCTTTATTAAAAAGAACACCTTTAAAACACGTCCATAACTAGTGTACTTAGGTATACTCTGTGTATTTCTTTGTTGGTTTGTCCTTCAATCAAGTAGCAACGTGAGATTCTAGAGTAGTACCTAGTGGAGGATGCGTAGAATTAATAATATGCTACTTTTTATACCAGGAAGACAAATAGTTCAAGCGAACGAAGTCGCGGGCAAATGCTAGTCAAAAATTAGTTAAAAGTTAAAACAAATAGGTACCTATCTACTGATAAAAAGATGGGATCACTATCTCATAAATTGAACTAAAAATTAGTTAAGTAATAAGTACCTACCTGCTCTATTTTTTGAGTTAGATAGGTAGGAAGGTAGGTAGGTAAGTACTCAGAAAGCTGAAACTCTTGAAACTCTGAGCTGCTGTGCATTACGGGCACAAATTGACTTCGTTAGCTACGAATAATAGTAATAACCGCACCGCGCCGGGGAATTCCACATATAGGTAGGTATTCTTTCATTTCTCAAATTTTGTAACTTGCACAATCTCTCTAGGTAGGTATATACCTACTTACTTACCTACCAATCCGAACTGAAAGTGAGATTGCTTTCGGTTTAATTAGAGGTTAATTTTTATCAAGATTAGCATGAATTGAATTGTAGTACTTTTTTTTTTTTTTTTGAACTTCCCCTCATTGTGGAAAAACACAGGTTGGCCTACGTGAAATAAATAATTTTGAATTTTGAATTTTTTTCAAGTAGAAAAATGAACTGAAAATATTTTCCGATACCATAAATGCACCCACAAAAACAGACAAACAAAATGCAAGAATGCAACTGAGAAAATTGAATAAAACTTCATAGCTCGTCACAGGCATTTATTAAACAGAAAGCCTGTGTTCGATCTATATGTAGAGCAGAAACTCTAGAGAGCTGCAAACCATTGTTTAGGGAGAATAAAATTTTACCACTACCGTGTCTTTATATATATGAAGCATTGCTATTTGTAAAGAAAAATCCCAACCTGTTTCCGACTATGAACGAAATATATCCGAACAGGAGGGGCAGGCCATATCCTCAAAATAAACTCTGGGCCCCACCTAGAAGGTTAGCTGTCTGTTCAAAAAACTCATTTTGTATGGCTGTAACTTTGTTTAATAAACTACCAGGTAATAAGAAAAATCTGCCGCCATCAAAATTTAAGCGTGCCATCTTTGAATTACTTAACAGAAAAAATTATTACAGTATACAAGAATTCCTGACTGATGATGACATAGTAAATTAACAACTGACATACTTAATTAATTATTATTATTTGTTTATGTTATTTAATTTAATACCAATGTAATTTTAATTCATTGTTAATTTTAATTTTTATTTTAATTTCTGATAATTTTAATTCTGTATAATTGTATGTATTAATGTCTAAACATTTGCACACTGTCGGTGACAGTCGATTGTGTAAGGGAGCTATATGATGTATTTGACCTGTTATGTACCCACAATTTGGCAAATAAAATTTATTATTATTATTATTATTATTATTATTAGCTTTCCATCTAAATTATTATTTTTACTTTATCTCTTCTGCAAAAAGGGACACGTAGTACTTACTTAGTGTTCATAGTCCTGTTGGTTCTGTTAATATAGGTATTAGATAATTAATTATCAACAAGGCTGGCATAGAACTGTATCAGCTTTCCGGCTGGGAACTCATCTCCCAATCGATAAGGTTCTCGTTTTTTAGTTAAGTAGGTCCTGAACACTAGGTTTACCACGTAGAGTCAAAGAACTGCCTTAAAACAATTATTGGTAAGTCCATAGGTAGGAGGCATACAAAATTACATGAACAATAGCTGCTACAAGAATTAATAATAATGGCTACAAATTACAATAACATAACTGCTCCATAAATATTTTTCTTCTAAATAGTAACCACTTACTGTAACTGAATAACGCTCCTCATTAACATTCACATGCAATTCACCCTAAAATCATACAAAATGGCGTCGTATCACCCGCCATAATTGCTATAGACAACATTTTTTTTTTCATTGACAAAGGCATAAAGTTCAAAGTCCTACGAAGCATTTTTTTGTAATTTATTACAATTTCATTTTCACATAATAGCGTCGATACAAAAGAAGTACATAAGGCTGGGTGTAAAATAACATTTTAAATGAATCTTTTCGTAGGGGTGCGATAATAGGTATTGCGAGCTGTTCTGGGTTCGCTTGACGCACCCTCTTGATGGAAATCAAAATGCTGGATTGTAAGTTGTAACACTTGAGGTTATTGGACTTTTTAGTTACAAATTATTATTTTTATGCGTATTGGAGAAATTGTAAGATAACAAACCTACAAATCATAGGTTAGGTATAGTTATCTAATAGGGTAGGTTTCATCAGCAACTGCAAAAAGATATTTTCAACTAAAACGGAAAAAAAGTGCTTTTTGACAAGTTTTTGACCATATTATACATGAAAAGACGATTAATGTCGGTTCAGTCTATTAATGTTTGTAATCTTACTATCAACAATTACCTAGGTACCTATGAAGGTGTACAAATTCTCATAGAGAATACTTACGTATGCAGCAGACAGTTTCACGATGCGAAGCCTCCATAAGAGTCTGTAGCGCGCTTTCGATAAACCTAGATCCACGTAGATACTTTATTATCCTTCCTGCATACTCCAACAAAGATAAGCAATAATAAATAAAATCGCCGATGCAAAGCGAAAGTCAACAGAGTGTGCTCATACGTCCTCTTCGCTCCATAGTAAACGTCCCGACGAGGGTTCGCGGGCACAAACTTGGCACAAACGAAGTTACACAGTCAAGTACGTAACGAGTGGCCTCTATACTCTATAGTCTATTGTGCCTGCGTGTAATGCAGTCAGACGGAGAATGTAACGCGGTTACCGGACGCCGGGCGCATGCTAATGCCGACTCCGAAAAAAAGAAAAAAAAGTTAAAAGTCAACTGTCCAGCGCATCCTGTCAACCGAGTCGAGTTGGCGTGCTTTTTTTTCATTTTGGAACGTGCTCAGATTTTCCACGGCAGGATTTTGCACAGATTTTAATTTTTCGTTCATGGTCTTGATTTTTACGGTGGTTTATCTTTGTTGACTTCTTAAATACCAATAGACTATACTTCTATCCATCTATCCATCCATCAGCCTTTATTCGTCCACCGCTGGACATAGGCCTTTCCGAGAGCGCGCCACCAAATCCCACTTCTATGTATAATTATTTAGTTGTGAATCTATAATTCTAATTTCTAAACAGTGGCGTGGGAAAAAAAAACAAATAAATACATATATTATGTCTATCTCCATACAGCTTAATCTATGATTTTAATTTTAAATAAATTTTTTTCTTTAGCCTATAACCCTTCTCTGAGAGGAGACCAGCGCTCAGTAGTGAGCCATTGATGGGCTGCTAATGATGATGATGATGACTCACTATTATGCGTACTCAAAGTGGATGGATGGACGGATGGATGGATGTTTGTTATTCTTTAACGCCATAACGAATGAACCGATTTGGCTTTTGGAATGGAGTTAACTCTCCAAGATTAGCACATAGGGTACATTTTTATCCTGGAAAATTAAAGAGTTCCCGCGGGAATTAAAAACCCTTAATCCACGCGGATCCAGCATTATCTTAGTAGTAAAGAAGTAGTAAGTAGATGATAAATGTAATTTTCATCATAAAATCTATTCACAAAAAACAATGATTCTTAAGCTCATACTCGTGCAAAAAAACACTTCGATCCGTTGCTGCTTGATTGAAGGACAAACCAACAAACAAGTCACTTTCGCAGTACCTAAGGATAACGATCAACTTTAATTCATTCACCACTAAATACTAAAGGTTCTTACAATATTGCAACCAGCCGGGTTTCACATTACAAAATGTTGAACCCGACACCGCATACCTGGCGCTTTATGTCCAATAATTTGATAAATATCTCCATTACGGTATGAAATTCAAAGCTTTTATGAGATTAACGAACGCTTTCAAATATGATTTTGTGTGACGCGTCAAAAGCTGATGGAAGGCAGATGTGAGTTTGTACTTTGTTTTGTGGTGTGGTGTAAGTTGTAACATCCCACGTAATAAGTAGGTATGTGTTTCAAACGAGAAGACGTCAACGAATATTATGGTACTTTAACTGTTGTACGTAGAACAAAACTTTACCACTTGTACTAAATAAAATAATATAATAGGTATTATGTAGGTAATAAGCAAAGTAGGTATTGTACTCTTTTTAACCGACTTCAAAAAAAGGAGTTTATCAATTCGATACGTATGTAGGTAGATACCTATGTAGGTAATATTACCTAATGGAAATGCAAAATATTCACACACATATTATTAATAACTAGCTGATGCCCGAGACTTCGCCCGCGTTCATTTAGTTTTTAAAATCCCGCGGGAACACTTTGATTTTCCGGGATGCCTGTCACGTAAGTAGGTAAGTATTAGTAAGGAAGAATATTAATACTACGATAATAAAGGCGATCTAATTAAATTTTAGAACACAAAAGCTACAATTGTGACTTAAATATGAGAGTTAGATATATTTCCTCATGGACTTTTTTGTAGAAAATAATGAGTACTTTAATCATGTACTACTACGCGTTCGTTTCAAGTTGAGCCCTGCACCATAGAGTAAAGAAATCTTCACCCCTCGCGCTTCCCCGCACCGCACCTCAAGTCAGACCCACAGTAAAGACACAGCATAAGAAGATGCAGTATAATAGTTTATCTATTGTTTTATTTATTAAGTACTAGCTGACCTTTCTTAACTATGAATATTGAATTCGAATTGGTATAAATAATAAAATATATATATATAAAAAGTGTTTATTATTCTAATGCTTTACGATAGGTATACAACATTCTTAGTTTTTTTGACCAAACCTACCAAAACTCCTAATATCCAAAGTTCAATTTAATAAATTGAACTTTTAATACGTAAACTTAGAATAAGAATTATTATTAAATATTATTTTTGCATGCCTATCCGGCAGATTGTAAGGACTTTTACTATAATGTAACACCATTGTACTACTCAATCTGTGCATATAAATAATTTGAATTTGAATTTGAAATTTATTTTTAATAAGCAGTGCTTCGCGAGCGGTTTACTACACTAGCGGCACGCTATGATGGCCGGTTTGACGTTTGTCCGCTCATGAAGTTCCGTATTAATTGATAACGACTTTGAAGGAAATAATTGTATTACTTTATTGACGATAGTGATGTGCAGAGATTCATAAATTTTATCGAATGTAGTTTTAGGTTTAGGACTCAAAATTTATTTATTAAATTGATTTCTAAAATGTATACAAGTGTAGAAAAATCAGTTTGCACCATTTAAGGGGTGAATGTACTTGTGAATATGAACAATTTTCAAAATGCAATGCTAAAATTATTAGAAGAAGCTTGTGAACATGTGACTAAAGGAGACTGGGAAAAGGTTGTGAATAGAACTGTTAAATTAATAAGGGAAGATTATGAAAGAGATGTGAAAATAGATAATATTATAGAAAACGAACATATAATTATTAATGTAGGTGATGATAGCAGTGACGACAGTGAAAATAGTAGTATGGACGAATCTGATTAATTATGGCCTTTTGTGGCACCTTTTTTGGTATCTTTTGTATTCATATGTTTCTTGTGTGCATATAAAGTATGTATATTCATTTTCATTCAAATATTCAGTTCGTTCAAATAAATTAAATAAACATATACATTTTTGTTTTATTAAACCTATTTAATCAGGTACAAAAACAAAACTTAATTGTTTTTTGTTCGAGAATAAATTGACATTCCACATCACTATTGTAATGTGTCAAACCGGCCATCATAGCGTGCCGCTAGTTTAAGTGGGTCTGACTTGAGGTGCGGTGCGGGGAAGCTCGAGAGAGCTAGGGGAAATTTGTAACGCGTAGTACCACTAGTGACTAGATCAAAGGTGTCAAACTACTGCATATCCTATACTGTGTCCGTACTGTCGGCATGGAACTAGGAATTACGACTACGTCGATTACTTTGCTCTATGGTGCAAGGCTCAACTTGAAAGGAACGCGTAGTACATTATTTTAATGTATCATCAATAGTTTTCCCAGCACACGTCAAATAATGCATTTTATAGGCAGAATTTTGCTACTTTGGGTTAGATTATTCCAATTTTCTTAAGGATCTCTAATTTTTTTGAAAATAAATTATAAGCCTATGTTACTTCCTGATAATTTAGCTTTCTTTTGGTGAAAAAATGGTTATAATCGGTCCAGTACTTACGGAGCCTATTCGGTACAAGCAAACACACAAACAAACAAACATAAAAATCTTGCCTCTTTATAATATTAGTATAGATTATGATAATCTATTAGGGCTTCTAAACAAATATACCTATACAAAAAATTTATAGGTGTAAGTATGTAGGTATGTACCTATGTACCTATATGTGTGTATGTTTGTATGTAATATGTATGACGTATGTTTGACCACGCATTTCTCCGAAACTATTAATTGATCTCGGATTCTGATCATTCTTTTTAGCGTTCCGTAGTATTTTTATTTGCTTACATTATACCTACTTCAGCTTAGGGAACAGTAGGTACTTAGCTACGTAAAGGTTTCATGAAAATCAAATAGGTTCAGTAGTTTACAAGATATATGGACACTTTTCCCTTCGGTATATTGAAGTCGGTTTAACTTTTCCTAAATTATAGCTTGTTAGCACGGTAATATTATACAGTATTCCAACTTCATACAAACGGACGAAGCGCGAGCTATGCCTACGCGCCTCGATCTCGGTAAGCGCTCGGTACGCAGACAGTCGCGACTGTGCCGCAGTGACGAACGGACGGTGTTATGTTTTTTAACAATAACTGCGCAATTTTTTAACTAAAAATAAGTTCAAGTACATATTTAATATGACGAGAAGGATATATTGTGCTGTTTTTGGTTGCATGAATTCGTCAATAACGCATCCAGAGATAACTTTTTTTAAATTACCTGGAAACTCTGAAAGGTGACTCTAAAATAATTTTACTTACTAGTAGGTAGGTACAAAATGTGTGTATTTTTAATGGATAAGGTATTTCCTTTTATCTCCCGAAAAAAAGATGTCTGGATTAATAAATAAAGTGAATAGAGTAAAGGAAAGTGATTGACACGAGTGAAATAGGTAGTTATAGGCGGTTCATGAATCACGATACGGTACGTACGCTTGTGTTAAAACCTCGGGGCATGTGTGTTTTGTTTTGTTAGTTTGTATAATTCAATGTAAAGACGTGGTATTTTATTATTAATAATACAGCCGACTCTCGTTGATTACGAAGATATTACGAATTATCGAGTGTTTGAAATATCAAATGGTTCGAAATTTTTAAGAGAAAATAAATAAATTTACAATCACAAAACTAAATGGAAACACAAAGTAGGCAAATGTAATTAAAATGCTGGAGGCGGGCAGCCCTATCGCATGTTTACGTACCGCGCGGCTGTAGGCATTTATGTCAAAGATACGGCCGAGTTACAATACTGTATACATAATATTACCGTGTTGTTAGGGTTCCAACTTCCATACTTAAGTACCTACCTACCTCATAATGGAAAAACCACCAACGGAACCTTTGGGATCACTTTCACTGGATCACTTTGTTAACCGACCATCCGTCCTTCAGTCCGTGTCCGTCTGTTTGTCCGTTTGCCGTCTTTTCACACATTTTTTTAAATTACTGTTGAACTATTTGGAGACTCGCACTATTAAAGTCGTATTTTCTTATTTTAGAGTAAACCTGCAAATGAGTATAAAGGTATGTATTAAATACTTAAACATCTTGTAAATACGTATTAAGAACGTATAGGTACGTAGTCTTCTAAACATATAAAAGGAAAAGGTGACTGACTGATCTATCAATGCGCAGCTCAAACCAATGGACGGATCGAACTGAAATTTGGCAAGCAGATAGCTATTATATCGTAGGCATCCGCTAAGAAAGGATTTTTGAAAATTCAACCCATAAGGGGATAAAATAGGGACTTGAAAAATCGAACTAAACGTGAGCGATGCCGCGGGAAAAAGCTAGTACTATTATATTCTGTGGTATGGATAGCTGTAGATAAGTAAGGGCCTATACCTACCTACTATATTATAATAGGTATATATCATCATCATCATCATCATCATCAGCCTGTATTCGTCCACTGCTGGACATAGGCCTTTCCGAGAGCGCGCCACCAAACACGGTCCTCCGCCTTCCTCATCCAACCGCTTCCCGCCACCTTCTTAAGGTCATCGGTCCAACGAGTTGGAGGTCGTCCTACACTGCGCTTGCCGGTACGCGGTCTCCACTCCAGAACACGTCTGCCCCATCGGCCATCGGTTCTGCGGCAGATATGACCTGCCCACTGCCACTTCAGCTTGCTAATCCTCAGAGCTATGTCGGTCACTTTTGTTCTTCTACGAATTTCCTCGTTCCGGATTTTATCCCTGAGAGAGATTCCCAACATAGCTCGCTCAATAGGTATATAGGAAGCATGTTATTGTAGTATCTGCTAGGGGATGCGACTACGGATGCCGCGGCACGTTCTTCTCTCCGTGACGCCGTGACACTTGTAAAGTTGTAGGGTAGGATAGGTAGGTTGAGAGTAGGGTAGGGCATCCTGGCATCATATTCAGAGTCGCTCATTTTCGCTAACAATACCTAGGTATATTTACAGTTTACATTAGGTACATGATTACACTAACATAACTGGATAAGTACTGGGTAGGTATCCATTTTAATTTTTTGATTTGATGGCAGTAGTTTCACCAAATGGTTATGCCTAAAGGTAACACTTTGATTAGTTTGGCAATATTAAAGCATTATTATTAATAACCTGTGGGCAACATACTTACCTTAGTGATGTCTTCAAGACAGAACCTATTTAAGTATGTAACTGGATTGGATATTTTCAGGAGAGCAGTTTCTTGCAATAATTCGGTGACATAATTTACCTACCTAATCTTCTTCTTTATCAACCAATAGACACACTGCTGGAGTTAGGTCTCTTGCATGGACTTCCACAGACTTAGGTCATGCGCCGTCTGTATCCAAAGGCTCTGCGACTCGTGTGGTGCTATGGGTGAACCCATTTGGGACATTGCGTTGCGCATTCCGATGCGAGATGGCCACTCCAACATCTTGGTGAACAGCTCCAAGGTGACATAATTATTATACCTATCTATCTGATATATGGGCAAGTGCTGTTCCTATGGACGCTTGCACCTGTGGACACAAACGATTCCGCCGAAACTAGCAACCCTAAAATTCTAATTTGAACGCGACCGTAAAGCTTTGTCTATGGTTGACAGTTCGCGTTCTAATTAGAATTTTAGGGTTGCTAGTTTCGACGGAATCGTTTGTGGCCAAAGGTACAAGCGTCCATAGGATTAGGAACATCTCTTGCTCCTACTATACAAGACAACACTCCGAGTATCGTAGTCAGTAAACAGAGTAATCTGTGCCCCCTCTCGTTATTAATCATCTCACGACAGCCGGCTGCGCTGGGCGGGGAGCCTGTCGTGTCCGTGTCGCCCCCGTCGCGACATTTACATGACAATCAGCGCCGGCCCTTATGTCATAGCGACCGGGTAGGTAGGTACATGGTGGGTACGTACAATGGGGTACATGCTCGGTATATTAAGCAAGTAGGTAGGTGTTTAGGTGTATTTTTCGTATATTAATTTTCAATCTGTTCTGTGTGTTTGTATCATTCTGTTCATCACCATAGCATAGACAAAAATATATCACTCATTCATCATTCATTCACTCATCTCAACGTATTGCCGTCACCTTTGAGTATTAAACCAACACGCCGTCACTCTAGGCCTACCTACCTAGATGTGCGTCACCTACAGTGGTCTACTTACTGATGGTACTGAGCACATAAACATTTTTAAACTGAGCACCATGAGAAGTGTTTAGATGTTTAGCGAGTTTAGACTAGACTATAGACCTGCTGGTTTATTGCGGAGCAGACTTCACAAACTCTCAGCCAGGTTATTGCTGCAATAATGCATTTTAATTTTTAACCAATAGTTAGAGAGGCCCAATCAGAGGTTATTGCGATCGTGACAGCGTATCAATAATTTTTAAACAATCTCACAGCTGCAGAATGTCATCGGATTCCCACCACACCAGCTGTACCACGGAAATACTACGGAGTACTTTCTAATCGACTTCAAAAAAGGGAGGAGGATTATTTTTTTTCCTATGTATGTACACCGATTTCTCCAAGATTTCTGGACAGGTTTGCGTGATTTTTTTTGAATCGATAGAGAATGTTTGCAAAATGGTCAAATAAAATTGTTTGGTCCCGCAACTCCCTGCGCCTGTGTGCCACACACTCCTTGCACCCTCGGTTAAGACGGCCCTAAGTTATGCTCGTAATGTAGGTACTGTTAAAACTTCCAGACAGAAACGAATAACGATAGTAAAACTACGTTGGTGAATTTAACCCAACTGTAACTACTACCGCCATCTACTCGTACGAATGGGCAATGCAGCAAAATATTAAGTTTCCATAGACTTTAAGGAGAGAATTCCTATTAGACTGTAGCGGAGTGTTGTGAGCAAGTGGTAATGACACTACCTATTGCTGTAAGTTTATCGAATAATAATTTAATATGAAAACGCTCACACATTCCTATTCCGTGGTGTTCGTATAGAAACAATGGTGTCCATAAAAGTTATTACTACAATCCGTGTTTATTTATCTCCTGTTAATAAAGTGTATCCTTGTGTTCTTATTTCTCTCTTATCCTTTCCTTGCTCCAGGTAATTGAATGGTATGGTATTTTGTACACGGTAAAAAGTTATATAAATAGGTGACGTAAGCGTAAGTATCCGTAAGTATAAATATTATTCCTTTATGTGCTAGGTAGGCACAATACCATACGTATACCTACAACGAATAAAGCTCGTCATGCAGACATGCACTGGGCAATTTTTCACCATCACCACAATAGTGTTATTGCTTTTACATCGCCGTAGGCGTATGACCGAGCAACCGAGCAGATTTATAGTGACTGGACAGTTGGACACTCGTTAGCCCATCGTTAGCCACCGTGACTTGTCCTTTCAGAGTTTGTCATTATAGTCTTTCGACTTGAGTGCCCTGTCTCGCAACCTTAATTTGTTTTTAAAATCCTTGAGAGCAGACATCTTCTGTTCGGGCAAATTATATTATTTTTATTATTCGATACCTACTTTTACAATGTTCCTTTTTATTCTCTTACCCTTTTAGGAATCAATTTACGGATTAAAATACTTTGATAATAATTTAAGCTATACCTACCTAGGTACACGCCTAAGTACGAGTAATAATGAACCTGAGGATTCTTATAATGCTTAGAACTTTTAAATAATTCTATTATAAGGTAGGTAGGTAGGTAGTAGGATTTTAAATAAACACTTTCTTCGATAAATTTATGTACCTACCACTACTACCTACCACAAAAAAATTATAGGTGACCGGTGAATGCAAATAAGTCAGAGTCGGGTCTTGGACACATTCGACATCATAGAGTATTAATTAAAATAGCTTAGACTAGCTTTTGCCCACGACTTTGCCCCCGTGGAGTTAAGTTTTTAAAAATCC
Organism: Oeneis ivallda; assembly: GCA_029955525.1. Classification (NCBI taxonomy): domain Eukaryota; kingdom Metazoa; phylum Arthropoda; class Insecta; order Lepidoptera; family Nymphalidae; genus Oeneis; species Oeneis ivallda. The sequence continues at coordinate 2,768,970 of JARPMR010000015.1, forward strand.
CACGGAAAATATCTTTTTTCGGGATTTAGAGTAAGGTCCTGCAAAAATCAAACCATTGCTGCGTCATTGAAGAATGAATGAACCAACAAACAAACAGACATTCGAATTTTACCATAAATTAATTTTGACATTGACAATGACTAGTGAATGAATTAGAGACATTGACAGCTACAGCTTCAATTCAACATCCGCTGGGTGATTGTCTAAAACTGATAGCTACAGTGTGACTAAACTCAGATACTATATTTTTATCCATTGAAGGTTTGCTAGGAAAATTTTATTTTATTTCATAGCAAACCTTCAATGGATAAAAATATATGTCAGTGGCTATCATTTTTCATAGCATATACACTGAGTTACAGGGTAAGAATCAGGGCCCTGATTGGCCGATCCTCTTCGAATTGGCTAAAAATACCCAACGATATTTTTCATCCAATCACAATCACTACAATTGAGACTGTAGCAATCACCGATGCAGTTTGCAGCATGCAGCTATTCGACAATCGACCAGTCACTGTTGGTTCGATTCTACTGGTCTGTGGTTCGAACTTCGAAACACGAAATACTGATAAAAACTGATAAGAATTAAACAGGGTTTAAAGTACTAGCTTCGGAATTAAATGTAATAACATAACAGTCAATACATTGAGTGCACGCATGGACCGAGGATTATTTTAATTAATTAATTTTAAATTTCAATATGGGTGTGCAGAGTGAAAAAGTATTAGTTGCTGTGTCAGGTTGGGAGGCTGTGAAGTTAGTGTTCAAATGTGTGTTTATAGGATTATGGCAAATGATGTATCTCGCGGTGCGAAGGTTATGGAGAGGGCATCGTAGAAAACTCTCCAAAAGCTGTTCGCCAGTGGAACTTACCGTGGATTCGTCCGTCGGCGTACACTGCTACATCAAAATAATGGTAGGTACGCCGCCGGTAACTTTGTTATTCAAATTTTTTTTTAATTAGATAGGTAAGAAAGTAATAATAAAGCTATAGATTTAAAGAAGTTAACTGAAATTTTTAGTTTTATGATTACTTAAAAACAAATTCATGTAAGTATGTAAATTGTAAGTAAGTAGGTATATTTTAAAATACATAACTACCTACCTACCCTCATTAAGAAGATACTTGCTACAGTTTCTAATTCTGTTGCACACATTCTAAAACATATTGAATAAGTACCTACTTACTTAATTCTTTCTTTTCACAATATTCCCCTTCAGTAAATATGTTCCTTGATATTCCCTGTGGGATAAGATAGGATACAATTTCATTGTTTAAAACAGAATTATCACCTCTTGAAATATTTATAGGTAATTCTTCACAAGGGTGACTTGTGCTAGTCTAAAAATTACATTTCTCAAAATGACCCTGCTGGGAATCCAACCCAGTACCTACCATACATGACACAACCAATGCACCAGGATGGTATTAGGTACCTACTTACAAAGAAAATCATAAAGCTATGCTATTTACCTAACAAAGAAAATTTATTTTTAGGGAGTCAAGTACCACTATGTAGAAACTGGTCCTAAAAATGGCAAGAAAGTCCTCATTCTTGGAGATGCTCCTGACATGGGTGACCTCTGGGTTCCAAGATGGTCTGCTGTAGTACAGAAACTGGCTGACACTGGTCACCATGTGATCACCCTGGATCTGCGGGGAACGGGAGGCAGTGAAGGAGGTGGTAGGGCTGATCTGGCACCTTTGAGGGTTGTTGAAGAGTTGAAGGCTTTACTGGTGGCCCTTGGGGCTTCTGAGAGTAACCCAGCTGTGGTCATCGGCTTTGGCATTGGTGGTATGTTGACTTGGTGAGTTACTGGTGTACTTTATGATGTCTGTCTGTTTGTTACATATTAAATTCTCACACAAGGTGACTAAAATGAAATCAGTTTGTAACACCTACACAAACAATTGTGTATGCAGCACTATGGCAGGACTAACTCTGAACAACTTATGTTAAAATAGTTTTCAACAATGACACTACCGAAAATATTTAAATCAAAGCTAAGTTTATAAGTAAACTAACTAAGTAGGTATGTAACTATGTAGTAATCAATGGTTTCTTGGAAATAGACACTGAATACATTTTTACTCAGAAAAGACTATTAGTTAAATTATTATTATTAAGTACACAGGCAAAATGCAATTTAAGGAACTGAGCACAGATTAGAGGATACTACGTATGAACTGAGAGATCATTTTACTAACCCAACACATGTTGGCTTAAAGCTAAACTGATAGGTTTTAGTGTCCCTTTCTTATTACTTCCTACAAAAAAAGGATAGCACTAGATGTGTCAGTTTAGTTTCATAGATACAACAAAATTAGCCACATTTTGTGATTAATGGAAATGAGTTATAACCCTCAGAAGTGATGAATAATGTAGAGGAAAAAACAAAGATACCTACCAGAAAAATATTAGTTGTACTGTTTTATTAATAAAAAAGTTATCTACAATATCTGATTCACAAAAAAAAATCTTGAAATTAAGTAGGTTAATGACACCATAATTAATTTAATCAGTGTAAGTTACAAATTACAATACTAATATCATTGTACCTACTCATATTATTGTTATCAGTAGGAATTCCAAAGGTCTCACACATTCAAGTTCACATGATCGTACGACAGGCCATAATTCCTTTTTAGGGTTCCGTACCCAAAGGGTGCCAATGGGACCCTATTACTAAGCCTCCGCTGTCCGTCCGTGCGTCTGTCAGCGGGCTGTATCTCGTAAACAGTAATAGATAGACAGTTGAAATTTCACATATTGTGTATTTCTATTGCCGCTATAACAACAAATAATAAAAATAAAATAAAATTAAAAAATAAAGGGAGCACCTCCCATACATGGAAAAAAAGTCAAAATAAAATTTTATTTTTTACTCTGGCATGTGGGGTGTCATTGTCTAGAGCTCATTAAGTAGAGTTTAAATATATATATTTTTTAGCTAACAAAATGAAGAAATGGGGGGCTGTAAAAGTTGTCGGTTTTATACCAATTTTGTTAGGGGGGGGTCTATCTCAAAAACTAAACTAGTAAGGTATCTGAAATTTTGGTATATTATGTACTATATAGTGTATTTAAACAACAAATACTGAAAACACCGCTTTATAATGCGGTTTGGAAGTTGTGACCAAAACAAACGAGTATTTTTTCCCCATATGCTAATTTAGTACTTTCTAAGAACTAAGATATCTAAATATGTATCTAGTTTTAAAAAAATGATTTGTTCATATGTATGGAACCCTAAAAGAGCGAGGTCCGACTCGCACTTGGCCGATTTTTTATACTTTTTTATTTCATCAGACAAATAAACTAATGAATAATACACATGTGTAATAATACAAAATGAATAATTACTCTACTAGATAAGATAGAGTGCACTAAATTACAATTTATTTATATTTATTTTACTAAATATTATTTGGTTTCTCAAAAAAATTGGTGAAGGCCTAGTGCTTAAGACTTCAGCCAGGGTGAGGCTGATGGTCTGAGGTTCCATCTCAATTCTCAGGCATGCATCTCTGACTTCACTGACTGAAGGCATACATCGTGAGGAGGGTTATAGCTCAGTCACAGACCTTGCTCAGTCAAAAAACACTTGATGATTTGTACAGATTTTCAAAATATGAGCAAAAATCTGAAAGTATAACTGTACCAATTTACAAAACTACACAATTTTTAGGGTTCCGTACCCAAAGGGTACCCACGGGACCCTATTACTAAGCCTACGCTGTCCGTCCGTCCGTCCGTCTGTCAGCGGGCTGTATCTCGTAAACCGTAATAGATAGACAGATGAAATTTTCACATATTATGTATTTCTATTGCCGCTATAACAACAAATAATAAAAATTAAATTAATTTGAAAAAATTAAATTAAAATATTTCCATGGGTACATGAAAATATTTTAATTTAATTTTTTTAACGGATTACGGAACCCTAAAAGAGCGAGGCCCGACTCGCACTTGGCCGATTTTTTTTTATTTGCTCTCATTTATTTGGTTTACAAACATGAGACCCGGTCAGGGCATTGCAAATGTCATTATTGATATTAAATTAAATTTTCCCCCTAATTGTATTAATTTTCTCCAATTAAAATAAAGGCATTAAATAGATAGGTACTTTACTTGAAAAAAAAAAGAGATTCAATTTTAAAGTAAATATTATTGGCATTACAAAAAAAAACTTTTCTCCAACTTTATGGATGTAGGTACGTAAGTTTACGTGAAAAATTCAAGAAAATTATAGAACAAGAGAGGTTGGCCTTAGTTTAAAGATTACGGACCTATTTTGTTGATAGGTACCTCGTCCACTGCCACGGCGCGCTGGTGAGCAAGTTCGCGGTGGTGGCGGCGCCGCACCCCAACCTGTACTGGCAGCACCCGCCCGCCGCCTTCTGTCAGGGCTGCTTGCACTTCATACAGGTAACACCGCCTCCCTAGACTTAGAGGTTAGAGGTCTCATCATCGTCATCATCATTAGCAACCCATCAACGGCTCACTACTGAGCGAGGTCTCCTCTCAGAGAAGGGTTATAGGCCATAGTCCACCACGCTGGCCCAATGCGAATTGGCGGACTTCACACACCTTCAAGAGGTCTCATCATCATCATCATTAGCAACCCATCAACGGCTCACTACTGAGCGAGGTCTCCTCTCAGAGAAGGGTTATAGGCCATAGTCCACCACGCTGGCCCAATGCGAATTGGCGGACTTCACACACCTTCAAGAGGTATCATCATCATCATCATTAGCAATCCATCAACGGCTCACTACTGAGCGAGGTCTCCTCTCAGAGAAGGGTTATAGGCCATAGTCCACCACGCTGGCCCAATGCGAATTGGCGGACTTCACACACCTTCAAGAACTATGAAGAACTCTCAGGTGTGCAGGTTTCCCAAGAGGTTAAAGATCTACCCAACCCAAAAACTCGTGTTATTACTTCTTCTTTATCAACCGATAGACGTCCACTGCTGAATTGAATAGAATAGAATAGAAATGTTTTTTATTCAAATAAACTTTTTCACAAGTGCTTTGGAATCATCGATGAGTCTACGGTCTACCACTGGTTCAGAATGCCCTTCCTGCCGATAAGAACCAGCAAGAAACTCGGCGGTTGCTCTTTTCAAAACAAGTTTTCAATACAATAGATACTATGCTATGTATGCAGTGTTTCCACAATGAAGCAGGGGAATGAGGGGAAGTTCAACAAAAGCATACCTAATTTTAATTCAACACATGTTAAGACTGGGAGACAGAAAGTAGCCCCATTTCCGCCGGGTGGAACCTGTTCACGAGCATGACGCATGACCCAGCCTTTGCTTCGCTCAACCATATTTGAACAAAGGTATTCGCTCCACGCGGCTCGTTGATGTCGTCGGTCCACTTAGTGGAGAGTTTGCCAACACTGCGCTTCCCGGTGCGGGTCGCAACTCCAGCACCTTGGGACCCCAACGACCTAGAGACCGTGCTTTAGACCACACGACTGAAGTAAAACTTACGAAACGCAACTGGCTATGAGAGAAAGAGAGAAAGAAGATATAAGTAACGCTCAGAGTAACTACTAATACTTACTCTGAGAAGTAACGTAACTATCTCTCTTTCTATTTCACTAAATTATATCTCCCTCTTAACTTCCGTTCGCCTCGCCCGATTACACTTTTCGTAACGCAAACGCATTCACTAGCTTACTCCCCAAGTCAAGCGTGCCTAAAGAAGTTTTACTTCAAAAAGAACTAACTACTAAAGATGGGTAGCCTAAGTATGTCACACTCTCTTTAACATTTCTGCGGTGGTGTCGTGTGATGCGGGTTGTTACGTTCCCTCAAATATGGTTGCGCGAAGCAATGGCTGGGTCATGCGTCATGCTCGTGAACGGGTTCCACCAGCGGCAATGGGGCTACTTTCTGTCTGCCCGTCTTAACATGTGATGAATTATAATTAGAAATAATTACGTATGCTATTGTGGAACTTCCCCTCATTGTGGAAACTCTGCATACATAGAACTAGCTGACCCCGCGAACTTCGTACCGCCAGCAAAAATATTTAGTGGTTGGTCACCCTTATCATTTAGGGCTATGAAAAATAGATGTTGGCCGATTTTCAGACCTGCTCGATATGCTCACAAAATTTCATGAGAATCGGTCAAGCCGTTTCGGAGGAGTACGGGAACGAACATTGTGACACGAGAATTTTATATATTAGATAATATCTATTGAGTATATTGTAAAAGTATTTTGAAAAGAGTAACTGCCGAGTTTCTTGCTGGTTCTTCTCGGCAGGAACGGCATTCCGAACCAGTGGTAGACTTATTGACGATTCAAAAGTACCTACTTGTAAAAGTTTATTTGAATAAAAAACATTTCTATTTCTATTTCTAAAAAGTATCTAAATGATATCGTTGTCGCAGTGGCCCCACTTCCCCGAGAGCTGGCTGGCGGAGGGAGTGCTGCAGGGCGGCGCTCAGCGCGCCAGCTCTCGCGCCAGGGACTGGAGCGGCGCCCTCAACTACGTCAGAGGTGAGCACGACTCACGAATATAGTAAAAATCGATCAAGTGAGAGTCGGGCCTCGCTCTTTTAGGGTTCCGTTAAAAAAAATTAAATAAAAATATTTCCATGTACCTACCCATGGAAATATTTTAATTTAATTTTTTTAATTTAATTTAATTTTTATTAAGTATTTGTTGTTATAGCAGCAATAGAAATACATAATATGTGAAAATTTCATCTGTCTATCTATTACGGTTTACGAGATACAGCCCGCTGACAGACGGACGGACGGACGGACAGCGTAGGCTTAGTAATAGGGTCCCGTTGGTACCCTTTGGGTACGGAACCCTAAAAACGGCCTAGAGAGCCGATTACCAGACTATTTGGCGCGTATTTCGACATTGGTAGAGAATTGAGAATAGACATGATGACAGTAACCAAGAATCAATGAAAATATGAATTATTTTATATGATTTTGATAAAATAAAACTATAATATATAGCAATACGCCATAATGTTGAACACCAATCTTAAAGCGTTAGGTCACATCTTCAAATTTTGACAAACTAGGGGTGTGTTCCGATATACACTGCGAGCACTGCTCTGTGCTCTCACTGGTGGTGGTGGTTCGTTCCGATAAAGACTACCAGTACACTGCCGCAGTACTTACCCTAGGGAAATATATGACGTCATAACTCGCTGCCATTTTTTGCAAGGTTCTCTCAGTACTTCGATCACGTGATCAAAAAATAGAACGCCTAGAGATTTGAAAAAATGGGGATGACAGTATACTGGACTGCGTTCCGTTTTAAACAGTAACCAGTATAGCAAACTAAAAAGGAACGGCTTCACAGTACACTGGATTGACGTCACACAGTGACGTCACACCTTGCAGTGGTCCAGCTTATTTCGGAACGTACCCTAGGTACTACAAAACATGGAGGTGACGTCACGAACGACGCCATGACACCAGCTAGGTGAATTTTAATGTATAACATTAAAATGGCAATTTTATCTGCCAAACTTTTTTTTTTGCTGAAATAATATAATATTTTTTCGGAATACCATAATATATAACAGTTTTTCAACAGTCATCATGTCTATTAAAATACTCTAACGTCGCACAACTGAACTAACGGTTAGTTCCGGTATGCGTTAAGTGAAGTTCGGTTACTTAATAACTGAACTTATAAAGACGCTTCAACGTCACATCAGCGTCAATATGGCGATTATCACGTGCTTCTTTGTTGATAGCCAGTACAGAGTACATGTATTGTTAGAGGTCAGTTTAAATATACCGATCGATAGTTTAACCAGGCAAAGCGCGCTCCGCCTTTTAGATGTAAAACTACAAGTACCCGGAGTTATTCCGTCCGGACGGGCCAACTCTATGGGTAACGTAATGTGAAGCGATAAGATTTATGCGATAGAAAAAAAAGAAGGTAAAGACTGTAGATAAGTTCGCGCTGTGCGACCTGAATTGCACTTTATTGTGTTATAGCAAGAGTCGCTTTTTATTTAAATTATTTTGCTAAGTGAATCTTGTTTACCTGAATACTATTATGATGCATTCTGTGGTTTAACTTTTTTCTATGTTTTCGTTTAATAAAGTGTTGGTATTTTATTTATTAAAATATATTATTTAGAAGCAGTGATAGCCTAGTGGTTAGTACTGCGGTCTCCTATTCGGGGGTTCGCAGTATCGATCCCGGACACGCACCTCGGCTTTTCAAAGTTAAGTGCGTTTAAGAACGCACGAAGAGTTTCAACGATGAAGGAAAACATCGTGAGGAAATCTGCACACCTGAGAGTTCTTCATAATGTTCTCGAAGGTATGTGAAGTCCGCCAATTCGCATTGGGCCAGCGTGGTGGAATATGGCCTATAACCCTTCTCAGGTGATCTGCGCTCAGCAGTGAGCCATTGATGGGATGCTGATGTCGGTGAGGACGATTTAATTTATTCTTTCTTCCCTCACTCAAGTATAGGTCTTTTATCTTTCTACCCTCACTCAAGTGTAGGTCTTTTATCTTTCTACCCTCACTCAATTGCAGGTCTTTTATCTTTCTACCCTCACTCAAGTGTAGGTCTTTTATCTTTCTACCCTCACTCAAGTGTAGGTCTTTTATCTTTCTACCCTCACTCAAGTGTAGGTCTTTTATCTTTCTACCCTCACTCAAGTGTATGTCTTTTATCTTTCTACCCTCACTCAAGTGTAGGTCTTTTATCTTTCTACCCTCACTCAAGTGTAGGTCTTTTATCTTTCTACCCTCACTCAAGCGTAGGTCTTTTATCTTTCTACCCTCACTCAATTGCAGGTCTTTTATCTTTCTACCCTCACTCAAGTGTAGGTCTTTTATCTTTCTACCCTCACTCAAGTGTATGTCTTTTATCTTTCTACCCTCACTCAAGTGTAGGTCTTTTATCTTTCTACCCTCACTCAAGTGTAGGTCTTTTATCTTTCTACCCTCACTCAAGTGTAGGTCTTTTATCTTTCTACCCTCACTCAAGTGTAGGTCTTTTATCTTTCTACCCTCACTCAAGTGTAGGTCTTTTATCTTTCTACCCTCACTCAAGTGTAGGTCTTTTATCTTTCTACCCTCACTCAAGTGTAGGTCTTTTATCTTTCTACCCTCACTCAAGTGTAGGTCTTTTATGTTTCTCCCTGGCATGTGCAGGCGCGGCGTGGTGGCGCATCCACCCGGAGCACAAGGTGCAGGCGCGCGGCCTGCTGGTGGGCGCGCGGGACAGCGCGGCGCAGCTGGTGGCCAGCGCGCAGTACTGCGGCAGCCCCGCGCTGCGCCTCGTGGCCGCGCCCGGCCCCGGGGACAAGGACCTGCCCGGGATGATGCTCGACTTCCTCGTGGGTGAGCAGCACTCTATCATTAGAACAGAATAGAATAAAAATATTTTTTTATTCAAATAAACTTTTTACAAGTGCTTTACTTAAACCACTGCTAGAGTGTTCCGGACCACTCTACCAGTGGTTCGGAATGTCCTTCCTGCCGAGAAGAACCAGCAAGAAACTTGGCGGTTGCTCTTTTCAAAACAAGTTTACAATACAATAAATACTATGCATACATATGCACAATGAGGGAAGTTCCAAAAATGCATACCTACTAACAATGCAATAGACCTTAAGATGGGCAGACATAAAGTAGCCCTGTTCTCGCTGGTGGCACCCGTTCACGAGCATGACGCATGACCCAGCCATTGCTTCGCTCAACCATATTTGAGGGAACGTAACAACCCGCATCGCATAATGAGTTCTTAAACCTTTTTATTATAAGAGACCAGTAAACACTTTTTTGCCTTGCCATGACAGGTTTTAGGCTATTGATGAATGAGGTGTCAATTAATTCTTTATTATATGAACAAAATCGATATGACATATTTTACATCTAATTTTTTTTTGTAGGCAAACAAAAACCTCCCGAAGAAGTGACGCGTGTTGGTGGGTTGGTGGGCAGAGTGCTAGGCGCCGTAGCCGACCGGGGACGCGAGCTCACGGCACGCCTCGCCCTGCCTGCGAACGCGTGATGAGTCGCAACATATCTTAGGAAACTCAGGGCCTTTTCACCATCTTCTGATAAGTGTCGGATAGCCTAACTGTAGTATATAGGCAGTAGGGTTCGAATCCCATCCTCGTCGCCAATATATGTACGCATGTATTCTATAGTACGTAATAGCACACACACACTTCACTTGCGTACTACTCTGTCCGTGGCTTACACACGACTGAGTCCCCCCACCTAGTGGTGCCCGTATTTATGCTTCTACCCACTATTTGCTGTATGAGCAATGTAGACATTATGATGTCTACTGCCTATATACTACACTAACCGTAAATTTTGTCACTTTCTTACTTTAATAATAATAATAATAATATAATGTCCTCCCGACCAAATCCGATCACGGCGACCAACCTCCTTAGAGATCAACCATCTGCGTGGGAGATATTATAGTGCACAAGTGTGTGCGCAAACACAGGTGCACTCTCTATTCCCTCACTCTCATAGTACGATGGGACGGAATTCCGACACGACCGGAGAGAGATCAGGCGCAGGACCGATGGCTTTACGTGCTCTCCGAGGCACGGGGGTGGACTCACCGCCAACTTCCTAACTCCGGACTAGTACTGAGAATTTCTTTCTCATTTAATTTTTTTAACGGCCCGACCCGAGAATCGAACCCGGGACCTCGTCATCTGTAGTCGAACAAGCTAACCACTAGACTAACGAGGCAGTTAAACTTTATGTCGTGACAAAGACAAAATATGCGAATAAGCTATCCGACACTTAAGTATCAGAAGGTGGTGAAACAGGCCCTTAGGGTCTAGAGTTCTAGACGGACGGACTGCACTTGAACTGCATGTCAGAGGGTAACCGAGTGTAGGTAAATATTAAAAAATAACTAAGATGCAAGCTGACTGCAAAATTGTGCAGATACATTAAGAAAGTCGAAAAGGATGACATTGGTAGAGGGCGTGAGTGTGCTAGCGAAACAACCATGGAACTAGGATTTGCGACTGTAAGGAAACAACGCTCTGTCGTAAAGTGACGTTTCAAACGTCAAACAAAAAGGAGAACGTAATCTTGTGGACTCATTCGATTCGACTGTATACGGATCCGTCAAAATACGAATACGAATAAGTGCACAAACGCCCTGCCCAATTTTATTTCACAAAAATACATTTTACAAAGTGTACTGTTTGTTTTAACTACAAAAATTATTTGCGTTTCAATTGCAGTCCGTCTGTCTACGATGCAGTATGAAGTTCCTTCCCCCAAAGACTGAAACGATTGTTGTAAAAACGCACCTTCAGTTGAATTTTTTTATACCAAAAAAAACTAAGTTTAAATTCTAAAGTTCAGTTTAATAAGTTTAATTTGTAGGAAAAGTTAATTTGTAGGAAAGTTTAATTTGTAGGAAATGAGTCAAAGTTTACGTAGTGTGTTCGCGTTTCGAGTTTTTTTTTTTCATTTAGTGGTATAATCCAGTTGCACGAAATCTCTAAACTACCTACATATAAAATTAGTCATAAAATAACTTTTAGAGCTGTCAATTATTTAGCTTTGTTTTAAGCACATTGTAAGTAGTACATACATACTTAATTTGTTAATTAACCATACTAACGTTCAAGTTCCTTCTTTCTACTAGAAATTAAAGACAATACTTATTTTCTACTTTCCATTGTGATTAGATAAGAATTAAGACAAACTCCTGTTTGGATATTAACGGATTTTAAAATTAGACTGATTTTTCCATGTCAATAAAATTAGGGGGTATAGGTAGTTTAAATTTTGTCTGTAAGTATGATTGCTGCCAGGGTTTGAAACCGATTCGAAAAATTTTGGTTAATTAATTGAACGAATATAATCAGTTACCGTTATATTTATTTATTTCTTTTAACATTTTTATTTTTAATTTTAAATTAAATATTTTACATTGAATGGAGCGAGTTCGTAATGTTCAGTTAATAAACCTAAATCAACCAGTTTATGCCATACCGCTTGAATGAGGCACGGCATATTGAGTCACGCGAGAAAATAACTTAATTATTATACTTCGTTAAACCCTTTAATTTCGGCAAATTGAACGAAATCTCTAAATCTAACGAAACCGAAATGATTCCATACCGGTTCGAATTTTTTTTTCCGGTTTGCAAACCCTGATTGCTACTATTCTTGCCAGTAAAGGATTGTGTTGTATTAATTATAATAGGGAAGTTGCCATACTGTAGTGTTAGTGTAGTAATAAAAAGTAGGGGTGACGAATCTTCTGCACATTTTATTTAAAAAAATGGTAGAAAAGGTACGCCGCCCCTGTTATATCAGAAATACGAATATATTATTTTTTTAAGCATAGTGGATATAATGTAATTCTACTTTAATTATTTATTATTTAAAAGTTTATTTATTCCAAACTATACTTCGTTATAGTAGGCAAATAATTGAAATTAAAATATTTAATAACTAATGAAATATATTATTTTCATTTCGCATTATTGTGACGACGCATAATACAAATCGCTTTAACGGTGAACGAAAACAAGGTGAGGAAACCAGCCCGCCTAGCATGCACGTCGAAGTGATATCTCGTGCTTAGAGAGAGAGAGAGAGAGAGAGAGAGAGAGAGAGAGAGAGAGAGAGAGAGATATTGTCGATGTAGACTAATTTCTCGTTCGACGAATCCATGCGATAGAGATAATACGAGAAAAGACGTCGACAAAATTTTCTCGCGCGTGCATGCTAGGCGTGCTGGACGCCTGAGATGTGTAGTAGTAGATGGGTTGAGATGTACAAGAATTTTTATTTTAACTTTTATTTATGAAAAATCATTGCCAGATGTATCCGTGAGGCTCTCACTGCAGCTTGTGGTCCGGGAGCCAGTGACAGATTTTCATGACCCTCCCAATCAAAAATTCGTGAAATGCATTAGGGATTTATATTATGAATATTCGCGACCGTCAGCTGAGACTCCGTGGGTGGGGCGGGCAATGGCAGCCTCCCACGCAAGGAGAAAAAAAATTTTTTTTAGTCATTTCCTCCCATTTGAAAATTTGTCAGATTATAGTTTACCTAATATTTTGAAGGAAAAATAAAGTCAGCTGACCATAACATGGTGGATTATACGTCAGCTGGCTGCTTGAACCTGAATTTTTTTTAATATATTTTCAATGATTTCCTCTCAACTAAAAATTTACCTGGTGATCGTTTATATGCTACTATGAATGAAAATTAATGTCAGCTGGCTGTATCTCAGTGGAAAGTTTGTCAGCTGGTACCTTGAAAGGTGTAACGCAGCAGCATCTATCACCTACTGAATCTTATCAGCTGACGACTTTTCCCTTGACTTACAGCTAGCTGATTTTTTTCATTATTTACTAAAGCATGTTAACAATTCTCTTATAAATTTTCATCCGGGAGGAAATCACATTTCTTAAGTTATTCTCTCACCAAACCAGACTCAAACCAAAGCGGGAGTGAAAATGATTAATTGTCAATATTATTATTAATCAATTCATTGAAATAAAAGTTAATTAATTAAAAAATTATGCTACAGTAAATTATTCAGATTAATTTACTACACCAAAATTTCCTCCATTATCAAACTTCATATTTGTTATCAAAGCACTCAAATCAAGCATACTGCCGAATAACTTAAGAAACGTGATTTCCTCCCGGATGAAAATTTATAAGAGGACTAGCTGATGCCCGCGACTTCGTCCGCGTGGATTTAGTTTGTTCCTAGTTTTCCTGAATTTTCTTTGCTATAAACCTCACGGAGCCCGAGACCTTTCCAACGAATGCAAAACCGTGGAAATCGGTTCGTGCGTTCTGGAGTTATAGCGTCAGGAAGGAAAACCCGACTTATTTTTATATAGTAGACTAGCTGATGCCCGCGACTTCGTCCGCGTGGATTTAGTTTGTTCCTAGTTTTCCTGAATTTTCTTTGCTATATACTCACGGAGCCCGAGACCTTTCCAACGAATGCAAAACCGTGGAAATCGGTTCGTGCGTTCTGGAGTTATAGCGTCAGGAAGGAAAACCCGACTTATTTTTATATAGTAGATTGTTAACATGCTCTAGTAAATAATGAAAAAAATCAGCTAGCTGTAAGTCAAGGGAATAGTCGTCAGCTAATAAGATTCAGTAGGTGATAGATGCTGCTGCGTTACATCTTTCAAGGTATCAGCTGACAAACTTTCCACTGAGATACAGCCAGCTGAAATTAATTTTCATTCATAGTAGCATATAAACGATCACCAGGTAAATTTTTAGTTGAGAGGAAATCATTGAAAATATAATTTTTTTTTTCATGTTCAAGCAGCCAGCTGACATATAATCCACCATATTATGGTCAGCTGACTTTATTTTTCCTTCAAAATATTAGGTAAACTATAATCTGACAAATTTTCAAATGGGAGGAAATGACAAAAAAAAACTTTTTTTTTTCTCCATGCGTTTCGAGGCTGCCACTGCCCGCCCCCACCCACGGAGTCCCAGCTGACGGTCGCGAATATTCATAATAAAAACCCCTAATGCATTTCACGAAGTTTCGCTCGAGAGGAAATAATTGACCGAATTTGTACCTGGCTCCCGGACTATTGCTACAACATGATGATGTGGGAGAGACCTATAAAATAATATATAGGTCTCTCACTCATCATGCTGCCTACAATAGTATAGTAGTAGCACAGTAGAATTATGTAAACATACACACATGTATGTACATAATTCTACTGTGGTAGTAGTGAGAGACCTAAATACAAAGTATAGGTGTCACTATTATGCAATCGTTTTTATTTTAGTTGATTAACTTTTTTTGTAAGTGTGTTGGTCAAATAAAAAGTTTTCTTCCTTTCAAACACCGTAAAAAGAAACAAGTCAACCACCCTATTATGTGAAACAAACACACTAAACTAGCGGCACGCTATGATGGCCGGTTTGACACATTACAATAGTGATGTGGAATGTCAATTTATTCTCGAACAAAAAACAATTAAGTTTTGTTTTTGTACCTGATTAAATAGGTTTAATAAAACAAAAATGTATATGTTTATTTAATTTATTTGAACGAACTGAATATTTGAATGAAAATGAATATACATACTTTATATGCACACAAGAAAAAAAAAACAAACAAACAAACATGTCTTCAGATAGCATCGGCATCAAAGCTATCGATGCCTACGACTGGTTTTGCTCGTTTTCTCTTTTTTGGTGTGTGAAGTTTATTTTCTTCTGTGCCAGTCTCGCCATATTTTTTTTTAGTTATCCGTCTAACAGTTCGTTGTCCAATATTAAGCGCATCAGCTACGCGTTCAACCACTGACGTTATAGGTAAAATTGGCCCTCCATTTTGAGCTTCACGATCGAAATAGTTACGAAGGCGTATTACGAACTCACGTGTCTGACTATTTAGAACAGTTCTCTGCGTACGTTCGGTCATATCGACGAAATCCACAACAAAGGGCTTGAACAGAGTCCAAATTAACGAGCAAGGGTCAACAGTAATGCAGTATCAATATTTGAAATCCAAAGCCAGGTCAAAACTATATCACAATCGCATTGCACTGACAGTTTATACTTTTCGAAGCAACGTCAATTCGAAACTGCTTTGTTTTGCATTGAGCATTGACGCGAGTTTGCCGGAGGTAGTAGTTGTGCTAGCCAGCGATCCTATGTGACGATCGTATTAGATTCCATTTTTAAAAATTTTCAATTTAGAAAACCAAATGCCGAGTTGTGGTATATATCATATAAAAATAAAAATTTTACCTTTTGTATGAAACAGCTGATATTTTTTTGCGATTTCAGAGGTTTGTCCACATAGTGAAAATTGTTCATATTCACAAGTACATTCACCCCTTAAATGGTGCAAACTGATTTTTCTACACTTGTATACATTTTAGAAATCAATTTAATAAATAAATTTTGAGTCCTAAACCTAAAACTACATTCGATAAAATTTATGAATCTATGCACATCACTATCGTCAATAAAGTAATACAATTATTTCCTTCAAAGTCGTTATCAATTAATACGGAACTTCATGAGCGGACAAACGTCAAACCGGCCATCATAGCGTGCCGCTAGTGTATATATCAGTGCCCTTTGTTACCCCGATCATAATATCGCGTAGGTAGGTACCCAAGGAATTGACCGCGCGACCTTCTCACCGGTTATTGATCACGATTGGAAATCTGCGGACGCTTTATTGATTTAAAATTAATCTTGTAAATACGGTAAGGTCATATGATGTAGGTACCTTTTATTTGTTATTGAATTAAATTTTGTTTAAGTCGTAATGCGAGTCAGTCACAGAATAAAAATTGAGTTTATTATATTACTAGTGGTTCGCCCCGAACTGAGACCTCGCGGTAACGGTATCCCATGATTATTCATTCAATCGATACATGATAACCAAAACTGACATTATTATTATGCCCGTTTTCACCAAACATACCTAAATCATCCCCTAAGTAGGAGTCTCTTAACGTAGGTAGCTCCTAAATACAATCCTAAGTCCTAACATCCGTCCCAATATCCTTTTAGGTGTCCCGTACAGGATCGTGATAAATAAGTTGACAGAAAACATCAATCACCTAACTTATAGGTAGCCCGTAAAGGTTAGGGAACGTTAGTGAAAACATTGAATTATTTATCAAACATTGAATTTAACTCGTAGTTCCATGGGAATAGTTACTGACTGCGCCATCTATTAGCATTATTGTGAAGCTATGTTGATGCTATATGAATTACTGACGCCCATTAAAAATTAAATAATCTCGTTTCTTTATAATCTATACTTATAATAAAACTGTAACTGGAAGATTTCTGTACATTTATTATATTTTGAAAATTTTGACCGGGGGATGCTTTATTATCGATACTGAGCCCAAAATAGAATTTTATTTAATTTTTGTCTGTCTGTCTGTCTGTCTGTCCGTCTGTCTGTCTGTCTGTCTGTCTGTTCGCGCATCACGCGAAAACTACTGAACGGATTTAAATAAAATTTGGTATAGCGGTAGCTGATACTCCGGGTCAACATATAGGATAGTTTTTATCCCGATAAAACATAAGGTTACTCCAGGATAGGGGATGAAAATTTTTAATGATTTTACTCCATAACTCAGTCAAATATGAACCGATTTTAATAATTCTTTCTTTATTAGAAAGTGTGTCTTATAAAAAATATTTTGTCCAATTTTGGTGAAGATTTACCAAATATTATCGGAGATAGAGGACAGAACTTCTCTCGGATTTCCAGGTCACTCGCATACGATATATACGTATAGATCTTATTACATCTATCACATCATATCACATCACACTAATCACACTATCACATCATCATCATCATCATTAACAACCCATCATCGGCTCACTACTGAGCGAGGTCTCCTGTCAGAGAAGGGTTGTAGGCCATAGTCCACCACGCTGGCCGAATGCGAGTTGGCGGACTTCACACACCTTCGAGAACATTATGGAGAACTCTCAGGTGTGCAGGTTCCCTCACGATGTTTTCCTTCACCGTTAAAGAATGTGATATTTAATTTCTTAAACGCACTTAACTTCGAAAAGTCAGAGGTGCGTACCCGGGATCGAACCTGTGACCCCCTGAATAGGAGATCACAGTCGTAACCACTAGGCTATCGATTATTTTAAAACTTTTTCCACGCGGACGAATTCGCAGGCGTCAGCTAGTATTCATATAATTTTAGTATTTGTTGTTCAAGTACAGGATATAAGTGACCTAAAAACATAAAATCAGTTTGAAAATCCATAGCGGATTTTTCTAGAGAGCGTCTTCAAGCGAGCGTATAAAATCGCCACTTTGAAAGCCCCCCATTTCGTCAATTTTAAGGGAAAAATTAAAAAAAAAATATTTTTGTACTCAGTTCAAAATTATCTTTAAAATGATACGTAACAATTTTATGTAACGCGATTTTTTTTTTTTTACTTCGCATTCGCTTCTATGAGAGCCCCCCTGAAATAAAGATTTTTATAACTTTTTAAGCCATTTTCGGCTGGAGGCCATCGGTTTACATATTATATCTAAATTTGAAGTAATTACGTTCAGTAATTCAAAAGTTATAAGGCTCTGACAGACGGACGGACGGACGGACGGACGGACGGACAAGTGCAAATCGCCCTAGTTAACTCAAAGACCTTCGCTTCGCTCGGTCGATTATGTTGGTGTACTTTTTGCCCAACGTCTTCGGCCAACGCAGGATAAAGATCATCGCTCACTTATAAACCCGACCAACTCTGCGTCCACGCGTTGTCGACGGGTGGGCCACGCGGTGATGTCACGCGACCGGTGAGTGGACGCCCAGTGGTCAAAATGGTGGACGGCGATGCATTCACCAAGCGTCACAAAATAGGTCGAGTGAACTCTCTGGCAACTGATGCGATATGAGAAAAATAAAATACAATAACAAGTGCAAAATGCCTTTTTATTACGCAATATGCCCACAAAAAGCTAACCGTTTTATAAATTTTCACTAATTTTATAAACATAGTATAATTATAATTATTATTCACAGTCAATATAGATTTCCAAACATCAAAAAAAACTGCGCTTTACTTTCGCTAAAACAAAAGTCTCGCTACATACAGTTTTAAGGTATTTCTGGAGTATAAAATCACAAGAAAAATAATTTGAAGAGAACCAACTAGTTTATATATATACAGCCCTATGTGGCGAGACCCTAAAATACGAACAATACGACATGGTACATAATTACTCAGTCAATTTTAGTTTATTTTGGATTTGTGTACCGCAAAATTGTAGCGCCATTCCAGTGGTATTTTTTTTACGGTTGCCTGTTGGTTATTTAAGTGTGAATGAATGATTGAATCTTACTTTTTCTATCACCTCTGATTGATTGACTCTTTCATTCTAGAATATACAAAATTAGTAGACTGACTATTGAGTTTCTATTTTTTAAAGAGGTTTCCAATATTGTTAAAAAAATTTAAACTTGATGATCTCGTATACACAAAGACAAACAGACACAGAATATAATTTATATTTAAGAATATAATACCATACATTTGTCGTACCGTAAGTATTGCGCAAAGGTTTGTATATCACATGTGTTAGAAAATACTAATAAGAACGTATCTAATTCATACAAATATTGTACAAGTGTTACAAAAGAAATGTAGTTGCAAAACAAATCAATATGTAATGAATGAATGATAAAAAATGTAGTTGCAAGTTGCCTTTTCCATCAATAATTAAGTGATTTACAAAAAAAAAACTCAAATTTTTAAATGATTTTTTTGAAATAAAGTTTTATAAAGCTGGCAATTTTAGGACTAGACGTAAGGCGAGTCGCAAATTAAATCGAATACAAAATAACTCGAAAATACGAGTTGAAAGTACGAGCAGCCCTAGTGTAACTCAAGCTTACTTAATGTGTCAATTAATGTTTGGAAAAGAGATGGATAATTCTCCGTCCCTCTCTTCCATACTTAATGCCAGACGCACAGTCAAAGTAAACTGGAAATGTCACACTAGAGTCGACTCTAGACCAACAGACATAACCGATTTGCAACAATCCGATATATATTTTGGCACATTCATAATACGAGTAGGTATATTGTTATTTTTGTTTAATAATTTATCAAAATTTAAACCTTAATTATCAACTTTTTATTTGTTTTCAAACTTAAGTAACGCGAAACTCTATCTTGGTAGTAGTCATAGCTAGTTGGAGCCAGTTTTCAAATTATGTTACAAGTAATAAGTACAAATCAAGTCCTCTTCATCACCTCTAATATAAACTTAACTCCAATAATCTCTCAATGGCAAGGAGAAATAAAATACTCTCTAAAAATCTACAATATTTACAATAAAAATTGTAGGTATTCGAGATCAGAAATTTATTATTAAAAAGAGTAATAAGTATTTTTCCTAATTTTAAAAAATAAATTACATACAAATGTACAAAATACACGTTACGTGATATTTAAAATGTTCTTATTTTCAATCTAAAACTTTATTGGTCTATGGTTTTTATGTATAAAAGTGATAATCTTCAAACAACGTAAAGTCGTTTTATGCTTCGTGCGCAAAGCGTTCTCTAGTACGCATTAATAGTAGGTACTAAAAATCCGAATGACGACAAAAACGCGATATTAAAAAACTGTAAATGACCGATGGGTCATCAACTCATCACAGACTGAATTTATTTTCACCATCGCCAAGTAAACTTTAACTGACGAATAAAGGACGTTTAGACAATTTTTTTTATTGCCAATCTGTCAAAACGTCTTTAATCATTGGTTAAAGTTTACTTGGTAATGGTGAAATAGAATTATTTCTTAGCATATAGGATAGATAGATTGCATCGTTATATATGTCTGCTTTAGTGCCGGTTATATCGTAACTAGGACTATTAAATTTCGCATCCCTCTCTCTCGCACATTGTAATGTTTTCAATAATTGTAAAAAATCTCAGATACTTTTGACAAAATGTGGTCAATTATTATTTTCGACAATTAAATTACGGATATTTTAGATATAGTTTTATTATGATATACCTAGATTTTGATAGAGAAAAAGGGCGAAAACTACTGTTAACTTTTATCGCTCTTATTCTCTATCAAAAACCAGGTAGATGGTAAAAAATATGTCAAAATATCTGTAATTTAATTGTCGAAGATAATAATTGACTACATTTTGTCAAAAGTATCCGAAATTTTTACAATCATTGAAAATATTAGAATGTGCGAGAGAGAGGGATGCAAAATGTAATTTTCCTCTTAAACAAAATCGTAATAGGTTATCGTTATACCAATATCAACCTTATGCTAAAGTAAATAAAGTTGCCTTATAGTTGTCATCAATCAGCCACAGCAGCTTAACTCAAGTCTGCAGGTGTGGTCACACTAAGGGGGTATTTTATAAATTATTCAGTGCGAGCCGTAAAAGTCAGACCCATTTATAAAACTTACCAAGTAACTGTACATATATATTACAATTTTTACTTACCTACAATAATTATAATACAAACATATGGCTCTAAATATTTGCCTTTCTACATAAATAGGTACAGATAATACATCAAAATGGCAGTTGTAGAAGAATGATTTACACAGAACTGCAACATTAGGGTCGTAATCAGTCAAATTTCGTTCACGACCCTGAAACATTCA
This sequence comes from Oeneis ivallda, assembly GCA_029955525.1. Taxonomy (NCBI): domain Eukaryota; kingdom Metazoa; phylum Arthropoda; class Insecta; order Lepidoptera; family Nymphalidae; genus Oeneis; species Oeneis ivallda. Next base: position 2,790,138 of record JARPMR010000015.1, read on the forward strand.
TCGCAAATTCCAATTCTTTGTGAATTCCAGTTCAATTAACCCTAAAATAACTTTATATTATTGTTTGTTTAAGAAAACAATTATTGGAAAAGTTATTTAGAAAACACCACAAGAATTTATTGTTACATAAAAATATGTATAGAATAAAAATATTTCTTTACAACAAGAACAATTTCTACGAAGAAAATATTATCTACGTTTATTTTCTTAATAAACAAATTGTCTTCCTCATTCTCTATGACTTTCATTTTTTATGCTATAAATAACTATAAAGGTTATGACAGACCAGGTGCACGTACACAGCATATACAAGTATACAACACATTACGAAGTTAGGATCCTGTATTTGCATGAAAATACATGACTTAGATTATACTAAGACTTTTTAAATACGCTTTTATAATGCGATTTCGAAAGAATTGGCAGATTTGCCATTACATTTAACATTGTACAACTCATTAAATATAATTTTTTTTAGAAATAATCCTATTTTTCTACTATTTATGTCGAATTGTACGCTGCACACAAGACTAATCTGTCTTCACCTTAACACGTTACTTCCATTCCTAATTTCAAACTAGACAATATACGTTGGAAAGATTTCGTCGTAGAGAATGAGGGAATAAGAAGCCTACAATCGTAGTTTTCCGGCTTCAGTGTGACGATAACAATAGCCTTTGATTGGCAGAGACTCAAAGTTAAACTCATAGATTTAGGACTGGCAGCTTAGTCGCTACTAGATACCACCTTTCCTAGAAACAATAAATAATGCTACAAATAAAAATAATGCTCCATAAATGCGGCAACGAATTTTCATAGTTTGTTTGAAAACGTCAAGCATAGGTTGCTACGAGACTGTTGGTACGCCAGTTCAGACGTACTACGAATTGCCGCAATTTATTTACGCCGACGGTATTTAGTAGTGTGCGAAGTGAATACCAATTCTAAATCAATGGTTAAACTATTTGTAAGAATACACTGTTCCAAGAAGAATACCATAAATTCAGTCAATCACAACAATCGAGATTGTAGCAATGTCATAATCACAACTGGGCTAGTATCAAACGGTTGTTTCCCCTTTCCCTTCCACGTCGGAGATCGCTTCACTTACGCAACTATCACTGTCGGGTTTCAAAGTCACATCACTATTCACAGTCACATCGAGCCCGTGCTCTTTTCTCGCCGTCCTGTCTTTGTCCCTACTCGTTATTTGGGTGTAAAGTTCGTCCAGTTCGCTCGCAAACGACAGCGGACTGCTATCGCGGTTAACTTCAGGACAACTCAACGCCGGTGTGGGCACGTATTTACCCAAGTTCGGGTTGTTTTTGACGGTTTTCCGCCACCCTGGGTCGTAATTAACATACTGGCTTTCTAAAGTTGACACATCCTCGTTACTAAAACTTATTTCGTTTGGGCACATGGATGATGGGGATGGGGCATACAAGCCGTGACTTCGTATGCTCACTTCGGACATTTGATAATTCGGACAGTAAATATCGCTTTCGTTTTCGAAACCTTGCTCGCTTGCATTCGTGCTGCAAGTCTCGAAATCGTACGTCGTCTTCGCCATGAAAAAGGTCTCTTTATCATCGTCGATTTTATCTTCGGACCCTTGAATATCCGCGTCTGGGTTTTGCAGTAAATTGTCTGTTTCTCTCAACTCTGCTTCCAAATGATGTGAGCCAGTCGATCGATTGATGTCATCACTGTTCATAGTACATTCCTCAGATATATCCTGAAGCGATTTATCGACTAAATCCTTATTCTCGTGGCCTTTATTAGGTTGTAAGAAATCGATGTACTGTCCAAAACTCTCTGTATCAGTAATTTCGTTAGTGGAACATAAGGCACTGTGGGTTTCTTGGAGAGACGTCATTTCTGAATGCGTATTTAAAGTTTGATCTGAACAGGTATGAGGCATGGCTATTTCGGAGGCCGAGCTGTATTCTAGGCTGCACTGCTGGGATATCGTGCGCATTTCAGGGTGTTCGCTCGCGTGGCTCTGCAAACACTCTTCGGAAACGCTGTTCCTTTGCCCGTTCAAGCTCTTATGAGCATTGGCTTTAATGATCTGATGTTGAGGCACTTGCGTTTCGGGCACGTTCGTGTAAATGTTCATCACTTGTGCTCTCCCGACTTTCGGGTCGTCAGTTTTGGCCCACGACTTCCGATCCGTGGAATAGCTTTTGAAATTATCTTTCGAATCGTCCTCTAGCAAGTTCGGGTTGACAGCATTTCTGGATTCTTTTAAACCGTTGTTGGCTCTTTCGACGTGTTGATTCGTGTTGTTGACTTTAGTGCCAGCGTTTAGGAAGCTAGCTACTCCGTTATACGCTTCATTACTAGGGAGCGGTAAAGAAACATGAGAATCGTCGTCACAATCGCGTCTCAAAGGCAATTCGAGACAATTCCTCTTCATATGTTGCCGCTGCTTCTTGAAAAATTTCTTCGCGACATTCATTTGGTTTGGATTGTAAAAGATTTCGGAGCCGACAATTCCCGAATCGGGATACGTCATCATAGAGTTATTAGACCTGTACTGCTGTCTGTGTAGCACAACTAGATTTATATTCGGTGTTTTGCCGTTTGTGTTTTTGAGATCTTTGGGTAGTGTTTGGCCGTTCAGTTCTGCGCCGGCTTTGTACGTGCCGCTGTTATTGGTTTTTGTGTTGGTCCTGTTTGAGCTTCTACTGCCGGATCCTGATCTGTTATCGTTAGTAATGTGTTGAGGGGAAGTGGTTGTGGTTGGATTCGTCGGGAGATTTTGTTGGTTCGCGTCGAACACGCTTCTATTCCTGCAGCACTGTTTACTTGACTGCAAGTAACAATGCATCATAGACCACTGAGCTCTGACATCGCTTCTGGCGATTCCGTAGAAGAATAGAATGAACGTCCCCAATACAGTCGCGCAGACTGCATAAACTATACTACAAATATCTTCTTGATAAGGGAGATATGCTGGTAAAGGTCTGTACACGGTGATCGCTCCACACGACCAAACAGATACATACAAGCAAAGGACGATAACTTGAGCGCGCAACTGTATTATTGGACTATGCTCAATATCATCTATTTCTGAATCTACAGTCGATTTTAAACTCCGCCTTTCGGGTTCATTCGCTTGATTTGGTTCCCACATCTCTAAATCAACGTTTTCTGTAGCCTGTGTCCCTTCAGACAGTTGTACGTTCAGATTTCTTATCGTACATCGAATAAGTAAGAACAGTATAAGTAGAAACATGAGTAAAATCCCTGCGGGAATAAACAAAGCGCTCAAAGCGGGCGCAGTACTCAAAAAGCATTGCGAGTATCCGGCATAATCCTTCAGATTGACTGCGCCAGATATCCCGCATACAATCAAAGCTATGCCCCATCCAACTAAATACAACCCTAGAATTGGTTTTTGGACGGGTACATCAGGTGGAATATCGTCTTCAGGCGTCCTTACAGGATTGTGCGTCTTTGTCACCCATTTGTACATGTTGCTTGCAGACACACACATCCACAACAAGCAGGAAAGAGACAGATAGTGTATCAACAACCCCAGTATCTGGCAAAGTTTGACGTCCTCAGTTTGATAGATGCCGAGTGTATACATGAAACACAGCAATCCGATAGCGATCCAAGTGTTGATAAGGGCGTGTTTGGATTTCTTCGCCATCTGTATGGCGGGGTAGCACATGATGTAGGTCAAGGTGGCACAACTCACGCTGCCTATGAGAATGAGGGAACCGACGTAGATGGCGGGGTGTGAGACCTTGAAACGGGCGCCATCGGTGCGGGCGCCATATATGCCGGTCTCCACATTTTGCAGCAGACCTACGTACGCCAGTTTGGTGCAGCTCATTATTATCATTTCTGACACGACGTGCGATACTCTGCAATCTGAAATTACATACGTTTTATGTGATTGTAATAGAAAGTGGACACTTTTAAGACGAATTTTTTGGGCGCTTGATAAAATAAATAACCTTCCAGTTTCGTTCAGTCCATCGGTGTAAAGGTCTTTTTTTTCAGAAACTAAAAAAAATAAAAGTACCCCCGAATATGACTTTTGAAAAAATTTTACTCCCCCGAATGGGGGCAGCAGTCAACATATTTATCTTTTAAAGTAAAAATTATGAGGTTCCTAAATCTTAACATATCTTTTAAAGTAAAAATAATGAGGTTCCCAAATCACTTGCCTAAAAAAGTACCATTTGCGAAATAATGAGTAGAATAATGGCAGTTTTGAGTGCATTAGATGATGATAAAATATTAATATTTTAAAAGCGGGAAAATTCTAGATCTAATGTTTTATTAGCAAATAGTTTGAAGTTATAACAAAAAATATCCGCGACGAATTGAGAACCTCCTACTTTTCTTTCGTCGCGATTGAAAGTGATCACGACTTTTACAAGAATAATATCTGATAGTTGACCAAGGGTAGTAGGGTCATTCGATTATAAGATAGCCCTCCAGAAACCTGAAGTGCGATTGTGTAAGAATTGCCGCTCAAATCGTCAAAGTAAAATAAACCATATCCGCATTGAATTAGAGCTCAATTTCGTGTATCCATTCTCAGCCGTTTAGGGTATCGTACAAACCTAAACGTATGAGAATGGATACACGAAATTGAGCTCTAATTCAATCATATTATGGTTTATTTTACTTTGACGCTAACTTTGACGATTTCATCGGCAACTTTTATGCCCGGTTCCTATTATTAACTAATCGTTATTGTACAAAAGCTACTATTCGTTTTTGAGTTACGAGTAACGGACCATAAATGGCGTTCCTAAAAATTTTTGGGTCAGCTACCTGCGACGGCCAGATGTTGGTCAGCCGCTTTACCGAAGCCCTCCGTCGACACTCATAGCGTTCCGTTTTTCCAATCAAGCATATTTAATATTAGAATAAAAACGAATACTTTTTTACTATTCTAAGCTTAAGCATGCTTTAGTGCAAAAAAATTATTTTTAGTTTATGTTATGATTTCGGTGATGCAGAAAACTTTTTATTTCATTGAAAAAAAAAACAAATTTAGTTATTCGGACCGCGTGAAACAGAACACAATCTTGAGCTGACAACTGGAAACGGAACGTCGCAGCTCGCGTCGCGGTTTGAATTATTGAAGTTACATACATACAACGAAAGTTTAATAAAATAGTATTCTCCTAATTAATAATAATAACACATCGCGTATTTTGGTATTATAATGGATCTTACTCAGGTAAGTAAAGTAAATAGTAATTTTATTAAAAATTATAGCCTACTTAATATTAGATGTATTTTTCGAAATGGTTCGAATGAACACAATAAAATTGTTGTTTATTTGTTTTATTTGTAGAAAATGAAGAAGCCAATGACGAAAGACGAGGTTGCATTATTAGTAGACCTCATACAAAGCAATCCGATATTGACGAGCAAGGAGACAAATGCTAGTACTAATAAGTCGAAAGATGATGCCTGGACTTCTTTAGCGCGCATTTTCAATGCCCGAAGCGGATCTGTTCCCAGATCAAAAGAACAATTGAAATTTAAATGGGACAATTTAAAAAAAGCAGCCCGTAAGAGAGCCCAACAAAATCGTATGAACAATTTAAAGGTAATTTGCATCATATTATCTTAATAATAAAAATCATATTTTTTTATTAAGTAATTACTAGTGGTTCGCTCCGAACTGAGACCTCGCGGTAACGGTTTCCCATAATTACTTATTCATTCAATAGATACATGACGATCAAAATTGACATTATTATTATGCCCGTTTTCACCAACCATACCTAAATCATCCCCTTTGTAGAAGTCTCTTTACGTAGGTAGCCCCTAAATACAATCCTAACATCCCAATGTCATTTTCACCTTTAGTTGTCCCGTAGAGGTTCGTAATAACAAAGTTGACAGAAAGTGTCAACTAACTTAACATAGGTAGCCCGTAAAGGTTAGGGAACTGTTATAGTGAAATCCTCAAGGCCTCAATCAAACTTAGGTATACTTTTTTGGAACATCCAAATTAAATTACTTGTACACAGCGTCAACTATCGACACGATCAGAAAACATGTAAAAACAAACTGCAACGTGAAGTTTTATTGATGTTTGCTAAATGACTAAATAATAATTTTAATTGAATAACATATAGCTGCATTTGCTATTTATGAGATGAGAGCGCCATCTATTGACATCATTGTGAAGTTCTGTTGTTGCTGCTCATTAAAAGTTAAATAATTTAGTTTCCTTATTACATTTATCTAATTTTAGTATTTGTTGTTCAAGTACATGATATTACGCTAAAATTATAAAACTTTCAAGCCCCAGCTTTCAATGGTTATTCCGTTGTGAGGTCAAATATAATCTCCACTTTGAAAGCCCCCCATTTCGTCAATTTTAGGAAAAAAATTAAAAATAAAATACTTTTGTACTCTGTTCCAAATTATCTTTAAAATGAGGTACTGTAACTCTATGAAACGCAAAATTATTTTTTTTCTTCGCATTCGCTTCTATGAGAGCCCCCCTGAAATAAAGATTTTTATAACTTTTTAAGCCATTTTCGGCTGGAGGCCATCGGTTTACATATTATATCTAAAATTGAAGTTATTACGTTCAGTAATTCAGAAGTTATAAGGCTCTGACAGACGGACGGACGGACGGACGGACAAGTGCAAATTCACTCAAGTAGACTCAAAGACCTTCGCTTCGCTCGGTCGATTATATTATAGATTATTAATGTACAAGGTACATGTAACATAATATCTGATATACCTTCTTCTTCTTCTTCTTTATCAACCTATAGACGTCTACTGCTGGACAAAGGTCTCCTGTATGGACTTCCACAGGCTTCGGTCTTGCGCCGCTTGAATCCAGCGGCACCCTGCAAATCGTCTGATGTCGTCAGTCCACCTGGGGGGGGTCTGCCAACACTGCGTTTCCCTAATATACCTACAATTTTTTTTTTTAGACTGGTGGTGGTAAACCTGACCACATTCCTCCAGATGAAATACTAGAAAAAGTAGCAGGGCTCCTGGGGTCTACCTGTACAGGGTTTGAAGTTATATTTGGTGGTGATGCTACTGGTCTGGTGGTGGATATAGGTGGTGCGGCAGAAGTGAGTGGGTTGACAGATGTGCAGATTGGCGTAGAAGAACACACTGTCACATCAAACGAAACTAATGTTTTACCTAATGTATCAGAGGATTCGAAGGTTGTTGCTGAACCTCCATATTGTGGTATTATAATATCTTCTTTTCTCTATGCTTACTTTTATTGTAACTTAAATTTTTGTGAATATACAAAGAAATTAATTTTACAGGCCTACAAACAAATAAGCAAAAAATTGACTTATGGGAATGCAACCAGCCTAGTGCAGAGAGCTCCAAATGTTTCTTTGGCTTACCTATATCAAAGCAACTAACAAATAAGAAAGGTACAAAATTAAGTTTTTATTATTTTACATTCCTGTGTACAAGTGAACCCTGGTCACATTAATATTAATAAAAAATACCATCATTTATTTCAGGTAAAAAAAAAGCAATCAACAGTGGTGTAGAGACATCTATCATCACCCGTAACTTAGCTATAGCAAGTTATTATGATAAGAAAAAGGAGAAATTAGATTTAGAAATTAAACTTTTAAAATTAGAATTGTCAAAGAAAGAAAATAATATATAAATATAATGTAATGCATAGTAGATTTATTGATAATTAAATAATAAGTAATTTAAGTAGACCAGTGGCATAAAAACATAATTTAGAATAAGTAAGTAATAAGTAAGAAACTATAATTTAGAATATAATAAAGTTTATCTCAATCATTTTTTGTTTCAATATACTATAAATATGCATATTTATAGTATTCTTTCTCTATTATTATTTATTAAGTTTAGGACTTTGTATAACAAAATACACAGGATGGATTGAAAAGGTAAATAGCTATATGGAAAGCACCTAAAATATGAAAAGAAATTACGCTCAAAGGTGAATTGCCTTATTTGGTCTAGTGACTGCGCTTAGTGTGAGATCCTGGCTTCAATTCCCAGGTTGTGCAGTGGCAATAGGCTCACCCCCTACTACATGGGACATTTAATAATGTACCAGGCTTACATCTGTACACCTCTACCAAATCTCAGGGGAATAGGGGTACATAAAAGTAACTTGATAAGGGTATACCTAATGGAATGTTATTTTAGATATTCTTCTTAAAGAAAACATACAAATATACAACTTATTTTATTTTTAATAATAAATCTTACAATATTATTATTTAATATTTACATCAATTACAAGCCTTCAAGTTTGTTTATAGAATGTCTATAATTGTGAGACTTGCATTACAGGTATTTAATTTTTTAGTCAATTAAATCTTAAAATACTATATTATTATTTAGCTTTTATAACTACTAAAGAAACTGATAAAATTATTTATAAATAATTTTATCAATGTAAAAAAATCTTAAAATATTACACAAAATCAATTCCACCCTGAATTATTTCTTTAATTTACAATATAATATGTTTTAAATGCAACCTCTGAATGGGTAAAAGGTTATTTCCAAGTGTGTCACTTCTCATGATCCAGTGTGACTACTTCACAATATAATTATTATGTTTTTCTTCTTTCTTGACTTTAACATTGACTAGGATAAACTGAAATAAAATAGTAGTACATAATTATTATACAGTTTCAGAGTATGTACAGAATTTTAACATAGAGTTATGTATCAAACTTGACACCTAAACTATTATGTTGATTGGTATTACTCACTTATTAAAGAAATTTGAAATCAGTGTTGCTCTTTCTGTATAATCAGGTTCGTCAGCATTATTTGGTACTGGAACTGCATCTGCAGTAGGAATAAGTACCTCTGGTGGTACATCAGCTTGACTGTTTAGTCGACAGATATTATGCAACACAGCAGTAGCTATGATTACCGCATTGGCTCGTAACAAATTTAAACGCATAGTTAGAGCTACTACTGGAAATCTCCTCTTCCACACTCCAAAACACCTATGATAAAATAGATAGTTATTAAAATAATAGCCTGGTAATAATAGTACACAATAAATATATAATTAAACTTATAATACTAGACAAAAAAAGGAATTGCTTGCTAATGGGATCCAAAGCTGCAACTTCTAGCTTCATAGCCAGTGGCTATTCATTGTTTAAATAATGGATATTTATTACTACTATTTATTGCATCAATGCTCAATTTCAACCAGGTTGAAATCAAAAACAATTAAATCTCAACTATCTCATTCCTCTGTGCTGACGGTTACAGGTTACAGTAAAGTTGGGATAAAGATACCTTTCAATACAGTTTCTCGTTCGAATGTGGGCTTCATTATAAAGTTGTTCACCTCTCGTTTGAGGGTTTAACATGGGTGTTAATAAGTATGGTTTTAAAGGATATGCACTGTCTGCCAGCAGCCATTTGTTTCCATACATCCCACTTTCACACTGAGCTGCAAAAAATGTGTAGGTACTTAGTTAAGTATTAATTTTGTGCTTCGCATGTAATTTCCAATGTAACACTTGCAACATAAACAATTAACAAACTATTATAATGCTGTTATATATAATAAATGTTGACTGTTACCTCTTAGTTCTGAGTTATTAAATATTGTGGCATCATGAGCTGACCCAGGCCAACGGGCTACTACATTCATAAATAATAAATTTGCATTACATACACCTTGCACGTTAAGAGAAAAGTATCCCTTGCGATTTCTGAATTCTTCTCCAGTCTGTGAACCTATGGAAGAGAATAATAATTATACTATGATAACAAAAAGAACAACATAATATTTTCAAAAGAAATACCTATTGAGACAAAAATAACTTACATGGTGATTGGATTCTGATGTGTGTACCATCAAGTACACCAAGAACTCGAGGGAAACGGGCAATTTCATAGAAATCCTGTTCTGTGTCAGTGTGCATGTAAATATATTTGTTGTATAGCTGTGCTATAGCACAACTGACATCAAATACTATGCGGCAAGCAGAAGACTTTGACACGCCAACAAAGTCAGCCACTGATAATAACATCGTTCCTAATGCGTAAAATCTTAACGTCAATAAAAGTTGGTGAAGAGGCTGTATACCATGGTTCCAGAGACAAAGTTAAGAATAATTAATTATTAAGAAGCTAGATAGTAGTATATTATTGGGCATTCTGAGCCACTCTCACCGGCAGCGAAGGCGAGGTCGCCTTCGCTACCGGTCAGTGCCTCAGAATGCCCAATAATACACAATCGACTTGACTGACACAGTGATTCAGGACGCTTAATAATGTAGAATCGACTAACCTGTTCAGTTTACCATGGTATTCTATCACTAAGCATTGTTAATAGTTTAACCTCAAACAAGCACGAGAACAGACTATTTAGTGTTTGCTGACGTAATATTATTTATAAATGTGAATGTAACAAATTAATTGAGTCATTATTAGTCTGTTTGTTTCATGTGTAACTATGAAGTTTGTGAAACAACCACAATCATTACATGTGAATACAGTTTGCATTGAGCCTCAAAATACTGGTTCTCGTCATGGAGAGCTACTACCTAACTCTGTACGTTGCATTATTTGTGGGCCTTCCAATTGTGGAAAAACTAATTTGTTAATAGGTCTTCTCATACATGAGAATGGATTAAGATTTCAAAATGTTTATGTTTATTCGAAAACTCTACATCAACCCAAATACATTTTCTTAGAACAAGTTTTACAACGAGTTTCTGATGTCTCATTCCAGAAATATCATGGTAATGAGGAAGTACTGAGTGTCCAGGAGGCAAAACCTAATTCTGTGATCATATTTGATGATGTTGCTTGCGAAAACCAAAACAATATGCGTGATTACTTTGCGATGGGAAGACACAAATGTATTGATTGTTTTTACCTTAACCAAACATATAGTAAAATTCCTAAACAGTTAGTTAGGGACAATGCTAACTTAATTATACTTTTTAAACAAGATGAAATTAATTTGAAACATATTTATGAAGAACATGTCAACACTGATATGACATGGATCGAATTTCGTGAAATGTGTTCAAAAATATGGAATGAACCTTACAATTATGTAGTCATTAATAAGGATTGTTCCAAAAATAAAGGATGTTACAGAAATAAATTTGACACATTTGTAGTCTTTGATTAAGATAATTAATATTTAAGTATCTTACCTTTGTAATATTATTAATCATTAAACAACGCTTAATCCATCAAGATCTAAAAATGGAAAAATCATTAAAAAGACAAATTGTTGATGCTGCAGAAGCTGTAAAGAAAAAAATACGAAAGATGAAAGACATTGAGATTGATAATAAACAGACACTGGAGTCAGTGTTCAAGCCTGTAACAGAACCTCTCAACCTAATTGCAAATGCAAGCCAGCAACCGCCTCGTTTACATACTACGGGAAATGAAGAAGCAGATATTTCATTTATTGATTCGGCTTCTCAGAAAGGAAACCTGAGTAACGTCGACAACGACTATGAATCTGACAAGGAAAGTGATTGTTCGTTTCAATCATTAGTTGAAAATAAACAGGGTAATACATCCTCTTGGTCAATATCATCGGAAGCACTCGCCGGGGTCCCATTTGGTGTTAGAGTGGAGGACGGGAACTTGATGCTAGGTTCAGCTCACATAACAATCAGCGATGAATATATTATCGTGTCTGGACGCAAATATCAAAATACACCTGGTTTGAAACAGTTGTTGCTAAAGAAAGATGTAGATTTAAGTTTGGTAACCGACAGTGATATGCAACACTATAAGTCAATGCTACTCGATACAAATGCTCATCGACGAGACTATGATTCCAGTAAACCAATAAAAAGTAATAAGGGACAGAAATATTTACAAGTTATTAAACCACTTTTTAAACTACAAAGTACCATTCAAGACCCTCTGCCGAAGGGAAAAGGAATGTTATTGTCAAAAATGTGGAAAAAGAATACAGATTTTATATATTGGAATGATCCAAATGAACTAGTGAATAGATTAAAATTACTGATAGCTTCTCGAGATGCTGGTAACACTGGAGTAAACAATGAAATTATATCTATCATTGAAGAATTGCGTGAAAATAAAATTATAAATAAATAAATGATTTTAAAAAATGTATTCATTTTATTGTTAACCTTCCATTAATATACATCTAAATATGAACGTAGACAAATTTGGACATCACGTTCATAAAAGATTACGATTAACAGAGTTACTAGACTTTAATGAGAACGCTCTGTGCAAGTCAGAAACGGGAGACTACGATTTAAAATCAACTAGACTGAAAGGAATAAGATCTCCCGTAGAAGGAGACGAAGTTGTGAACAAGGATTATGTAGATCGAATGAATGCTCACACGGTACAAGAATTCAATAGATTGATTTCTTCATTGCGTTCTCAAATTATATTGGATGGGCAAAATGCAGTTAAGTCTTATTTAAAAACAAAGCCATCGGACGTTTTGATTCATTTCGAAGACAAGTTTTATACCAAAGCAGAGGTAGACAAGTTAATTAAAAATCTTCCTAATGGCAAAACAGCAAATAGTCAATGAAATACATAAAGCCGCGCGAAGAAGTTTCCTGAGGCGTTCAGTTATTTTAAAAGGAATCGATGACTTGTGGCAAGCCGATCTGATGGACATGCAAAACTTAAAAAAGTATAATAAAAGTTACAATTATGTGCTAGTGGTTATTGATTGCTTCTCAAAGTATGCTTGGGCAGAACCATTGAAATCAAAAAATAAACAAGATGTTACTCATGCATTTGAAAGGATATTGATTGAAAGTAATCGCAGACCTGTTAATTTACAAACGGATATGGGGACCGAGTTTTATAACAACACGTTTCAGAATCTTATGAAGACGAGCAATATTAACCATTACTCAACGTTTTCAACCAAAAAAGCTTCGATTGTTGAAAGACTAATAAGAACTATTAAAAATAAGTTATATAAATCTTTTAGCTACAATGGAAACTACAAGTGGTTAGGACAACCGTTAGAAGTAATATTGAAGACATATAATAATACAAAGCATCAGACTATTAAATATAAACCGATTGAAGTAAATAAATATAATGAACACGTTATAAAAGAAAATATTAACAGAACATTAAAGAAAATATCCTCTCTCCATACAAAGAAACCTAAGTTTAAAGTAGGCGATTATGTACGCATCAGTAAATACAAGCACAATTTTGAGAAAGGTTATACACCTAATTGGTCAACCGAGTTATTTACCATAAAAAAAATTAATGATACCTACCCATTAACGTATTACATAGAAGACCAGCGAAATCAACCCATAAAAGGAACCTTTTATGAGCAAGAACTACAAAAATCTCACTGTCCCGGTGTTTATCTGATTGAAAAGGTTTTAAAAAGAAAAGGATCAAAACTATTTGTGAAATGGCTTGGTTTAAGCAAAGAAGAAAACAGTTGGATTGATAAATCTGCTATAATGGGTTAAATCATTTGTATATTACGTATATAAACATTAATTATTGTAATCTTTGCTTCATTAAGCTTTGGACAATGCAAGGTGGTGAACTAGTTAACACTATAATTGATAATCTGCCATTCGAAGTTCATTTACCAGGTTACAATTATTGTGGGCCAGGAACTAAACTAAGCAAACGGTTAGCACGAGGTGATAGAGGTATAAATAAGCTAGACGAAGCTTGCAATCAACACGATATAGCATATGCAAATCATAAAGACTTAGACAATCGTCACAAGGCTGATTTGGAATTACTAAACATGGCGAAAGAAAGGCTTAAATCGAAAGATGCTGGTAAAGGTGAAAAACTTAGCTCATGGATAGTAAGTAAAGTAATGAAAGCCAAAATGAAGTCTGGATCTGGTGCTAAAACATTTAAAAGTTTTGTATCAAAAATAAAATCAAAAATAAAGAAACTGAATCCCAAGGACAGTAAAACATTAATTAAAGCTGCTTATTCAGCGGCAAGGAAAATAATTCCTTGCATGCAGAAGATTCGAGTACCGCGAGTGATACCATTACCAAAAACAGGAGGTGTACTACCTTTGATTCCGATTTTTGCTGGTTTATCGGCTTTAGGAACATTAGCAGGTGGTGCGGCTGGTATTGCGAAAACAGTTAATGATTACAAAGCTGGTCAAGAAAATTTGCGAGAAACAGAACGACATAATCGTGCTATGGAGTCACTGAATTTAGGCAAGGGTTTATATATTAAAGCACATAAAAATGGTAAAGGATTGTATATAAAATCTCCAAAAAACTGAATTTTAAGCTACCTAATCATGCTCTAACAAATATAGACATCCAAAAGTATGCACACCAAATCCCATACTTTCGAGGAGTTTACATGAGAGATAGGTTGCCCAAGACACCGAAACGGATTGAATGTGGTATCATTAATTTAGATGATTCTAAGAATGAAGGAACACATTGGGTAGCTTACGTTAAAATATACAACTACTGTGAATATTTTGATAGCTTCGGGGATTTGAAACCTCCAATGGAACTGATTAAATATTTTAAGAATTGTAACATTAATTATAACTATACAAGATATCAGAAGTTCAACACTGTAATTTGTGGTCACTTATGTTTAGAATATCTATGGACTTTTTGGAATAAATTGTATAAATTTTATGCTTTTGTTTCATTTTAATCATTTGCAAGATGTCCCTCACTTTGTCGATTACTGGAAACTCATCCACTTTATCTACGTACTATCCTACCGCTTTGCAATTATATGGAAAGTATGAGTGTGCCTTATTACATTTCTCAACGTTTAATTCTATTCCCAACATTGACAAAACGAATAACAAGTTCTACTACGGTTCCAACGAAGTTATTGAAATACCGGAAGGTACATATGAATAGCAAGATATAAGTGATTATTTAAAATCTGAAATTAAGGATGCATCAATTAAACTACAGTGCAATAATAATACATTAAAAATTGCTGTTAACTGCACAAAAAGCATTAATTTTAGTAAAGAAGGCACCTTTAGAAGTTTGTTAGGGTTTAGTGAGCAGAACTTAAAAGCAAATATATGGCATGTGTCACAGTTTCCAGTCAACATTTTACCTACGACAGTGATCAGGATAGAATGTGATATTGTAAGCGGTTCATATATAAACGGAGAACCCAGTCACATTATCCATGAGTTTGCACTCAACGTGCCACCAGGGTACAGGATTATAGAAATCCCGAAAAACGCTATATACTTTCCAATTAACCAAAACAACATAAGTTGCATACATATTAGACTTTTAGATATAAACAATCGCTTAATCAATTTACGTGGTGAGGAAGTGCAGCTATATCTACATCTTAGAAGAAAAAATGATTGACTATAATAAATATGTACATCAAATCAAACGCAACAGTTCCGCTCAAGCATCCAAACAAATAAGAGCTCGCACAAAAAAGAAAATAAAATTAACTAAAGACAATAAAGCATTTCTTAAAGCGATTGGATTATTAAAATGAATATCTTAGATGTTTTGGCCGCTCCAACTTACGACAACACTGTGGAAGGAATTGAATTTCATTCATACAAGCCCTATGTAACAAGTTTCAATAGAAACGATGAAATCCGAATACCTATCAATCAACAGGACCTGTATATACTACCGTCAGCCAGTACCCTTTATTTAGAAGGAACTTTTATATTTAGCAAAAGGGATTCTAAGGATAAAGTTACTAGTGTGCATTTTACAAATAATGCTCTCCTCTACTTATTCCAAGATATAAGATACGAACTAAATGGTGTAGAGATTGACAAAATAAAAAATGCGGGCATAACGACCACCATAAAATCTTTAATATCAATGAATGAAAGTGAATCAAAGGCTTCCAATGCCTGGGGCTGGAATATTGAAGGTGTAAAAAATATTAATGGAGGTAGTTTTTCAGCTTCTATACCACTCTGTAACATTCTTGGTTTCGCAGAAGATTTTAAAAAAAGTTGTGATAAATAGTAGACACGAACTGATATTACTAAGAAGTAACACTAACCTAAATGCTGTAAAACTTAACACCGGTGAGATTATAGACGATGTTCAAATTAATAAAATCATATGGCGCGTACCACATGTAAAAGTATCAGATAAAGAGAAAATAAGTTTGTTAAAAGTGTTAGAAAAAGACCGTCCACTTCAAATGATATACAGAAATTGGGATCTTTACGAATATCCAGCTTTACCTAAAACTACAAAGCATACTTGGTCGATCAAAACTTCATCGCAAATAGAGAAACCTAGATACATCATTGTTGGTCTACAGACAAATAGAAAAAACAGTGCAAGTTCTGACATGTCTCAGTTTGATCATTGCTATATTCGTAATGTAAAAGTGCACCTCAATTCAAACTACTTTCCATATGAAAACCTTAATGTTAGTTTCACAAATAACAGAATTGCTTTATTATATGAGCAATATGTACGATTTCAACAGTCATATTACGGACGTCGTCCTGAACCCTTATTAAACGAGAAACAATTTAAAGACTTGGCGCCTCTATTTGTTATCGATTGTTCTAGACAAGTGGATAATATTAAGTCAGGTCCTGTTGTGGATGTAAGAGTAGAAATTGAGAGTGAATCCGACATACCTGACCAAACTTCTGCATACTGTCTTATATTGAATGATTGTATAATAGAGTATAAGCCGTTAAGTAATATTGTGAGAAAAATATCATGAATTCGAATACTATAATATTAGATATTCAAGGATTTAAAGATCTGTACAACAATTTTATAGTAAAAGAACTAGCGTTCGCTACACGTGATTATACACAACTGTTCTTAATAAAACCACCTTATTTATTCAAATATTTAACAACTGATGAAAAAAGGCAGGTAAAGTGGTTGGAAAAGAACAGAGGCATTCATTGGAACGAAGGATATATTGACTATAGAGAATTTCATCGTATAATCGTACCCTATTTAGAAAACAAAAATATATTAGTCAAAGGTTTGGAGAAGGTGAAGTGGATAAAAAACATTTGTGAAAATTGTAAAGTGTCTGATCTTGGTGAAGACCAGTGTCCCAGCATGTTTGAATTGCATAAGAAATACTGTGACAAAAAAACTAATTTTAATTGTAATGTACATTTAAATCATTGCGCTCTAAAAAATGTTTTATGTGTAAAAAAGCACTTGGGATATGAAGTGTAAAGTGTATTGTTTTTGGTTTTGAAAATAAAAATAAGTTTCTTTAATAAAATGCATTTTTATTTGTTACACATCGTAAATACTTAAGTAATAGAAAGTAAATGAATTAATATAACATAATATTGGACAAAAACTATAGTTAGCATAAAATAATAACTTAAAATAACAATATAATAATAGGAGTATCTTTAAAAAGCTAACTAAAAATCATTGTCTATTAAAGATCTCGATATTTTCAGGAGTTTTTATAGAATATAACCTAGAACTTACAAAAATCAACGAGCCGTGGAATTATAATATTTATACCTACATATTACTATCACACATTTTTTTTGAAATTTTTCTTATAACACTTTCAGTAAAATCCATTATTTCATCTACAGTGTCTTCAACCACATACTGGGCACTCAAAATTATATTGTCTCGATTATCATTGGAAGTTAAGTCACAAACTTCGATTTTAATTAACCGATGACCTTTTTTTACCATTTTACTCACAACAAAAGTTGTACAGTTTTTATCAGATTTTCGTTTTAACGGTTTTGATTTACATTGACTGGGACTAGGATTTTTTATTTCTTCAACTTCAGTCTCAAAATCATATAGCTGACCACACTGAAATTCACTAGAGTAACTCATATCTGTAAGAAAATAATGTTCGCTATCAAGCTCCTCGTAGATCTACATAATATGTAGTACCTTAAATACAATGTAACTTACCGCCAGTAGTATTTGTCAAATTAAATAAAATTTACGTATGAAATTACAAAATAAACTACTGAAGCCGTGACACAGTTGACAGTCAATGAAACATGATGCAATATTTTGCGATTACACAATAACCTAGATTTACAGGTTCAATGCACTATGTCTATGCTATCTGTTAACTTTGCAAAATTAGAAGCGTGCCAAATGTACAAATGTAATAAAAATTATGTTAAGACCTAATAAAACAAACCCTATCAAAAATCAAAAAGAAATCGCTTTATGACCCCATGCAACTGTTGAGATTTTATCTGATTTAATGTAACGTTTGTCATCTTGATTGGACAGTGCAATCTTATTTACAGATTGGGTGAATATTTCATGTTTGATAGATTTAAACAATATATTTTGCTTACGAATTAGTGAACCATTGAGCAAAACATTTTGGTAATCGTTTGAAGACAAATCTCGAATAACGTTCCTTTTAATCCCCTTAGCTTTTTTTATTACTTTTTTTTCAGTTTTAATGCAGTATAACTTCGATCTCAAACCTACAAATTCTGTGACTATTTCACCGCCCAATTCATCTTTAAATAAACCAGGAATTTTTTTGTTTACAATCGGTAACTGAAATGGATTTCGTTCAATATAGTTACTTGTATCAAAAAAATTTATAAAATTATTTCTTAAATCATTATAAAAATCGTCTGATTCGATGGTGTAAATGAAACTATCCGTGTCTGTGTAACAAAGTTGGATGCGGTGTTTATAAAATGGTTTCATCACAGAATAATGAAATTGGTACATATGACTTTTGGAAAGTTCTAACACGGAAAAGCCAATATAAATAGGTTTATCTAAAATAATTCGTTCGGGTTTCATTTGAATCGCTACTAGATCTTTGGAAAAGATTGAAGTGCTATGAAAATTTGGACGAGATATTAATTTATTAGCACCGAGAGTCTTGTTTGTCTTATTTTTATTGTCAGTCCAACAGTTTACTAATTTGACATCAACTCTATTCTCGGTGTTTTCTAAGGTTTTTCCAAATACAGCATTATTAAATAGTTTAAAAAGTTCCTGCTGAAATGGAGAAGTAGCTTTTTTACGAAGTTCTGTGTTCAAATCGATGTATTTTTTTAAGAAGGGTTTTTGTTTGAAAGTAACTACACGATGAATTTTATTAAGAAGTAAACCGTTTTTTAAACATGTTTTTAAATGAACGTAATGTATAACGTAGTAAAATTTTGAGTAAAGATTTGGAATTAATTTAGAAGTTTTACCCCCTTGTGGTATGAACTTTTGTGCACAAAAAGGATAATCATTGTGAAAACAGTGTAAATTTTCAGGATATGACATGTCTACTTCTAAAATAAAACCAAATTCAGCATCATCCGATACTTGCAAAACATCTAAATTTTTTATCTCCATCTCATTTAAAAACCTAAAGTCAGATACAGGCAATGTTTGACTCATGCTGTATCCATATAAATTGTTACAATCAATATAGACAATATATGAACTTGGTTTAGAAGGGTCATATGCATTCATATACTTGTTATTTGCCTGAGCGTGCCGTGTCGAACACATACAAATCCCTCCACGTATACCTTTTTGTATTAGACGAACAATTTCCAAATCATCTAGCAACTCCAATCTGATTCCTGTTTTAAGCAACATTGCATCGAATGATAGACTAGGTGCTGTTAAATAAAATGCTGGATCAAGCTGATAATTGAATTTGCAAACTTTTCTAAAATTTTCAAAAATGTCTGTTAATAATAATACGTCAGTTTTAAGGTAGAGATCAGTATATTCACCCATGTTTAAGATGCCAAATGTTTCCCAAATGGTTTTAGCGTGGTTATAACAAGCATCACTGACATTTTCATCATTTAACATATTAAAAAAACATTGTTTCGGTGGAAGTTGATCATATAGATACATTTTCCAATCAGTCATAAAGTCATAAGGATATACTCCCTTTTTTTTTACTAATTGAAATTGGGACTCCTCGGGAAAGTATTTTTTCAAGTATATAAAGTCATCGGTGTCTAATCCGTTCACTAATTTTGCAATGCTCGCGCTTAAAAACTTATAAGAATCTACAAATCTAACTTGTGCAAACTGACTATCAGAAATCTTTAAAAATTTTGTGAACGATATGTAACTTTCCTTACTCTTAGGTATAACTTTTATGTTTCCTTCGAGTTCGCCTAGCTCTTTTATAAATAAATGGCAATCATAACCCGATAAATTATGAAAAAATACTGGTATTAAACTAGCGGCACGTTATGATGGCCGGTTTGACGTTTGTCCGCTCATGAAGTTCCGTATTAATTGATAACGACTTTGAAGGAAATAATTGTATTACTTTATTGACGATAGTGATGTGCAGAGATTCATAAATTTTATCGAATGTAGTTTTAGGTTTAGGACTCAAAATTTATTTATTAAATTGATTTCTAAAATGTATACAAGTGTAGAAAAATCAGTTTGCACCATTTAAGGGGTGAATGTACTTGTGAATATGAACAATTTTCACTATGTGGACAAACCTCTGAAATCGCAAAAAAATATCAGCTGTTTCATACAAAAGGTAAAATTTTTATTTTTATATGATATATACCACAACTCGGCATTTGGTTTTCTAAATTGAAAATTTTTAAAAATGGAATCTAATACGATCGTCACATAGGATCGCTGGCTAGCACAACTACTACCTCCGGCAAACTCGCGTCAATGCTCAATGCAAAACAAAGCAGTTTCGAATTGACGTTGCTTCGAAAAGTATAAACTGTCAGTGCAATGCGATTGTGATATAGTTTTGACCTGGCTTTGGATTTCAAATATTGATACTGCATTACTGTTGACCCTTGCTCGTTAATTTGGACTCTGTTCAAGCCCTTTGTTGTGGATTTCGTCGATATGACCGAACGTACGCAGAGAACTGTTCTAAATAGTCAGACACGTGAGTTCGTAATACGCCTTCGTAACTATTTCGATCGTGAAGCTCAAAATGGAGGGCCAATTTTACCTATAACGTCAGTGGTTGAACGCGTAGCTGATGCGCTTAATATTGGACAACGAACTGTTAGACGGATAACTAAAAAAAAATATGGCGAGACTGGCACAGAAGAAAATAAACTTCACACACCAAAAAAGAGAAAACGAGCAAAACCAGTCGTAGGCATCGATAGCTTTGATGCCGATGCTATCCGAAGACATGTTTACGGCTACTATTTACAGAAGGAGTATCCAACAAGAAAAAAGTTGGTGCATTCACTGAAGGAAGCTGGATTATTCTTCGGTGGGGAAAGTTCTTTAACGAAGATTTTGAAGACCATTGGATTTCGATACAAAAAATGTAACAAACGCAAAATATTGATGGAAAGATTTGATATAGCGATGGCAAGGTATACTTTTTTACGGCAAGTGAAAGAAATCAAAAATTGGCAAAATGTTGTGTTCTTGGATGAAACATGGCTTAATGCTAACCATACTGTAGGCCGTTCTTGGAACGATGACACAGCAGCATCTACTTCCAAAGTTCCTGTAGGAAAAGGATCGCGACTTATAATTTGTCACGCCGGAACCATCAACGGGTTTGTCGAAGGTTCTCTCATGGCTTTTGCGTCAAAAACCACTGGAGACTATCATGAAGACATGAATGGAGAAAAGTTTACTGAATGGTTTACCTCAATGTTGTGTAGCCTCCCTGAACCATCTATTATAATTATGGACAACGCCCCATACCACTCGATGCAAATTGACAAGCCACCTGCCCAATCCCAAAAGAAAGCTGATATCGTCGCATGGCTTCGTAAAAATGGCGTAGATGCAAACATGAATATGTTAAAAGCGGAATTAGTACGTCTTTTAAAAGAAAACAAACCAACCAAGATCCGATACGTCATTGACGAAATAGCATTAGAACATGGGCACAGAGTTATACGGTTACCGCCTTACCATTGTGAGTATAATGCGATTGAGTTGGTGTGGGCTCAAATTAAGGGATATGCTGCAAGACACAATACAGAACCCCCATTTACCACAAAAAAAATGCTAAAATTATTAGAAGAAGCTTGTGAACATGTGACTAAAGGAGACTGGGAAAAGGTTGTGAATAGAACTGTTAAATTAATAAGGGAAGATTATGAAAGAGATGTGAAAATAGATAATATTATAGAAAACGAACATATAATTATTAATGTAGGTGATGATAGCAGTGACGACAGTGAAAATAGTAGTATGGACGAATCTGATTAATTATGGCCTTTTGTGGCACCTTTTTTGGTATCTTTTGTATTCATATGTTTCTTGTGTGCATATAAAGTATGTATATTCATTTTCATTCAAATATTCAGTTCGTTCAAATAAATTAAATAAACATATACATTTTTGTTTTATTAAACCTATTTAATCAGGTACAAAAACAAAACTTAATTGTTTTTTGTTCGAGAATAAATTGACATTCCACATCACTATTGTAATGTGTCAAACCGGCCATCATAGCGTGCCGCTAGTTTAGTTTTGGAACGCTATAACGCAAATTACAATACTGATGTGCTGCGCCACGATAACAACCTGTCAAAGGACAATGGTCTCTGACTTTATCAAAAAATAATAACTTATTACAGATGTGGCACTTCGAAGCGGAACCATGAGCTTTAGCATTTTCTTCTGAAAATATAATTGGTATCTCGGTATTCAAAATACAATATATTTCTTTAACATCTTTAAGAAGAAACTCTATGAACTTTATCACACAATCAGGTCCTCGGTATTGTCTAAACTTATTGAGATTTTCATCAAAAGAACAGACTATATAATATGCAAAGGCGGCAGGAACGTGTAACTGTTGTTTTGCCGTGTAACTACAACAAGGGTTAGGCTCGCAACCATGAAATGGTTTTAATAATGTTTCAAAATCTGCATAAATAACAAAGGGTACATCTTGTTTACGTTGAAAATTTTTAAATTGTACAAAAGTACCTTTTTCTGGTAAAACTGTAGCTACACCACTACAAATGTGATTATTTAAATTAATTTCGGTTGAAAAGAAAAGAAGGCAATCATCACAAAAATAGAGTTTACCGTGGTGTTTTGTAATTTGTCTACCAATGAGACGCGGTAAATTTTTTATGAGAATGTAGTGTGATTTATTACCTTTTTCAATCAAAAGTAAATTAACTTTTATTTTACGTTTAAACTCTGACCTATATATAGGACCTACAATCGTATTACTGTTTTTTAAAGAATATACATTAACAGAAATATTAGAGTTATTAGATTCGAATACCTTAATATCTGCAAATGTAACAGGCGAATTCATATTTTGTATGTTCAAAACGTCACGAAAATGAGGATACGAGGATATACGAGCGCTATTTTTGCTTGTGGGATAAAGCGCCGCTACAATAGACCACAGAAAACAATACGGATCATTATTTTTAATATTGAGACAAGCTTTCTTATTTCTAAATAATCGCGGTAAATCAATATAGCTCGATCCACTCAATGGATCGTACTTATTGACATTTACTTCCAAGTACGAATTGCATAAAAAGGTCCACCCACTATCGCGTTCTTCAAATTCTTGAATTTTTTTTTTAATCGTCTCAATAAGTGTCTGAAATATGCAATCAAATGAGTAGTTTTTAAAAATAACTATATTTTTTGTAACAAATGACTTTGTTTCTTGTTCATTATTTTTGAACAAGAGAAAAGTACCAAAATATTCAAAGTTAACTTTTATACTATCATGTTTACTAAGAGAAGAATTTAAAATACTTTTTACTTTAGAACTAATATTTTCAAAAAATATTTCAGGTAAACTTTGCTCAAATTCTAACGCAAGTATTCTATATGAAGCTATTCTACCTTGGAAAGCAGATGAAATTTTAACAATTCCACTACTTATTTCATTCATAGAGTTACTTTTGTGTATGTTACTGCGGAGATGACCTATCCACTGCTTTTTAGTCACCTCGACTGAGCAAACTTGACAAAAAGGCATTATGAATTTATAAAAATTAGATTCACACCTAAAGAACCGAAAAAACCAATAAAACTAATAAAACCTTTTCTTATAATGTTATTCCTTCATCTTATTACCCAAGTACTACATAGATACATTAAAATTAAAATTAAAGTTGTTTTATTTTTTCTTAAGATTAAAGTTACCCGACATAAATATTGGGTCCGAGTCCTTAAATAATTCGTGCAGATCCTTTACGAGTCGCTGCAGTGCTTTCCACTGCGACGAGTCGTCTTCCACCGAGCACGCCAAACGCAGCAGCGCTTTCTTCCAGCGCTCGTCCGACTCGGTAGTCTCAGCGTCGCAGCGGTCGTACACGCGCAACTCCAAATAAAATGGTCCTGTCGTAGGCACGCTCCGTCTCTGGACGCCGTTCGCGACCCTGTTCACGATAAATGATGGTAACGACTTCACTGCACCACCTTCATCGTCGTCCGATTGCAGACCGAAGATGTCCAAAACTTTTCTTTTCTGGCTTCTAAAAATAAAACAAAAATATTAGTAAACTTATTAATAAAAACTAGCACGATTAAACTAAACTAAACTGGGATTCGAACCCATAACTCTTGAAATACTAAATATGACAAACACACAAGTTACACTATAAAGTCGTAGTAGCTCAACGGTTAGAAACGCGCTCTGAAATAAAGTTAACAAATATAGATAATTAAATATTACCTTGCTGGTTCATCGCTCGTTTGCTTGCTGGTTACTTTTGCAGACGTGGAGGACTTCCGGGGTTTTTTCACCTTCGCCGGTGGTACTGCAAATTCATATTCTGAATCAGACCTAAAATAGAAAAATATTAGCAAATCATTTCATACCTAAATAACAATAATATATAATAATAAAATAAAACTTTATTTGGTTCAAAAACACAATTTACAAAAAATAATAATTATGAGAACCAAAAGGACTCAGCATCTGTTGGAAACACACCTTAATATATTTCCAACGCTGATATATTCTGTAGAAAACCTTGTGTTATGTACCATAAAGCATTGACGACAAATACGCTACTAAAATAAATTAAACAATAGAATTTAAAACTAAAGAAACAAATTAGTAAAATATTTAGATTGTATTAATTTATAATTACTATAATGAGGTATTATCAACTAATTGATTTCATAACGCAATCACTATGCTGCGTTAAATTTAGTTTTTAAACTGAAGTTAAATATTGATTTTAACACTTACGTACATTATGAGTAGTGGTGACGACTGTAGCAGGCGGGAGGCGGCTCGCAGGCACTTGCAAGCGTTTAGCTTTGAAAACTCTGTCCACGACTCGTTGACTTGAATGAGGTGTTTTCGAAAGCCAGGCTTATAAACGTTCATAACACACTGTAAGCAGTTTTTCCTTAGGGTTCCGTTGTAAAATTAATTTATAAAACACTATTTTAGTATTAAATTAAAAACTTTAAAATGCAAGTTTGTAAATTCTGAAAATATATAGAAGGTATATAGATAGTAGTAGGGGCCCTACATAAAATTATATTTCCCTTGCTTTTGTCTGCGGCTTTGCTTGCAAAGAGAAATGAATAAATTATATGACAGTGATTCATTTGTGTAGTGCGTAAAAAAATTTCATCTTGTCGTTTCAGCTAGATGAGTTACAAACTTACCCACGCACACACAACATCTTACACATTTATTATAATACATAGTAGGCTTTTTATTTTATTATTATTATTAAGTCGTTATATTTAAGTATTTGTATTGAATATATTAATGTTCATTTATATACACGGAACCCAAAGTTATCGTTTAGACTCAAACTTGCAATTCAAGGTATAACGTTCCACACTGTAAGCAGTTTTTCCTTAGGGTTCCGTTGTAAAATTAATTTATAAAACACTATTTTAGTAATAAATTAAAAACTTTAAAATGCAAGTTTGTAAATTCTGAAAATATATAGAAGGTATATAGATAGTAGTAGGGCCCTACATAAAATTATATTTCCCTTGCTTTTGCCTGCGGCTTTGCTTGCAAAGAGAAATGAATACATTATATGACAGTGATTCATTTGTGTAATGCGTAAAAAAATTTCATCATGTCGTTTCAGCTAGATGAGTTACAAACTTACCCACGCACACACAACATCTTACACATTTATTATAATACATAGTAGGCTTTTTATTTTATAAACTTAAGTCGTTATATTTAAGTATTTGTATTTAATATATTAATGTTCATTTATATACACGGAACCCAAAGTTATCGTTTAGACTCAAACTTGCAATTCAAGGTATAAACGTTCATAACACACTGTAAGCAGTTTTTGCTTAGGGTTCCGTTGTAAAATCTATACTTATAATAAAACTGTAACCGGAAGATTCCTGTACATTTAATATATTTTGAAAATTTTAACTGGGGGATGCTTTATTATCGATACTGAACCCAAAACAGATTTTTATTTAATTTTTGTCTGTCTGTCTGTCTGTCTGTCTGTCTGTCTGTCTGTCTGTTCGCGCATCACGCGAAAACTACTGAACGGATTTAAATGAAATTTAGTATAGCGGTAGCTGATACTCCGGGTCAACATATAGGATAGTTTTTATCCCGATAAAACATAAGGTTACTCCAGGATAGGGGATGAAAGTTTTTGTTGATTTTACTCCATAACTCAGTCAAATATGAACCGATTTTAATAATTCTTTCTTTATTAGAAAGTGTGTACTTTAAAAAATATTTTGTATAATTTTAATGAAGATCTGACAAATATTATCGGAGATAGAGGACAGAACGTCTCTCGGATTTCCAGGTCACTCGCATACGATATATACGTATCATAGACTTATTATAATGATGATACGTATAGATCTTATTACATCCATACCATAGCCATATCATTGAACTCCAGGCCCTAGCTGCTCAACCCTGATGCTGCTGTGAACTGCCTACCTTAATCATGGATATTTACGAACTGTCGATTGTGTACTGATATTGTAGGTGCCAAATATTTCAAATAATATAATGGCGTAGTGGAGCCGAAAAAGAGGCCTCAATTCTGATGCTGCTGGGTACTGCTCGACAATGGTAGGTACCAAGTATGAACTACATAGTGAAGTGGCATAACGCAGCCGTAAAAAATTTCGCGTCTCCGTTTTCCGTTTACTAAAATTTCTCTGCTTTAAATTCATATGGCATCAATCTATTCAGCTAATTTCATTATTTCTCGGTTCGATTTAGAAATTATCCTCCTACCCACAATAAACCAGTAAGCTACAACATTGAACTACTGGTACCAACTTCTTAATACCGATGCTGCTGATGATAATACCCACCTAAATAGTGGCTGTTTACAAAATGTCGATAGTGAATTGATATTGTAGGTACCAAGTGAAGACTACATAGTGGCATAGTGCAATCGTAAAAAATGTCTCACTCACTTCGTTCGCGATAATGTCGATTGTAGATTTCTTTTTAACTGACTTCGAAAAAGGAGTAATCTTTTTTTTTAAATTTTTTATGTATGTTCACCGATTACTCGAAGACCCCTGAACCGACCAAGACCAAGTATGGACTACATAGTGATGCAATGTAATCGTAAACATTTTCGCGCTCGCTTCGCTCGCGTAAATATGTCTTTTCTTTATTGGTATTGTAAGAACAAAGTATGAATGACACAGCTAAGTAGTGCAGCCCTAAAAAATTTTGGGAAATGTCCGTTTTGGATTGCCAAGTATGGACTACATAGTGATGCATCATGCAATGTAATCGTAAAAAAATTCGCGCTCGCTTCGCTCGCGAAAATGTCTTCTTAATTGGTATTTTGAGTATTAACCACGTATGGAGTTTATGTAGGTGCCAAGTATGGACAGTGCTGGTACCAACCCTTAAATCTTGGAGCTGCTGGGTACGGCCCACCTAATTAGTGGGGATTTTGAAACTATCGATTGTGAATTGATATTGTGTGTATCAATCTATTCAGCTAATTTCACTTTCACATAGTGGCGTAGTGCGATCGAAAGAATTTAGCGCTCGCTTTGTTCACGAAAATATCGGTTTTAAATTGCTATTGCAGTTGTTAAGTATGAACTACTAGAGGCACAGTGCAATCGAAATAATTTCGTGCTCGCTTCGCTCGCGAAAATGTCTTTTCTCATTTGCTACTGTAGGTGCCAAATATGAACTACAAAGAAGTGTAGCGCAATCGAATATTTTCGCGCTCGCTTCGCTCGCGAAAATGTATTTTCTTAATTGGTATTGTAAGAACCAGGTATAAATTACATAGTAAAGTACTTGGTGTAGTCCTAAAAAACGCCTACAAAGAAGCGTAGTGTAATCTATACTTATAATAAAACTGTAACCGGAAGATTCCTGTACATTTAATATATTTTGAAAATTTTAACTGGGGGATGCTTTATTATCGATACTGAACCCAAAACAGATTTTTATTTAATTTTTGTCTGTCTGTCTGTCTGTCTGTCTGTCTGTCTGTCTGTCTGTTCGCGCATCACGCGAAAACTACTGAACGGATTTAAATGAAATTTAGTATAGCGGTAGCTGATACTCCGGGTCAACATATAGGATAGTTTTTATCCCGATAAAACATAAGGTTACTCCAGGATAGGGGATGAAAGTTTTTGTTGATTTTACTCCATAACTCAGTCAAATATGAACCGATTTTAATAATTCTTTCTTTATTAGAAAGTGTGTACTTTAAAAAATATTTTGTATAATTTTAATGAAGATCTGACAAATATTATCGGAGATAGAGGACAGAACGTCTCTCGGATTTCCAGGTCACTCGCATACGATATATACGTATCATAGACTTATTATAATGATGATACGTATAGATCTTATTACATCCATACCATAGCCATATCATTGAACTCCAGGCCCTAGCTGCTCAACCCTGATGCTGCTGTGAACTGCCTACCTTAATCATGGATATTTACGAACTGTCGATTGTGTACTGATATTGTAGGTGCCAAATATTTCAAATAATATAATGGCGTAGTGGAGCCGAAAAAGAGGCCTCAATTCTGATGCTGCTGGGTACTGCTCGACAATGGTAGGTACCAAGTATGAACTACATAGTGAAGTGGCATAACGCAGCCGTAAAAAATTTCGCGTCTCCGTTTTCCGTTTACTAAAATTTCTCTGCTTTAAATTCATATGGCATCAATCTATTCAGCTAATTTCATTATTTCTCGGTTCGATTTAGAAATTATCCTCCTACCCACAATAAACCAGTAAGCTACAACATTGAACTACTGGTACCAACTTCTTAATACCGATGCTGCTGATGATAATACCCACCTAAATAGTGGCTGTTTACAAAATGTCGATAGTGAATTGATATTGTAGGTACCAAGTGAAGACTACATAGTGGCATAGTGCAATCGTAAAAAATGTCTCACTCACTTCGTTCGCGATAATGTCGATTGTAGATTTCTTTTTAACTGACTTCGAAAAAGGAGTAATCTTTTTTTTTAAATTTTTTATGTATGTTCACCGATTACTCGAAGACCCCTGAACCGACCAAGACCAAGTATGGACTACATAGTGATGCAATGTAATCGTAAACATTTTCGCGCTCGCTTCGCTCGCGTAAATATGTCTTTTCTTTATTGGTATTGTAAGAACAAAGTATGAATGACACAGCTAAGTAGTGCAGCCCTAAAAAATTTTGGGAAATGTCCGTTTTGGATTGCCAAGTATGGACTACATAGTGATGCATCATGCAATGTAATCGTAAAAAAATTCGCGCTCGCTTCGCTCGCGAAAATGTCTTCTTAATTGGTATTTTGAGTATTAACCACGTATGGAGTTTATGTAGGTGCCAAGTATGGACAGTGCTGGTACCAACCCTTAAATCTTGGAGCTGCTGGGTACGGCCTACCTAATTAGTGGGGATTTTGAAACTATCGATTGTGAATTGATATTGTGTGTATCAATCTATTCAGCTAATTTCACTTTCACATAGTGGCGTAGTGCGATCGAAAGAATTTAGCGCTCGCTTTGTTCACGAAAATATCGGTTTTAAATTGCTATTGCAGTTGTTAAGTATGAACTACTAGAGGCACAGTGCAATCGAAATAATTTCGTGCTCGCTTCGCTCGCGAAAATGTCTTTTCTCATTTGCTACTGTAGGTGCCAAATATGAACTACAAAGAAGTGTAGCGCAATCGAATATTTTCGCGCTCGCTTCGCTCGCGAAAATGTATTTTCTTAATTGGTATTGTAAGAACCAGGTATAAATTACATAGTAAAGTACTTGGTGTAGTCCTAAAAAACGCCTACAAAGAAGCGTAGTGTAATCAAAAATTTTTGCGCTCGCTTCGCTCGCGAAAATGTGTTTTTCTTAGTTGGTATTGTAAGAACCAAGTATGAAGGACACAGTTAAGTAGTGCAGCCCTAAAAAAATTTTGCGAAAATGTCCGTTTTGGATTACAAAGTATGGACTACATAGTGATGCAATGTAGTCGTAAAAATTTTCGCGCTCGCTTCGCTCGCGAAAAATATATTTTCTTAATTGGTATTGTAAGACCTAGGTATAAAGAACATAGTTAAAAACTTAGTATTGTCCTAAAAATTGCGCTCGCTTCGCTCGCGAAAATGTCGCTGTTGCATTGCTGTTGTAGGTGCCAAGTATGGTATACAAAGTGGCGTAGTGCAATCGTAAAAAATGTCGCACTCGCTTGACTCGCGATGATGTCGATTATAGATTGCTTTTGTAGATACCAATTAGTATGGACTACACAGAGGCGTTGTGCGATCAAAAAATTTTCGCGCTCGCTTCGCTCGCGAAGATATCACTGTTCAATTGCTACTGTAAGAGCCAAGTATGAACTACAAAGAAGCATAGTGCAATCGAAAAAATTTCGCGCTCGCTTCGCTCGCGAAAGTGTCTTTTCTGAATTGGTGTTGTAAGAACCAAGTATGAATAACATAGTTATGTACGAATCTATTCAGCTAATTTCACTTTCACATAGAGATGTAGTGCAACGTAGCTTTACTCGCGATGATGTGGTAAAGATTGCTTTTGTAGATACCAATTACTATGGACTACACAGAGGCGTTGTGCGATCAAAAAATTTTCGCACTCGCTTCGCTCGCAAAGATATCGGTGTTCAATTGCTACTGTAGGAGCCAAGTATGAACTACAGATAGGCGTAGTGCAATCGAAAAAATTTCGCGCTCGCTTCGCTCGCGAAAGTGTCTTTTCTGAATTGGTGTTGTAAGAACCAAGTATGAATAACATAGTTAAGTAGTGCAGTCCTAAAAAATTTCGCGCTCGCTTCGCTCGCGAAAATTTCCTGCCCTAGAGCTATGTGTTTTTATAGATGCCACCAGTATATTCAACTAATTTTCCTATCGTTCGGTTTGTATTGGGAATCGCCCTCCCCCACCCTGCATCACTGGACTACATCATTGAAGACCAGTTAACAACTCCTCAATCCTGGTGCTGCTGGGGTACTGCCCACCTAAATTGAAGGTATTTACGTAATTTCGATTGTGTGGTGTGTAATTGTAGGTTTGTAAGTACCAAGTAGCTCTAAAATATAATATAGTGGCGTAGGACAATCCTAAAAACCTCGCGATTAACACAAAGCGATTTTTTTTAATACTTTTCCACGCGGACAAAGTCGCGGGCATCAGCTAGTTAATTTATAAAACACTATTTTAGTATTAAATTAAAAACTTTAAAATGCAAGTTTGTAAATTCTGAAAATATATAGAAGGTATAAAGATAGTAGTAGGGCCCTACATAAAATTATATTTCTCTTGCTTTTGTCTGCGGCTTTGCTTGCAAAGAGAAATGAATAAATTATATGACAGTGATTCATTTGTGTAGTGCGTAAAAAAATTTCATCTTGTCGTTTCAGCTAGATGAGTTACAAACTTACCCACGCACACACAACATCTTACACATTTATTATAATACATAGTAGGCTTTTTATTTTATTATTATTACTAAGTCGTTATATTTAAGTATTTGTATTGAATATATTAATGTTCATTTATATACACGGAACCCAAAATTATCACACTAGGTTCATTGAATGAAGTAAACAGGATGCATCGTATTTCAGTCAGCAATATACCGATTAGCAAAAAATATTTCGCAATTTAAGTTTGATATGTTACTTTACCTACTTATGAAATAGGTGTTTCAATGTTAATATTTGTTCGTGAATTGCATTTGTGTAGTGCGTAAAAAAAAAAATTTCCTCTTGTCGTTTCAGCTAGATGAGTTACAAACTTACCCACGCACACACAACATCTTACACATTTATTATAATACATAGTAGGCTTTTTATTTTATTATTATTATTAAGTCGTTATATTTAAGTATTTGTATTGAATATATTAATGTTCATTTATATACACGGAACCCAAAGTTATCACAATAGGTTCATTGAATGAAGTAAACAGGATGCATCATATTTCAGACAGCAATATACCGATTAGCAAGAAATATTTCGCAATTTAAGTTTGATATGTTACTTTACCTACTTATGAAATAGATATTTCAATGTCAATATTGGAACGAAGTTCCTTACGGCAGGCTTGGAAGAATTTTGATTGAATAGGGATTTTGCTGCGCGACCGAACTGAAAAAAATGTGATAGTAAAACCGTAACGAAAAACCGTAAGGAAAAACCGTAAGGAAAACCCGTAACGAAAACCGCATACACAAGCAAGTATTTCACACATAACACCAATGCCTTGATGGCCTTACGGTTTACACCTCTGATTTTTTATAGAAGGAGTAGGTTCGATCCCGACTTCAGACAATTATTATTTATTTTATTTTTATTATTTATAATTAATTTATAAAAATTTATAATTATTTATAATTTTATAATTTATATTTTGTGAACTTCGTTCCTATCTGGTGTCCCATGACACCACACGGCTTTTTTGTACGGAAGTACGCTTTTTCCCAGAGATGAGACGTCGCTACCAATTTTTCGCTCTTTCCGCCGATGATAATGTATCACCTCACGAGCGCCGCGTCGCCTAGCGCTCAAACTGCTTGCTGGCGTACGCGAGTCGCTTCGGTCGTAACGTGAACATACAATATTTTGTTATGTATATGTTTATTCACTTTCTGAAACAGATCGAAATCGACCCACGGCAAAACCCTATAGAACCCGAACTGAAAACCAATTGAGCAATCACTAAATCATGTTTCGGACGAAATGCAAAACTAATTATAATTATATAATTATATAATAAAAAAACTAATTATATAATTGGGCATTCTAAATCACTAAAGCATGTCTCGTGAACGAAGTGAAACGAGACATGTCTGT
This sequence comes from Oeneis ivallda, assembly GCA_029955525.1. NCBI lineage: Eukaryota > Metazoa > Arthropoda > Insecta > Lepidoptera > Nymphalidae > Oeneis > Oeneis ivallda. The sequence goes on from JARPMR010000015.1 coordinate 2,823,323, forward strand.
GTGTATGACATGAATGATGTTAGTCACAACGACAAACAGTTTGCATGAACGTTTTGCATTCAAATACAATAAATGATGTACCATAGTAAACTGAACAGGTTAGTCGATTCTTGATTATTGAGCGTCTTGAATCACTGTGTCAGTCAAGTCGATTGTGTATTATTGGGCATTCTGAGGCACTGACCGGTAGCGAAGGCGACCTCGCCTTCGCTGCCGGTGAGAGTGGCTCAGAATGCCCAATAATATACTACTCTAGATTAATATTTAAGAAGCTAGTCAGATAAAAAGCATAATGAATTTTGTTCTATAAGTGAATTTTGAGGTTAGTTTGAGAGAATCATATAATACCTACCTGGATCCCTTCACTCTTAAATGAGGATATATTTCAAGGAGTAACCTTTGAACAGACGGCTTATCTAGCCGAAATCTAACTTGGAATTCACCGTCATCCAATATATTGAAATGGTCAACCCTTGTTTTGTAGTTCCTTCGATTAACAATAACACCACTTTCATCATCAGAATCGGAGCTATACCAGTCTGACAACATTTCCAAATCGCTCAAGTCACTATCTGAACGAGACATTTTTCAATTAATTGCAGTTAAAACGCAAAATACGCAAAACTCAAATCTCAAAACAGAACACAACCGGCCGATATCGGGGAGTAAACAAATTTCAAACGACTCGTAACTTTGACAGCTCGTTAGCATTTCTTTTTTTTTATAGAAACACCACAAGCCGTCTTCTACATACATTTGTCTTACTATTCGGTATTCGTAACCCTCCCATCCGTAGGTAGCCAACTATCGGTAATTTAACTTACGAAACGTTTTTTATGGGAACGGTTTTGACTTACGCCTCGTAGTAAATAATACTGTCCGTAAGAAAAACGAATCGTTTCTTGGTTATAGGAACCGGGCATTAGACAATCGGGGGGCTGATCTCACCTGAGGCGTTGTCGCTCCATCGTTTAGTGCGGGGGTTCCAAGTTGCCGCTCTGCCGTCGACCCCCCCTACAGACCGACCCCGCACAGTCGCTATTATTGGCTCCAGTAGCTCCCCGCGGAGAGTTGTGTTGGCTACCGTAATAAAAAATGAACAAAAATTAGATGTCTGCTTTGTATAATTTTGTATAGCATTTGTATCATACTATCATCTTTAGTCACATTTGAAATTAATTATAATGTATGTGTTTTAAACACAAGAAACTAGTTAACGCCATTATTACAATCTATTGAGCATGCTTTTTGAAAAAATCTGTTTTCGTAATTTGAACCTTATTGACTGCTACAAAGTGGTACAAAATAAGTTATGTTTTATTGTGTTTACGGAACTGCGTTTGTGTGCGTTACTCAAATGTATGCGGTACTCGTTTGTGTGCGTTACTCTGATGTGTGCGTTACCCGTTTGTGGGTGTTACTCGGATGTGTGCGTTTCTCGGATGTGTGCGTTACTCGAATGTGTGCGTTACTTGCTATTGTGCGTTACTCGGATTTATATGTTATTCGTTTGTGCGTTACTCGTTTGTGTGCGTTACTCGTTTGTGTGCGTTACTCGTTTGTGTGCGTTACTCGGATGTGTGTGTTACTCGTTTGGACGCAGCTGCAGCATGCCGCCGTCCTCCGACTCACCGAGCTGGAAGCCAATGACCGGCGAGGTGATCTCCATGTTCTTGTCCTCGCGCTTGGTGCTGCGGCCGTAGTAGTCCTTGGAGCGGTGGCCGCGCGCCGGCCCGTCGTCGCGCGCGGGCAGCAGCGGGAACAGCGCCGCGCCGTCGTACACCGCCACCACCAGCTCGGCCGCGCGCTGCTGCAGCATGCCGCCGTCCTCCGTCGCGCTGTACAGCAGCGACTCCGGTATCTGGAATCAACGAGGCTTATAAGGCCAGGGACGAATCGGTTCCCAACTAAGTGCCACTTCAGGATACAGGTTTCGCCTCGAATGAAAAGAGCCACTATCATTAAGCTCTATAATAAATCTATGATTAACACTGGTTTGGGTCTTCTTGACTGACGCAATTTTGGCGCTATGCGTGTATGAGCGTCGCCTCGCGTCGCGCTGTACCACACGCACGTCACGCCGCCGAACCCTTCGCGCACCGGGAACGTGTCTACATACCTGCACGCTAGCGTGTATGAGCGCGTCGCTGACGGTCAGCAGCGGCGCCACGGTGCGGTTGGTGGTGGAGCAGTGCAGGCGCGGAGCGTCGCCTCGCGTCGCGCTGTACCACACGCACGTCACGCCGCCGAACCCTTCGCGCACCGGGAACGTGTCTACATACCTGCACGCTAGCGTGTATGAGCGCGTCGCTGACGGTCAGCAGCGGCGCCACGGTGCGGTTGGTGGTGGAGCAGTGCAGGCGCGGAGCGTCGCCTCGCGTCGCGCTGTACCACACGCACGTCACGCCGCCGAACCCTTCGCGCACCGGGAATGTGTCTACATACCTGCACGCTAGCGTGTATGAGCGCGTCGCTGACGGTCAGCAGCGGCGCCACGGTGCGGTTGGTGGTGGAGCAGTGCAGGCGCGGAGCGTCGCCTCGCGTCGCGCTGTACCACACGCACGTCACGCCGCCGAACCCTTCGCGCACCGGGAACGTGTCTACATACCTGCACGCTAGCGTGTATGAGCGCGTCGCTGACGGTCAGCAGCGGCGCCACGGTGCGGTTGGTGGTGGAGCAGTGCAGGCGCGGAGCGTCGCCTCGCGTCGCGCTGTACCACACGCACGTCACGCCGCCGAACCCTTCGCGCACCAGGAATCGCTCAACGGCCAAGTTTATCTAGAAAAAAAAATCTTATGTGTCAAGACTCAGGATTCAAACAAAATACCACTTGCAAACAGAAGAACGTTATAAGCACACAATCACAAGCTCCAACGAATTCAATCCGCTGACTGCCCTTGACACGCACGTATTTATACGGCTCCGATATAAAAGCAAACTTAACACCAAATTATTAACACGTTAAGCGCCAAGTGTATCTCCTGATATATATACCCTATGTTTTCGTCATAGGCCAGTGTATACCAGGACTTACACAGCTAGTGGGTATGTTTGGTGGCTGGTGTAACTTGTGACATACATCGCAGCATTGATTTTGTATGGGCGTTTTGAAGCCCTGGCCCTGAAGAATTGTTTGGTACCCGTGGGTTGTAAATATCTCAAAAACTTAGGAAATTATGTCTAAAAGAAAAAAGGTAGTAATTGATATAGTTTATATAGTTGGGTTGAGGATTTTTGAAAGCCCTAGCACAATATATACCTATGATTGCAACTGGTAGCCCAAATAGGCTACCGTCTATTTGGGCTGCCAGTTGCAATTACCAGCCCTAGTTTGTTTTGTTCTTGTCTAATGCTTTGGTCTATTATGGTGTAAATTGTGTTCACTTTTTTTGTTGTCAATAAATAAATAAATATTGTAGTTGTTTCCGGAACTGGCTAACACCCTAACAATGTTGTACTTTTTGGGAATGATATTATGTGCGTGACCAATTTTTCTCTCGACCCTTAAAAATTTTAAAAGAATTAGAAAATCCTTTGAAAATTCGATCCAATTTTGTACCACCTAGAAATTATTGTGGTCAAAAAAATATATATTAAAAATATAATTTTGTCAAACTTCTCTAACCTTGTGCGCCTCAACATTTCTGGTGAACAAAGATAGATCCTCTGCAGCTTTGACCAAGTCTGTACACGATCCATACAGGGTCTCCGCGCGAGTCATCACCGGAACTGATATGTTCATAGCTGAGCTGATCACGTCCAGAAGCTTGGAACCTGAAATATTTCATATTAATACGTCAGCCAGAGAAGATATGTAGAAGAGCAGGGTAACCACTATAGCTCAATGACTCTCGAAGCTGAATATGGAATGGGCTCAGACGCTCAGAGGGCTTATGCAGATGGGCTTAGAGGTTCTTAAGATGATGGAAAGCTGCCCTCACAGCATCAGCCAACGCGACATAAGGTGGACAGGTAGACTTACAAAACTACTACTTATTTGATTTTGATGTGTTGAATTTACGAATAAAGATTTGATTTTCCAGTAGACAGTAATTCCACTAATATTATGAAATATGTGAAAGTTTGCGAGGATGGATGGATGGATGTTTGGTACTCTTTCATGCCTCAACGAATGAACTAATCTGGCTGAAATTTGGAATGGAGATAGTTCATACCCGGGATTAGCTCATGGGCTACTTTTAATCCCAGAAAATTACAGATTTCCCGCGGGAATTAAAAACCTTAATCCACGCGGACGAAGTCGCGGGCAAAATCTAGTAATAAATAATTAATTATGAACACATGCCATAATATTATAATTAGAATTTTTGAAAAGAACAAACATCTAACTTATTTCTGGTTCTTCTTGTTTGGAAACTCATTGTGAATTGTTGGTAGATTCACTTGATAATTCAAAAAAGTTTATTTTAATGACTCCACTTCTTTCATTCCTTAGTTAACTATAAAACTTACCCAAATTAGTCTCCTCTGATATATACTGCATATAATTCCTTATAGCCTGAGCGATAAACATGACATCATCCGCATCGGAAATTTCAGCCAACGGATATGTCTTTTCTTGTATCAACATAGCCAACCTTTCAGTTGCATTCACAGCTGAATATTGCACTAAACTAACATTCAGCAAGGCAAATTGCTGCAATAATTTCGTTATATTGCTTATATATGAGCACTGGGTAGTATTTGCTTGACTCCATGTAGCGTTTGCATTGCAGTATCTATAGGCAAAACCATCACCACTTCTGCAAGGTACAGATGCAGTTCTATTCAGCAACAATTGAGGCCAGGAGTACAGTCCTTTATTGCCCACGGTGTGATCAGTCTTACAATACTGGGTCTGATTAGACAAAACCAACACTTGTATCGTATAATTGTGTTTAATATGATTCTGATCATTATACATACAAGTCCAATTCCCCATATGATAACCGCTTATATTGGAAAAAAATACTGCTGTCTCTGCAAGACCTTCCTCTTGCATGTCAGTGTTCGTTATATTAACATCACATATTTCTAGCATCGGATGGTGCCACTTTAACTCGTACTTTGCAACGATAGATGCAAATGGGGCACTGCAGGTAAGTTTTAGAGCGTCTCCTACAAACACAACTTGGTCGTGACTTGGCTTAACTATTAGTGTGTTGGAAGGCAGCACACTCCCACATACTGATAGGTCGAGGAATATTCTCAGTTTGCGCACAGTTTTGCTGGCCATGTTTTCCGGGAAGGCGCACTTTGGGCTGCCGACGAGTTTGACGCTGGTATTCCTCGCCCAGTCTCCCACCCAGAGAAGCTTGCAGTCACATATGAGAGGGTTATCTGTTATGTCTCTGAAAAACGAAATAATACCAGATAGTGCAATGTCAGAAACTAAAATGTTTCTTCTATTCAGACTAGAGACCCGCCCTGGCTTCACACAGGTAGTAGAGCATAATATTATGCCTACATATGGTTTTTCTGTCGTAGGGTCTCATCAGTTGTCACAGCAGGTAGCTTGATTTTTACGACATTTTCAACAATTGTTGTCATATTTCAACTTATTTACACAAAACCTTAACAAATTATACACTAAAACCTTCTCCATGACCATCTATTGGTGAAAATGGCATAAAAATCCATTCAGTAGTTTTTGAGTTTATTGCGAACAGACAGACAGACAGAAGTGGCGCAGGATTTTATTTTATAATATTGTATAGTGATTATCTAAGAACATCTATAAATATATCTCGTTTCAATCTTGTCTCAAGTCTGAGCCAATTCATAGAACACTCTATAGATTTTAGACTAAAGCTTAGATTTTTAAATTTTTGAGTAAAGGAAAATCCAGGCCTAGGCTGAGATTGGCACTCTCACTCAGCTCAGTCTCAGGACTAAGTTAAAATGAGACAGATTTATGTCAGAACATATTTGTGTCTCATTTTAACTCTATCTTGAGTCTTGAGCAGAGCCAGAGTACGATCTATAGGTATCTGACTTAGCCCCTAGCCTAAACTGGACTTGAAAGGACATCTTCATCTTTAGGCCGAAATTAGGATTGTTTAGTAATTATAGAAGTAAAATTATAATATTGAGTACTAGCTGATGCCTGCGACTTCGTCCGCGTTTAAAATCCCTCGGGAACTCTTTGATATTCCAAGATAAAAAGTAGCCTATGTCACTCTTCAGGTACCCAATTATATCCATGCAAAAAAATCACGTCAATCTGTAGCTCTGTTGCGGGGCATAATTTAAGGACAAACTAACAAACAAACACACTTTCGCATTCATAATACTAGTATGATGTACTCACAATTGTTTCAAGCCCACTAGATAGTCGAAAGTGCCCAAACTCAACACTGAAATATGGTTCTGGGATAAAATCAACCTTTCCAAGTTGACCAGACTCTTGAACATTTCCTTGTAAATGTTGCTAATTTGATTGTGGGACAGATCCAGTCTTTGTAGTGATGTCATGTTGTAGAACGCATCCGACTCTATCAAAGATATTTGGTTCCTGCTAAGGTCCCTAGAAAAAAAATAATACCAAAGTTAGATTTTGTTTTAAATGTAAAAAATAGCAGAATTAATTCTACACATGTAACTTCTGTGAAGCAGTGATAGCCTAGTGGTTAGGACTGTGGTCTTCCATTCAGGAGGGGGGCTGACTTTTCCAAGATATGTGAGTTTAAACAATTAAATATCACATGCTTCAATGGTGAAGAAAAACATAGCGAGGAGACCCATGCTTGAGAGTTGCTGATAATGATGATGATTAAATTCACCACCTGGTGTGGGGTCTGCCAACACTGCGTTTCCCGGTGTGGGGTCGCCACTCCAACACCTTGGGACCCCAACAACCATCAGCTCTTCGAACTATGTAAATATAGCACATTAGTTATATTCTACTGTACAGATTTTTTTTTATAAAAAATATTAGTCAAATTGAAGTTGACTAATATCCTACGTATCCCCTCCAACTAAGCGGAAAGCTTGTGCTAGGAGTGGGTACGACAATAGTGCAACGGGTGGGATTCGAACCTGCAACCTTTCAGTTTTCAGTCCGCACCTTTAACCATTGGGCTATTGAGGCTCTAAATGTCCCTTGTTTAAGAAAACTGTACCTGTTACTGTGTATAAAACTGTAGGCTTTTCAGATTTCATTCCAACCCTTGTACTGCTGAGCTACTGGGTCTGATATTTCTATATTCTATAATATTAAACTACATTTTCACAGATAATTACAATTCTGCTTAGTGTTTAACACAAATTTATCAAATTAACACAATTTTATAATATTATCAAATAGATATAAAATCTAGATCTAGATAAGATACTTACAATTTTTGTAAGTTTGGCAGATGGAGCTCTCTTGATAAAGTAGAAATTGCATTTCCAGACAGGTTTCTGAAAACAATGTCAATCAATTAAAATCTAAGTAAATAAAATAGAATATTATAATACAATTATTTATAAATGTTAAATGATAGGGTTTAAGCAAGAAATTGCAGCCTGATTGCCCCAATTTATTGCTTAAACCCTGGATGTAGAGCCTTGTGGTATTGGTAGACATGTGGGTTTTCCCTATTAACATAGATCTAGTAAGAAAGGATTTCTAGAATACTTCAGTTATGCTGTTTCATTTATAGAATACAAAGCTATAATTTACAAGTATTATATTGTTTCAAACATATCTTTTCTTTCAACCCATAAGCATTGAAATTTGTAACAAATGATTATTTTCATAATCGTCAGAATACATTGTATTTTGTAACAGAACAATAATTACTAAAAATAATCTAAAAATACTTCAGTTTATGTGAGAGCTCTTACAACCACACTAACTGTAAGCAAAGCCACCTGTTGTTCAGATAATGTTTATTAATTCAATGTAAGTGCCTCACAGGAAACTTTATTGTTTTAAAGCCAGCCTTTCACTGAAGAGCTAAGCTTTTACTGTGCAATAGGTTTTATTTGAACTACTGGCCTTCCATACTTAATTAATTTGTTCCTTGACTGAAAGAACTGTGAAGGCCTTATGGTTACAAAGTGAAAGATCTTTATCTAATGGTAGCTTTTTGATTCCTAGTCAGGCTAAGTTGTATTTTAATAACTATTTTTATAATATTACTATCACACTTTGTCAGAGGGTTTTTGCTCAAAAATATATTGCCAAGTAAGTACCCAGTGTCATTACAGACTGAAAGCTGACTGAAAATTACAGATAGAATGCAGCTTTACTACAATATACTGTGCAGTCAGACATTGCAATTAATATCAACTGCAATTATATTGCATCCAGATGCAGTCTGTTAGTCTAGACACTAGAACCTCGATGTCAGTGGTGATAGCGAAATGTTTATTTACAAGTAATATGATGACTTACAAGCTAACAACATCCATCCAAAGTTTGCTCAGATCTATTTCCTTCAACTCCGTTATCTGCGCCGGGGTACCGCCGCAACTCAACTTCAATAGTTCTCTTGGTTGAGACTCCACCACTCCTTCGCCAGACCGGTTCCCCTTGCACGAACATAGTGACGGGCAAAATCCTAGCGCACCCTCCACTACGAGGAATAGTGCAACTAAATACAACTTCATTTTGCCCATTTCACGTAAATACATGATGGCACAAAGCCAAAATACGTAAATATAATCACATCTTTGCAGATTTTTCACTATAACATCAATGTCACCACGCGACACTCACAATTTTCAGTAGTAATATCAAATGGATTTATTTTGAAGTAATTTAAAAACATTTAATGTTTGGCACTGATTTAATTGTGATTAGAAAAATAAACAATAGTTCAACTTCAACCGTACACAAACGAGCGCTCCGACATTTGTAAAATTGACTGGACTGAACCATAGACCACGAACAGACTGAAGTCTGAACCATGGTAGGTAGGAAATAGATGGAGATGAAGTATATAAAGTAACTACTAGTCAAGCCGGGTGCCATCCGCCATTTTATGAGCCTTATATACAACACATTATGTATTCACTCTTATTGGTTGAACTTCAGCTGTCAGCCTGTCAAGTAGTTGCGTGTTATTGGATTTGTGTCAATGGAGTATCGACTTGTCGATATTATTATAGGTGACGTTAAACGACTTGAATAAATTCTAATGCATTAGGTACTGCTCATCACCATATTATCAGATAATACAAGAAGTTTGGTGTTTATAGTTGAAATTTATATCATTTGTCCGGTTATTTTAATACTTCACATAAATAATAAATGCTAGAATCTAATACCTCTATATAATAGAATATGATAATGTCCGTGTTTTCTGCTGTCGTTTCCGGCTAGTGAAAACTTAAAGAAAAAAATGGATGGGTGCTATAGGCGTGGAAAATATAAATATAACACACATCCCTCTACATAAAATATGAAAAGATCGTGTGATACATTTCTTTTCTGCGGTAAGAGCAAGAGGTGGATTCAATAATAATCCCTGTGCAATTCAATTACCGATTTTAACCGATTTTTATAAAACTTCGTAACTATCTGTAATTTGGTCCAACTTAAAAGATAGGATAGTTTTTCAATTGGGATAGTTTATTTGTTTTATTTATATAGATAAGAAGCGGTACGAAGTTCGCTGGGTCAGCTAGTAATATATATAAATTACGTGTCACGTTATTTGTCCACGATGGACTCCTAAACTATTTAACTTGTGTGATAATAATATATTGTGTGATATAAAATTAAATTTAAATTAGATCAAACTTCGTTACTATTCTGTTATTTAGTCCAACTACCTTCATGGACTGAACAGACAAAAATCAAAATACTGATTGATTAAAGTTGAACCATAGACTAGAGTCTAGACAACCCTAGACGACGTAATTTAATGATGATTGATAAAGGCTCAATAGCCCAACTGAGACCAACCCAATAACCATGAGTAAAACGTAGTATACTTCTCTGTCTACGGGTAAAACGCATTCTTCTTCTTCTTTGACAACCTCTATAGACCGTAGACGTCCACAGCTGGACAAGGGTCTCCTTCATGGACTTCCACTGTGCTTCAGTCTTGCATTATTAATAGATTTTTATATCTATGGATTTCAACAAAAACCAATAGAAAAAGGCTCAGAAGGGCTGGAACCCAGAGCCGTAAAGCCAGTTAAATAAAAAAAAAACCAGTAGAAAAAAAAGCAAGAATCCGTTGTCAATGAAAGTAATTCAAAATTTCAAAACAACTTCAAAAAGCGAACCGTCATATTTCAGAAGTTTGTTCAAAAGTGGTTTTAAAAATAAACTAAAATTTTCTACATAAATGTATCTTTGAAGAATCATGTCTAGTGCCAGAAGTTCATGCGATGACGACGACGAAACGCAACGGTGCATACCTTCTTTTATCGAGGCACGACCACCGCTAGTGTTAAACCCTTTCATGAGGCCTAAACCTCAAAAAGGAAAAAAACTTTTTTGCGACCTCTTGGAGGACTCAGATTCCGAAGACCCGGATTTAGTGCAAGTGTATCTAAGGTTGAAGCCATGCAATACTCCTAGCAACCTTTATGAAGTCCATTCGGAGCGCTCTTTGATAACATCGTTAGATACCACAACCGCGGGTCATGGAAGACGTACTCAGCATAATGTCTCTAAAGTGTATACGTTTTCGCATATTTTTGGACCAGAATCCAGTCAAGAAGTAAGTTTGATATTTGTATTACTAACTGATGTGTACGACTGGGTCTACTTGGATTTAGGTCTTAAGAAGAAATTTATCCTTCATGTAAACTTTACCGTCTATTTTCAGCTTTTCACAACTGGAATTTCATAATTCCTATTATTATCTTTGGCACTTATTAATGAGTAGCTGATGGTCGTTCGGGTCCCAAGGCGCTGAAGCGGCGACCCTGCACTGGGAAGCACACTGTTGGTAGACCCCTCGCTAGTTGGACTGATGACATCAAAGAAGTCGTAGGATTCAGGCGGCGCAAGACCGAGGCCTGTGGAAGTCCATGTAAGAGACATTTGTCCGACAGTGGATGTCTAATCGGTTGATAGAGAATAGGAAGAAGAATTATTATTGCCAAATGCATTCCAAGGGACCAACCAGTAGATTGCTTTATAATCCTTCTAATATTATATTATGCAAAAGTTTGTGAGGATGTTTGGATGGATGGATGTTTGTTACTATAGAGTAACACTCCACAACAAATGAACCGATTTGACTGAAATTTGGAATGGAGATAGCTTATACCCAGGATTAACACTAGGCTACTTTTTATCCCAGAACATTACAGAGTTCCCACAGAAATTAAAAAACCTTGCTCCGCACGGATGAAGTCGCCAGCATCATCTAGTGCAATATAAAGTAACCCTCTCATTAATTATTATTAAACACTGCCCAAGTAACACAAACGTGCTGCATAAAGTTTGAGTAACAACAATCATTAAGAGCATACGCTGAATACTAAGCTGAATAACTTCTGAGTACTGTCTATTCAGATGTTATTCAAACAAAATAGGCCCCAATTTAAAATGTTTTACGCTGAATATCACCTGAGTAACATCTTCAAATAACGGTACAATTAGCTTTATAACTTTTGAATAACAGCCGACATTGCTCAAATTAAGCTCTTGCTGCTCAGTTATTCAGTTGAATTGAATAGGTTATTGTATTAAGAATCTATAAAGCATTTAAGTCTTTTTTTTACAATTATTCAAATAGAATTCACACAAATTGTGAAAAATTAAGTGCAAGGAAGTGAAAAATGCGAACACATTAATTGCAGACAATTCATATAAGTGTTATAAAATCGGTAAGTAAACTTTAATATTTACGTCGAGTTAGGTCGGTTACATGTTATAATTGCTAGTGCGCAAGTAATTTTGTCGTGAATAGTATGTGTTTTTTTTGATTATGTATGACGCGCCGCGACAATAATCAAGTTAACTGATTGTGAATAGTATTTTCATACATATATCCTAAGTCTGACAAACGTACTTGTGACGAAATTCCTGATCCTAATAATTTAAACGCAACAAAATAAGATGAATCAAGCTAAAAAACGTTGTAGTTATCAGTTTAAGCATTTTGATGATAATCATAAATTAAAATCACAAAAGATTTTAATGGAGATTGATTATTTTGTTTTTATGCTGAATAAAAGTGCCCACAAGTCTAGTCAATAAGCCATAATTTGAATAAGAATGGACACATTACACCAAATTCTGTATATATATTACATAGGTGACCACATTTATTAATTCCTTACATTTTTAGGGTTCTCTAATCGGACAAGTAAAACTCATATACTGGCTCTACATGATGGGCCATCAATGCTGGCCATCATACTAAGATGGGTCAGCGTGCATAAAGATAAAAATAAAGATTGTTGTTTTTCATAACTAAGTATTATGCGTTTCGTTTTAATCATTTTATGAGCTGCGGATGTGTGATTTTCGACCATAGATAGATTAAGTCAAGTAGTCCGCACTCCGCGGTCCACACGTCCGAATCCGCAAGCTAGGCGCACTCGCTCCGTATCCCACTCTCGCGCCTGCGCGATCGCCTCGTTTTGACTCGGTTCTCGAATCTACGCGCGACGACGCCTAGGTTCGAGAACCGAGTACTGATGTAGGTCGCAGTAGGCACTCGGCAACCAGCCGGCGCGGTTGTGACCTTGCTATGAGAGTGCGCACAAGCCTCAGGAGTTAGCTAAACAATTAACAACGCGGTTCCCAAAATAAATATAAGTTCGCGTGACTACCCAGTTCGCAAAACATTGCACGAGGTCCGTCAATGTGTAGGTCTTTTATTATGTTGTATTTACACTTAAATACCTACCTATATATAATTGTATTATACCAATAACTGTAAGTATGTTTTGTTTCAGAAAAATGTCTTTTAAAATAGTCTCAACACTTCGTAGGGGTCGCCGAGAATTGTGTACTGTACCGTCCCAATGGGAGCACAGAGGACAGCTTCGATGGCCAAGATATAATGTAGATACATTAATAAAAGACAGTAGTGTCCAACCTCGTGCAGATTGGCTTACGATGAGTTGTTCCTTAAAACGAAAAAATTTTCAAAGCTATGTAGACGCCGAAGAAGAATTGGCAAATATGTTAAACAAAACAGACACTGACACAGACTTTGATCAGATCAGCTCTGCTCAAACATATCGTACAATACCGAATTCTTCAGTTGAAAGTCCAGATTACAACTCCATGGCGCAAGATTTGGTATGTACCAACCTATATATTGTCTTCTCTCTCACCTATAGTATCTATGTGTGTAGAGTAGTCTACTAGTTGACCGCCTCATAAGGAACCTGTGTGCCAAATTTGAAGTCTCTAGACCCAGCGGTTTGGGCTGTGCGTTGATATGTCAGTGAGTCAGTATAGGTATCTTCTTTTATATATTTAGATATTTTGTTGTAGATGGACCCTATGCAGGCGAATATAATTGCTCCCAGTCAAACACCAAATCCTGTGATTACTGATGATGGTGTAATCTATGAAGTAATCTCCGAAGGAAGGCAAATTGAAAGTGTAACGCAGCAGCCACTTGATGGACACCAAACCCTAGAAGCGATCAACAATATATACGCAATACAACAACATATAATGGAAAATCAAAATAAAATTATTAAAAAACTATCAGAAATTTCTGTCCAAATCGAAGAAATAAAAAATAATCGACAGCCATTAAATGTAACACCATTATGTCAGAGTAAAGGTACAGTAGAAGCGGAATCCTTTATGATAAGAGCTATCAATGACATTAGCAACTTAGAAAACCTAGAGCACGAGCTCTCAAACAAGGACACATTTGAGAAACTCAGACAACAATACTCAATTGTATGTAGCGAGTCACGAGGAAATGGTATTAACTGTGCTTACAGGCTGCTTGATTTATTATTTTCGAAGGATTTTTTATGCAAATGTTCTTGGACTGGGGGTAGCCGTAATTCAGTTGATGTAAAAATAGGGTTTAAGGCGTTTAAAAACGTAATACACTTTTTTTTCACCCTAGTTAAATCGTGGGATTCATCTTTTACAATGCAAGAAAACGAGGCATTCTTTAAAACGGTGTTGAGAAATGCGTTAAAACGAAAAGAAATGAAAAATATTCGCTCTTCAGCAAAGAAAAGCAGGGTAAAACGTAATAAAGAAAATCAACAAGGAGAAGAAGAGAATGAAGAATCTTTGTGTTAGAATAAGTTTGTGTTCATGTTATTTTGTTAAGTTGGTACGATACACGGCCGCGAAAATTCAAATTTTATGGCCGCAAAACTTATTGCCATAAGCATACGATGTATAATTATTAATTACTAATTAGCCTACTATTTTCGAAAAAACTAAATAAAAATTGAATTTTCGCGGCCGAGTGAATCGTACAGCTGCCGGCACGTAACTTGGCAAGGTTTTAGCGAGGTGGGCCTCGCCTCGCCTGTCAAGTTAAGTGAAGAGAGCAAGTGCAAGACAGATGACAACTGATCAACCATTTCGTTTAGCACGCTCGGATCCCGTTACCTCGTTCCCCGCGCCTTGCTCGGTAACCAAAGAGACCCAAAAGCATGTTATGCGCATCTTTACGACTATTGCCAAGTTACGTGACGGCAACTGTACCACTTTAAGTTCTTTTTCTATTCTTCATACTTACTAATGACATAATCTCGTGTTTGTGATTTTAAATGACAATTTTGTAAGTGTGTATTTTAGTCTTAAGATTTTAGAGAAATAAAAGATTAAACTTTTTACTTAAATGTATTTTATTTCCAATCTATATAGATAATGTATGCAATAGAGGTATGAAATATAAGTCAGACTTGTATTCGTTACACACGAATTTAAATTTTACTTCTTGAGGAGTTAGGCATATTGAAGTTCGTGTGTTTGTTGGTACTTTAGACTTATAAATATTAAAGTAGCTTGATTTTAGTGGCAGGTTAAAAACATCAGTCAAACCTGAAACTTTGAAACCATATAGAAAAATAGTGTCATTTTCTTTAATTATTTTCTCGATTTCTATTACGTCATTATTTGTGCTCATAAAAAACTTGTCTTTGCTTTTGGTGTTCAACTTGAATTCCTTAAATTGAATTTCAGTCCTGTTTTTGTAACTTTTTATTTCAAAATCACTCTTAGTCTTTTTTTCATTACTTGTAATATTTTTTCTTACTCCAGTTTCTTCCTGAAGCCTATTTGCTACTTGCCTCAAAGGACTTTTTCCATCTCTGAGCATTTTCTTAATCAAGTATAGCTTATTTTCAAATGGATAAGCATTGAAAGTCTGAAGGGGCCCGAAATTTTGCACTTCATCTACCACATGAACTAAGTTATGAACATTACTAGTAACATAATCAGGACCATAATGATCCTTGTAGTGTTCAACAAAATATAATAAAAGATTTTTGGCCAGTGGCAATAGGTTTTCGTACAACTTAGAAGAACATATCGTTATACCGCAAAATAAATATAAAAAATGTGAGTAAGCACTTTCACGCAGCACCTGCGGCAATATAATAATGCTCAAATAATAAAAAAATGTTCTATATTCCGATGCCTTCCAGTAGGCCAGTTGATCCAAACCTCTCATAGATCGGTGAATCTCTGAAGTTAATTGGCAATTATTCAAAAACATTGTGACATGATTTATATCTCTAAAGCACCATTTAGTAACATATTTACCAAAATTACCATCACGCCATCCGACTAATAACCTCTTCATAACTCCTAAGTCAATCAAATGTAAAGAGTCTGCAACTGGAACGTCTTTGATCATATCTATGGGTAATTGTAACAAAGGGGAATCTGTTTTATGATGTAGGCCATACATTTTCTTGCGAAATTGGTCGTCTTTTCTATCAGGGCATCGGCTATCAGGAAAAACTACAGTGTGAGACTGATGCGAATATTCACCTGTTGTCACACACTTCAGACAACCGTGTTTCCCATTAAAGTTACACACACCTGAAAACAAATAGGAAGGAGAATAATGCAGGTCCAATGAATGAAAACTCAGTGCAGTAAAATGGTGTAAATAGAAATCACGGGGTGAATAGAGAAAGATCTTGGGAATTTTGTAAGAAGGCTGTAACAAAGCGACTTCTTTACTATTGTGTGACTTTTTTTATCACACACAATATACACACAAATAATCAGAGTAATTGTAATATACTAGCACATTTTTATAAAACTTAGATACAGGATTTACTTACCTTTTATGTAGGCTCTAGCTGGAGAATCACAAATAAAACATCTTATTGAAACGGTAATTTTTTTTTCTTGTACTTTAATACCTTCTTTCAACAAAATATTCATTTCAGAAATGAAATCTTCTAAATAGATTTTTAAATCTTTTGGTTTTCCAATACCATAATATATACCAATGACGAATGGCGGCTCATTTATTTCATGTATATTGCACAATATTGGCCAAAATTCTTTCTTGGAACTATTGAAAATTGGTAAACCATCTATGTTTATATTCAGTGATATGTTTTCTGGCACAAGATTTGACTGAGGATTTATTATCTCTTTAAGTGTTTCAATGAGGCCATTGTGCCAATATTCCCCTTGCTCTATAGATTTTATGCAGACTTGTCTTGGTGTATTTAAAATTGTCCTTGGATCATTAGGTAAAATATCTGGGAATCTTTGATTTAATATTTCGGTCAAGTGCTTTAGTGCTACTTGTGTGATTCTTTTCTCGACAGCCCATTTTCTAATGTTATCTCGAAATATTAAATTTTTCATGTATTCGGTGCATTGTTCTTCTTCGATATCTGTACAGCTGCCATCAGATGTACAGTGCTCTTGGGTGTATTCATGCAAAGTATGATTTTTTTTTTGTACGGAACCTTCTTCGCACGGTAACAACACGTGCTGGCTGGGGCAGAGCTCATTTTTGTGCACACTTTTGCCATGACCAGAAACACTTGGACAATTGGTACTTGTTATGTTTAAATATTCTTTTAAAATTTTTCTTTTAATATTACCCATTCTTTTACGTTTTTTCCAAGATTTTCGGTCCATATTGATGCAAACTTAACGTATTAAAATAAATGTGTGCAATATATATAAGATTTATAGTAACTATATTACTAAGCAATGGTAGCTATAAGAATACATCTGTGGTCTTAAATTTGAATAATTTAGTTTCAAACTTACTATTATACCCAAAGCAGCTTAATAAAAAGCTAAATAATATTTTTTATTCAGCAACAGAATAATTAGAAACACGTGGAACCTAATTCAGTTAAAAATAAAATGGAATTAATTATTCAGTATGAAGCTGTTTTAATATAATTGTATAGCAACGTTATTCAGAAGGGTATACTTCATTCAGCAATAAGCTGTTTCAAACGCCACTTGCTTAAAAAGTATTCTTTAATAGCAATACAGATTATGACCATTCAGATAAAAGCTGTCGAAGGAACTGTTTTCCAACTTAAAACCACTTGGAATGCGTAATGCTTATTGACTTGTGTATAATAATCGTACGAAGAATGGTTACTAAGCATATAGAAAGGTAGAACAGAAATGCAGAATTAATCAAGCATTTAGTATTGTGAGAGTCCGAACTGAAATTAATTCAGCATTTGGATATTATGAAAGCTCTTATACCAATGATATTCATTTTAAAACTGTAAAATAATCTAAATGTTTACTGTTATCTTGCTTGTGTGTTACTTGGGTGGAACTTAGGCTAAAAGTCTATTTCCATCCATCAGCCTGTATTCATCCACTGCTGGACATAGGCCTTTCCAAGAGCGCGCCACCAAACACGGTCCTTCGCTTTCCTCATCCAACCGCTTCCCGCCACCTTCTTAAGGTCAACGGTCCACGAGCTGGAGGGCATCCTACACTGCGCTTGCCGGTACGCGGTCTCCACTCCAGAACATGTCTGCCCCATCGGCCATCGGTTCTGCAACAGATATGACCTGCCCACTGCCACTTCAGCTTGCTAATCCTCAGAGCTATGTCGGTCACTTTTGTTCTTCTACGAATCTCCTCATTCCGGATTTTATTAGCGACTTCTATTTATTACACACTAGCTGATGCCCGCGATTTCGTCCGCGTGGATTTCATTTTTAAAATCCCGCGGGAACTCTTTCATCATCTCCTGGTTCTAAGCTACCTCCCCACCAATTTTCAGCCAAATCGGTTCAGCCGTTCTTGAGTTATAAATAGTGTAACTAACACGACTTTCTTTTATATATATAGATTTATCTTTATACCAAGCTTAGACCTGCTGTGAACTATGATGATCATGAATGATACTGAGAATATTTTGATCACTTTTTTCAGGAAATCTTCGAACGTGTAGTTAAGGACAACCTGAAGAAATTACCGGATGGCAACAGTTTTACACTCCTCACATACGGTGCTTCTGGTTCTGGAAAGACGTTCACCCTGATGGGAACTGTGTCAAAGCCTGGTCTGGTGCCTAGATCTTTGGAGTACGTGTTCAAAGTGGTTGACGCTGCACAGTATCCTCTGTATAAGCCTGATGAAAGGGGCTCTGTTAAATTGGGTAATGCTGTACAGGATTTTGAGTTGAAGGTAAAGTTATTTCATTTTCATTCCTTTCATTTCATATTGTCCATGCCTTACTACAACTAAACTTCATGCAGACATAACATCTTTAGAATAGAATAGAAATATTCTTTATCCAAATACACTTTTTTACAAGTTCTTTTGAATCATCGATGAGTCTACCACTGGTTCGGAATGCCCTTCCTGCTGAGAAGAACCAGCAAAAAACTTGGCGGTTGCTCTTTTTAAAACAAGTTATAGTACAATGTGTGTGTGTGTGTGTGTGGGGGGGGGGGGGGGGATATGGGGATATGGGGGGTCACAGGTTGGATCTCGGGCATTCACCTCTGACTTTTCAGAATTATGTGCACTGAAGCAATTAAAATTTAAAAAACACATGTTCCAACTGTGAAGGAAAACATAGTGAGGAAACCTGCACACCTGAGAGTTAATGTACTCACAGATGTGTGAAGTTTGCCAATTTGCATTTGCCAGCATGGTGGACTATGGCCTATAATCCTTCTCTGAGAGAAGACCTGCGCTCAGTAGTGAGCCATTGCTGGGTTGCTGATGATGATGAATCTATCTTACAAAAATTGAAATTTTCAGTTTGTAAAACGCCTAAGGCAGATATCGGCGCCTGTGCGGGACAAGTACCGGCGCATGAGCGCGGTGCTCAGGGCAGACCTGACCAGCAGCACCATAGACCTGTCAAATAGGAGGAGCCACTATGTGTGGGTGAGTTTCCACTTCATAGCTTCTACTTCTTCTTTGTCAACTGATAGACGTCCACTGCTGGACAAAGGTCTCTTCTTCAGCAGCAGCTCCCTGCGACTCGTTTGATGTTGTTGGTCCACCTAGGGGGGTGGTCGGTCTGTCAACACTGCTCTTCCCGGTGTGGGGTCGGCACTCCAGCTCTTGGGACCCCAACAACCATCAACTTCATAGATAATTACTTACTTGGCCTACTTGTGACTTTTAAGACAAGTCAAGACACCACCACTGGTTCTGAAAGCAGATCTGTTCTCAGCAGATTCTGCAGGTTCAGCTGAGAACAGATGCTGAATGAATGTGAGATGAATGAGGCTGGCAAAAAATTCAGCAGTTGCTGTTTTCACAACCAAATGTCTAGTATAATATTTGGGCTTTTTAAGGGGTATGATTGTGGAAATGTTGTCAACTTTTTAAGGGGGATGATTATGGAAATATCAATGTTTTAAGGGGCATAATTATGGAAATGTTGTCAACTTTTTTAAGGGGGATGATTATGGAAATGTTGTCAATGTTTTAAGGGGCATAATTATGGAAATGTTGTCAACTTTTTTAGGGGGATGATTGTGGAAATGTCAATGTTATAAGGGGTATAATTATGGAAATGTTGTCAACTTTTTAAGGGGGATGATTATGGAAATGTTGTCAACTACATACAGACACGTTAACAGTTCAACACGTATTTATGTAATATTTATTATTGGAACTGCAAAATATCCACATATTATGATAAATCGATTAGGGCTTCCAAACAAATAAACAAAATTTTATAGGAGTATGTACATATATGTTTGTCCAATCATTTCTCTGAAACTATTAACCGGAATGTGATCATTCTTTTTTATTCGCTTATATTTACTTACACTTAGGGAACAGTAAAAGTTTCATCAAGATTGGTTCAGTAGTTTTCAATGTATGGACTATTTCCCTTTTCAGTTATTTATTTATTTATTTTATTTTATTTACAATAATTTTAACATATTTTTCTCAAACATGCATGGAAATATTGTCATTATTTTCGAAAAAAGAACACGCGAAGTATCGAATTTTCGGACAAAGAAAATCAAATCCATTGCAGGAGTGTTTTTTGAATTTGGAACATTACAACGCTCCTGCAATGTTGTAGCACACCATTTCATACAACATTGCAGGAGCGTTGTAATGTTCCAGCCCCAATATGTCTAATGTAACTTTTAACATTAACTGAATTTAATGTATAATATAAAAAGTGTGTTTTATTTCCCTGCATTCTTTAGAGAAAAGCACTATATATGCCTCGGCCAGAAATGGCAATTGCCTGTCTCGTATTTAGTGAAGTCCTTACTCGACCTGCAATTGCCTATTTCCCGGCCTTTGCAATAATGTACTATTCTTTATTTCTTTAGCGCCCTTAAGCGTTGCCGGCTTTTCTGTCTGTCTTCTTTATTTCTGTCTATTAAAAATATCTTTCTATATCTATCATATTTCTATATAGAAGTCAGTTTAATTTTTCCTAAATTATAGCTTTTTATTACTTAAAAATATTTGTCCATACAATATTTTTTTTGTAGGTATCATTCATAGAGATTTATAATGAAGGCATCTACGATTTGCTCGCGCCAGGGGAAAGGAGGCACGCCACAAAACTTGCCATACGAGAGGACGCCAGTGGCAATGTTTATGTAAAGGTACGATAGATATCTACTAATGTACCCCAACTGTGAAGTACTATTTATTATCGTTTCACTGCTCCACAGCCAAATGGATTAGCAAAAAAATTGCATTGCATCTTGGAGACAGACACAGGAAAATCTAAAACCATAAATCTGTGATTTAGGTTAGGTTAGCTACCTATACCTGCTGTCATTCAATTGTCGCTTGACATCAAGCGACGATTGATTTCTGATGTAATTTGGTTTCTACACGCTATCCTGCCTGGACATTAAAGAACAATGGGAAAATTTGTATGGACCCCCATCCCCAGTGATGTAGCATCATAGGCTATGTGTCAAATAATATATATTAGTCTGAATAACAAATAATTGAATGAAAGAATGAGAAAATGAATGTACAAATGTGGAAAAAAAATTTTTTTTCTTCATTATTTGTATGACTATTCTGCTATTAATGATTATTATTTTGTGATTATTATCATGTAGGTTTTAAATAACAAAATCTTCATTATGAATTAATCTACACATGAAGGTTGATGAGATTGACAAAGAATTCTAGGATGAATAACTTTTTCCCCAAGTCTTCACAGATTTACTGCCATACAATGAAATGATGTATTTTTTATGCTCATGACGACCTCCCTGGCGCAGTGGTGAGCGCTATGGTCTTGTAACTGGGGTCTCGGGTTCGATTCCCGGCGAGGTCAATTTGGGAATTTATAATTTCTGAATTTTCTCTGGTCTGGTCTGGTGGGAGGCTTTCGTTGGCCGTGGCTAATTACCACCCTACTGTCAAAGACGTACCGCCAAGCGATTTAGCGTTCCGGGACGATGGCGTGTAGAAACGATTAGGGGTATGGGTTGAATTTTCACTACCATACCCCTTCCAAGTTAGTCCGCTACCATCTTAGACTGCATCGTCACTTACCATCAGGTGAGATCGCGGTCAAGGACTATCTTGTCATCAAATAAAAAAAAAACATTTATTTGACATACCTATGAGAAAAAGTGCTACAAAGGTGGGGACGGTTTCTCCCAAAGTCCTTTTCCAAATAAATTCTCATGGTCCCATATGGCCTGTCTAACCAGGGAGCGACGCAAGCGTTCGTTCGGTCGGGGGAGGAGGCCTACGACGTGCTGGTGGCGGGCAAGCTCAACCTGCAGGTGGCCGCCACCGGCATCCACGCGCAGTCGTCGCGGTCGCACTGCATATTCACCATCACCATGCTCACTGAGACTGGTATGTCCTTATTTGTCTCTAAACTCATTTATTGATCGACTTCAAAAAAGGAGGTTCTCAATTCGTAGGAATCTTTTTAAGCTATTGCATATTGTTTATCGCGGGCTTTGAACTAGGACAAAGAGTTTGAGCGCGGCGACCGAATCAAGAAATTCCGTAACGAAAATAAACCTAACACCGCCGTTCAGTAAGCGTTCAACATTTTAGAGGTTTACAAGTAGCTCTGTTTGGCGCAGTGGGCGAGCGGCCGCTTTCTTTACAGTATGATGTCGCAGGTTCGAATCTCACTCGCGAAGTAGTGACAGTGCGCTTTTCTTGTTTGTTTGTTTATTAATTATCTTTTTGCATAATTTTTATTATGCAAAAAAAAATATTGCATAAATATTATAATTGCATAAGCTGATAAAAAATGCTATGCAATAGCTTTACCGCGGCAGTCCCGAGTGCCACTTATTTTTTTTTTAATGTATGTTCTTTGTTTATATAAAACCAAAATAAGATATTTGAAAATATCTTATTTTGGTTTTATAAAACGTACCTCCATAGGTAAAAACCTCCAGCCATAATTTCAAAGTGGATATCAATTTCCCAATAAGCACCCCTAAGACTAGTTATGCATTATTTATTTCCATCCCCTTTATTTCACTTTCCTAATTAGCATATAAATCATTTCTATCACCCTGAAAAATCTCAGGAGGAAAAATAATAAAAAGGAATAAAGTCGGATTTTTAATTCATCATTCATCATTAGCAACCCATCAACGGCTCACTACTGAGCGCAGGTCTCCTCTCAGAGAAGGGTTATAGGCCATAGTCCACCACGCTGGCCCAATGCGAATTGGCGGACTTCACACAACTTCAAGAACATTATGAAGAACTCTCAGGTGTGTAGGTTTCCTCACGATGTTTTCCTTCACCGTTGAAGCAAGTGATATTTAATTGCTTAAACGCACTTGACTCCGAAAAGTCAGAGGTGCGTACCCGGGATCGAACCTGCGACCCCCCCGAACAGGAGACCACAGTCTTAACCACGAGGCTATCACTGCTTCTATTTTTAATTAGACGAAGTCAACTGACGTTTACTGTGTTGTCAGTTTTTGATGAAAATAAAATAGTGTTGTGACTAAAGGATCCACATCAATCACTTACTCATTACGTCGTCGTGTACCAAAACACTTATTTTTTTATTTACTAAGAAAATTCTCAAATTGTGTTTATTTTAATTGATACAAAAATATTTTGAATAGCAATTATGATCTTATCGAAAATCTGATCTTGTCTTTGTCTGCCTATACTGAGGAAATAAAACAACTTTTAGTACTAAAAATAGATCTTAAATATTTCTATTCGTGCTTTCTTTATTACAGCTTTAAAAAGGTGACCTTTATTACTATTTTTATTACATACTAGCTGATGCCTGCGACTTCGTCTGCGTGAACTTAGCCTTTAAAATGCCTTGGGAACTCTGACTTTGCGGGATAAAAAGTAGCCTGTCACTCTCCAGGTCCTCAACTATAGGTACCCCTGCAAAAAATCACGTCGATCCGTAGCGTGATGGGGCGAGCGTGGGGCGTGATTGAAGGACAAACCAACGCACTTTCGCAGTTATAATATTTCACCATATAAAGTGTAAGTGCATATAGTCAACGTGGTTTTTAGGGTGCCGTACCCAAAGGGTGCCAAACGGGACCCTATTACTAAGCCTCCGCTGTCCGTCCGTCCGTCTGTCAGCGGCCTGTATCTCGTAAACCGTAATAGATAGACAGTTGAAATTTTCACATATTTTGTATTTCTATTGCCGCTATAACAACACATAATAAAAATTAAATTAATTAAAAAAATTAAATTTTAATTTAATTTTTTTTAACGGAACCCTAAAAGAGCGAGGACCGACTCGCACTTGGTCGATTTTTTTTACACAGGTAAAGTTGAGGACCTGGAAAATAACACAGGCTACTTTTTGTCCCGGGAGCATACATTTAAACGCCCGCGCCACTACAAAGTATATAATTTATTGTAGATTTTTTTAAAAACGCTCGACTGATTTCTTTAAATGGGACCACCTGGGAAGTGAAACCACCCTTTGAAACAAAAAAAGAATTTTCCAAATCGGTTCAGGCGTCTTCGAGTAATCGGTGAACATACATAAAAAAGTTTCCGTTGAATTGAGATCCTCCTCCTTTTTTGAAGTCGGTTAAAGTAATAATAAAAATTAGTTAAAATTTAACGAAGTTATGGAGTATAACAGTCAAAATAGTTCAACCCCTATCTCAGAGAACATACATCCATCCATCTATACAAACATACATCCGTATACATCCATCCTCACAAACTTTCACATTAATAATATTAGTGGGATAATATGAGTAATAATAAGTAGGATAGGATATAGTTAAAGTATTTATTATTAGTAGGAGGAGGATACAAACATACATAAATACATGCATACACACATACATATATACAAACATGCATGCATGCATGCATGCAAGCATACATACATACATACATACATGCATGCATGCATACATACATACATACATACATACATACACGCATACATACATGCATGCATACATACATACACACATACATACATACATACATACATACATGCATACATACATACATACATACATACATGCATACATACATACATACATACATACATACATACATACATACATACATACATACATACATACATACATACATACATACATAAATACATGCATGCATGCATACTGGCGCATAGTTGAAGGATAAATATGTGAAAAGAAGCATACTAATATCCCACAGGAACCGTTTGTTTCCAGGGATAAAAAGTAGCCTTTGTCACTTTTCAAGTCCTCAACTATGCCTATCCAATAAAACCACGTCAATCTGTAACTCCGTTGGCGCCTAATTTAAGGATAAAAATGTGAAAAGTAGAACACTAATATCCCGCGGGAACTGTTTGCTTTCCCAGGATAAAAAGTAGCCTTTGTCACTTTTCAAGTCATCAACTATGCCTATCCAAAAAACCACGTCAATCTGTAACTCCGTTGGCGCATAATTGAAAGATAAATGTGTGAAAAGTAGTATACTAATATCCCGCAGGAACCGTTTGTTTTCCCGGGATAAAAAGTAGCCTTTGTCATTTTTCAGGCTCCCAACTTTACCTGTGCAAAAAAATCATGTTAATCTAAAACTCCATTGCGCGTATTTTGAAGGACAAATGCGTAAAAAATTGCGATTCTATCCCGCAGGAACTGTTTGCTTTTCCGGGATAAAAAGTAGCCTATGTGCTATTCCAGACTATAATCTATGTCTGTGCCAAATTTCAGCAAAATCAGTTCATTCGTTGTCGCGTTAAAGAGTAACAAACATCCATCCATCCATCCATCCATCCAAACATCCTCACAAACTTTCGCATTTATAATATTAATAGGATTAAATATGTGATCTTATGAGATTTATAAAATGAAATGTAATAGTACAGTACTACAGCTATCACTACCTATTGAACTAGAACATCACTATTACAATAAATATGGCAACATTATTTTACAAAGTGACATTAGCAACTGTCCGCAAAAATCCGACTTTAACACGGTGTCCTTGGAATTGACATCCCTAATTTTATATTACTTTCAAAATTTGGTCCTTATTCGTCTCTAAACTCATTTATTGGCCGACTTCAAAAAAGGAGATTCTTAATTATTCACAGGAATCTTTTTTTTAATGTATGTTCACTGATTTGAAAATTATCTTTTTTTGGTTTTATAAATCGTAACTCCATAGGTAAAACCTCCAGCCATAATTTCAAAGTGGATATCACTTTCCCAATAAGCACCCCTAACAAATGGAATTTCACTTTCCTAATTAGCATATAAATCATTTCTATCACCCTGAAAAATCTCTAGAGATATAGCAGGGTGACCTTGGAATTGGCATCCCTAATAAAATAAAATAACTCAAAATTTGCATTGTCCTAATCTTGGATTTACCTGAAAACTCGAAATATCTCGTAGAATTTTGAATTTGAATATGGTTATTATTATCGTAATTACCACAGCTGCATGGCTACTGTAAAGCTTTGCACGTTTCGGTCGCAGAGGGCGGCACGCGCAGCGCGTGCGTGCGGCTGTGCGACCTGGCGGGCTGCGAGCGCGCGGCGCGCACGCGCAACACGGGCGCGCGCATGCAGGAGTCGCGCGCCATCAACTCCTCGCTGCACGTGCTCGAGCGATGCCTGCGCATGCTGCGCCGGAAGCGAGCGGTCGCCGCCGTCGTGCCTTACAGGTCACCTATCTTCTTCTTCTTTATCAACCGATAGACGTCCAACGTGAACGTGAACCCTACTTAGCCGTGATAGTTTTCCTTTAAAATTCATTATATATACTACTGCTGTGAATCTTTTCTTGTATCCTATATACAACCATTTAGCTAGCAGAGGGGGGGACACTTGACTCTATTAAAATTTAGCACTTTAAAATATCATATTTCACAAACGGATCCCTGAATTGAAAAATAGTGTTCCCACACCCACAAAGTTTTTGAAAGACCTATTCAACGACACCCCACACTATGGGGTAGACGAGAAAAAAAAATCATCCCCACTTTACATGTAGCGGAGGTACCCTAAAAAAAAATATTTTTCACAATTTTATTTCACCACTTTGTCGGCGTGATTGATATTTATACTCTTGTCAAATTACAGATTTCTAGTACCAATAGTCTCTGAGCTAAACCGCGGACGGACAGACGGACGGACATGGCGAAACTATAAGGGTTCCTTGTTTACTACTTCTTCTTCTTCTTTATCAACCGATAGACGTCCACTGCTGGACAAAGGTCTCTTGCATGGACTTCCACAGGCCTCGGTCTTGCGCCGCCTGAATCCAGCGGCTCCCTGCGACTCGCTTGATGTCGTCGGTCCACCTGGTGGGGGGTCTGCCAACACTGCGCTTCCCGGTGCGGGGTTGCCACTCCAGCACCTTGGGACCCTATAATACCCTTCTACAATCAGGTCACCTATAATACCCTTCTATTCTTTTCGAAAGCAGTGATAGCATAGTGGTTAGGACTGCGGTCTCCTATTCGGGGGCCCGCAGGTTCGATCCCGGGCACGCACCTCTGACTTTTCGAAGCTATTAAGCAATTAAATATCACATGCTTCAACGGTGAAGGAAAATATCGTGAGGAAACCTGCACGCCTGAGAGTTCTCCAAAATATTCTCGAAGGTGTGTGAAGTCCACCAATTTGCATTGGGCCAGCATGGTGGCCTGAGAGGAGACCTGCGCCCAGTAGCGAATGGGTTGCTCACGATGATGATGATGACCCATGATTCCTCAATAGCACTCCAAGAAATTACAATAGTCGTGTGTGGGAATGGGCGTGACCTTGTTTTACTTCACCCGTCCCCAGGGAGTCGAAGCTGACCCGGCTGCTGGGCGCTGGTCTGTCGGGCACGCGCGGAGAAGCCGTCAGCATGGTGGTCACGATCAACCCCTCGCCGGAGTACGTCAACGAGTCGAGGCACGTGCTCCAGTTGGCTGCCGTCGCTAAGGACATACGTAAGTCCCTAACTTTGAAGACGCGTCTCCTCAAATTGGAGCGGGCACAAAGGGCGGTTCTTAAGGTCAGCTCTTTTCTACCCTACAGATATCCTACTTCATCCCTCTATAAGGAAAGTAAACTACTCACAGTGAGACAATTATTTATTTAAAAAAATAATTTTGAAACAACATAAATTCGTAGACCCGGCAAACATACAGAAATTAAAAGATAAACGACGGAAACATTCAGTATGTAATATTCCTAATCATAGCACAGTTTTCTCTAAAAGATTTTCCTCTTTTCTAGGTAGTTTTTTATATAATAAAGCCAACAAAGCTCTCACCATTGACTCACAATCGTCCTATCAATGTAAAAAACTCATCAATAACTGGCTTCTTTCGCATAATTATGATGGCACTGAAGGGTTGCTGATTGTTCACTTGTACAAACACACACACACACACACATACAATAAGCATGTTTTATTCTAAGAAATTTTAAACTAATTATTATTATGAATGCTTTTTATATTAGACCTAAGAATGTTTGTATGCTTGACTATATCGGGGAAAGCACTGGCAGCTATCATACGAGTATATAAACTCAGTTTAGCTGCCAGGGCTGCATTACGTTTACTGTTCATATTGTACATTCTTTTTGTGGCAAATAAATCATTATTATTATTATTTAACTACTATGGTAATCGAAATTATAAGATAAGAAGAAGACAATCGGCATGCATCCCTTCTTTAAATACATAAATAACTGCTGCTTAACTGCCCTTTTCGCCCTTTTTCTCTATCAAAATCTAGGATAATTATAATAAAACTATATCTTAATTATCTGTACTTTAATTATTATTGTCGAACATAATAATTGTCAAAAGTGTCTGTGATTTTTACAATCATTGTAAATATTAGGATCTGTGAGAGAGAAGGTCGCGAAACGTTATAGTCCTCTTGAGAGAAGCAGTCTGGTTGTTGTTTCTGTTTTATAATTATCTTGTTTCATTAACAGAAATAAACGAAACTCAGCTAACCGAGTACCCCAGTACTTTTGAGAGCAGTGTGGACACCACAATGGGAGACAACAGTTTCGAAGTGATGAGGCTCAGAGCGGACAACGAAAGGCTGCTGTTTGAATTGAAACAGTGAGTGTTCTTTCTTTCTTTTCGCTTTATTTCTCGCTGGGCTGGGTACCAATTGTCTTAAAGTTATTCCATTGATCGTATTCTTATTCGATGTCATTAACGTCAAAGTAAAATAATCCTTGATTGTATTGATGAAGTCACAAATTCAGTGCAACCGATTTTAACATGGAGCGTAATGGAGCGTATCGTACATATTTAAACGTGTAAGAATGCATACACGAAATTGAGCTCTAACTCAATGCTTTTATGGTTTATTTTACTTTGACGCTAATGTCATGGAAATTGGAATACGTTTACGACGTATAATAACTTTAGACAATCGCACCTCTCTGTCCCCTGATTGTCTAAAAAGTTGCTGATTAAAATCGTATTCATTTGATGGCATTAGCGTCAAAGTAAAATAAACCATACCAGCATTGAATTAGAGCTCAATTTTGTGCATTCTTATACGTTTAGGTATTTACGATACACTCCGTAACGCTCCATGTTAAAATCGGTTGTACTGAATTTGTGACTTTAAATCCATACAGTCAAGGATTATTTTACTTTGACGCTAATGCAACCGCACAACAATCGCACCTCTGGTTTCCACACGTAAACTGTGATGGTCTGTTGTGTGTGATGCACCGCTCCTTCCGGTGTTGTCACTCTAGCCATATCAGATCACTCCAAAAGCCTAGCAGGTCGCCCAGGTTGCCAAGGACTTCTCGAAGTGAGGCTGGAGATCCCAGATGGTTCTTGCGTTGTTTTTCCACGCCCGTGCATGACAAGAGCACGTGTGTAGGCGTTTCGTCTGCCTCCATGCAGGCCCTGCACAGATGACTGTCGGTGACATCCAAATTGACTCTGACTGTTACTCGTCAGCTACACAAGAATAGTTTCTCGAATTCAAGAAATCATTTGCGATTATCCCATGGGGTAAGGCGTCGTCCTAATTGGCTAACGATCGTACGATCAAACGATGCGATTTCGTCGCGCGATGAAAGTGATCGTGCGATGGTAAAACAAGTGTCCTAATTGAAAAGAGGAATCGATCGCACGATGCCATCGCGTCCCCACCACCGGCGTTGCTTACATCGCGCGATGATATGGGATAAATTGAGACACTCCAAAAGGATTTATAGCTTTGATCGTATAATAGTACGACAGAATTCAAACATATTTTTGTGATCGCACGATGACTTTCAAGTTTGATTAGGAGACCCCTAAGAGAGTCATATGTTTAATCGCGAGTTGCACATCGCGAAAAAATATTTAAAAAATAATTTTGTCATTCCTCCCTTCCAGGGCGGAGGCTCGCAACAAGGAGCTGGTGGCGATAATGGAAGAGCAGCGAGTCAAAAACGAGAAGACGAAATGGGAACTGCTCGAGGAGACCAAGGCGATGTACGAGGAGTATTACGAGGCGCAGTTGAAGGCTCTGCAGACCAAGGTCGTATTACAGTAGCATAACGTCTTACCCTCTTCCTCCCGTTTTTGCATGAGTTTTAAAACTTAAAATTTGAAGGGCAAATTTTTTTTTTGCTGAAACAAAAACTTCTCTGTTGCTGAAAAAAACATTTAAAAACTAAATCCACGCGGAAAATGTCGGGGGTATCAGCTAAAATATAGATTGAACCAAACTGCTTAATCATGTTTAGTTAAATTTTGTAATGCGGACAGAATTCTCATGTCAACTCTGAAATAGTATTGTCAAAAAGTGACAGCATTACAAAATTTTACTATAAGTAGTACACATGATTATGCAGTTTGGTGCAAGTCGGCCTAAAAGGCTAATCATTTAAAAATTCGGCAGATGGACGACTTAGTGGAAGAGTATGAGAGCAGATTGAAAGAGCTGAGTCAAGCATCTCAGCCTATCGATGGAGATACTTCTTCCAAGAAATACCAAAACCAGGTAAAGAGCAAAACTTTAATGACATGGCTTGCACGCCGCTTACTAGTAAAGAAGTCCACTGCTGAGCAACGGTCTGTTGCATGGACCTTCACAGGACTCTGCCTTGTGCCATCTGTATGCACCTCCCTGCGACTCGTCTGATGTCTGTCCATCTAGTGGGGGGGTCAGCTAACACTTCTTTCCGGTGCGGGGTTGTCGCTTCAGCAGTTTGGGACCCCAAATAACCGTCAGCTCCCCATTTCCACTTCAAATAGAAATAAATAGAAATAGAATTATTTGCTTAAGGGTACGCAGTACACTCGACCGAAGTTGCCGGCGCACGTGGGTAACCGGCTTGCTATTTCACCTAACATTGTGTGAGAAAGAGATAGACTCAGTGTAGCGAGTGCATGCGCGCATACTTCCATGCTACCGTCCCGCTCCCGCTCCGTTTCGAATGAGAGGCGCGATAATTTACACCGAAATCAAGCGCTTGAAAAGGGTTGAACAGTCGTTTGGGAAAAGTGTTTTTGAGAAAAAACTACTAAATGTATGTTTACAAAGTAAAGTTATTTGAACTGATGAATAAATAAACTATGTCTAAAGATATTTTTTTTTGGCATTTTCATACTCCTAATGTTATTTATTTGCGCCCAAAGTTGACATAAATTTAGTGTGAAAATGACGATCTTTCGAGGCTCGTAACTTTATAACGAATATTTTTTTCAATATTTTATATATCAATAAACCTAGATAATGATGAGGCAAACCGACATAATACCACAGTATAAGGAAGAGATCAGTATGTCGACGCCTTTGATCTCGTCGTAAATGCCGCCAGCGTCTAGACATGCGTCGCGACAGTGTATTTATGCTAGGGTTGTCACAAGGAAACAATCTCTCTTAATATTTATAATTTGTACTATATTTCACATCAACATAACAATAAACAATAATAACTAGTGGTTCGCCCCGAACTGAGACCTCGCGGTAACGGTATCCCATGATTATTCATTCAATCGATACATGATAACCAAAACTGACATTATTATTATGCCCGTTTTCACCAAACATACCTAAATCATCCCCTAAGTAGGAGTCTCTTAACGTAGGTAGCTCCTAAATACAATCCTAAGTCCTAACATCCGTCCCAATATCCTTTTAGGTGTCCCGTACAGGATCGTGATACATAAGTTGACAGAAAACATCAATCACCTAACTTATAGGTAGCCCGTAAAGGTTAGGGAACGTTAGTGAAAACATTGAATTATTATGTAGGTACTAACGAGTGAAACCGGGTTACGGGCATCTGTACAAATCGTCATCTATCGACGCGAATAGAAAATATACAATATTTAACTAAAATTTAACTAAAAAATAATTTTAATTGAATAATATGGTACAAAAAAAATTACAATACAATTATTGTATTATAATAAGTAACTAAATAATAATGGTCGACGCAAAACTGTTTTTGGGATAGGTCGTTAGTCGTAACTCGTAGTTCCATGGGAATAGTTACTGACTGCGCCATCTATTAGCATTATTGTGAAGCTATGTTGATGCGATATGAATTACTGATGTACATTAAAAATTAAATAATCTCGTTTCTTTATAATATTCATATAATTTTAGTATTTGTTGTTCAAGTACAGGATATAAGTGACCTAAAAACATAAAATCAGTTTGAAAATCCATAGCGGATTTTCCTAGAGAGCGTCTTCAAGCGAGCGTATAAAATCGCCACTTTGAAAGCCCCCCATTTCGTCAATTTTAAGGGAAAAATTAAAAAAAAAATATTTTTGTACTCAGTTCAAAATTATCTTTAAAATGATACGTAACAATTTTATGTAACGCGATATTTTTTTTTTTACTTCGCATTCGCTTCTATGAGAGCCCCCCTGAAATAAAGATTTTTATAACTTTTTAAGCCATTTTCGGCTGGAGGCCATCGGTTTACATATTATATCTAAATTTGAAGTAATTACGTTCAGTAATTCAAAAGTTATAAGGCTCTGACAGACGGACGGACGGACGGACGGACAAGTGCAAATCGCTCTAGTTAACTCAGAGACCTCGCTTCGCTCGGTCAATTAATCAATAACCAAAAATTAAAAATAAATTTGTAATTAAAATATTATTAGATAGTTGAATCAATAATGAAACCAGTTTCTTTGCTGGCCGCTTCAGCGGTCGCATGCAAATAAACTCCGCCGCATGCAAATAAACATTTATAAACATATTTTAGACTTAAAAGCTATACTATATTATGATAGTTATATAGTTACTTATACACGAAAACAAGAAGTTTGAGCTCCATCAACATGGGGCCGCGCCCCACAGTGTCGGAGATATAAGCTTTCAAAAATTTGATCACGTGGTCACATAAACAACACGAAAACAAGAAGTTTGAGTACCATCAACATGGGGCAGTGCCCCATAGTGTCGGAGATATAAGCTTTCAAAAATCTGATCACGTGGTCACATAGACAACACGAAAACAAGAAGTTTGAGTACCATCAACATGGAACCGCGCCCCATAGTATCGGAGATAAATAATTATAAGCTTTCTAAAATATAATCTCGTGGTCATCTAGTAATTACTATCTGTGTACAGCACGAACACATTAATAATGATATCTGATTATAAATATAATAAAACTATTAATAATTATTAATAGTTTTATTTATGTTTGATAATAGAATAATAATAATAAGTATCACTTGATAGATAAAAATGTTGATGTAAAACTGTTTTTACGATAGTACATGACAGCGCCATCTATTAACATTATTGTGAAGTTAAAAATACTGATGCCCATTAAAAATTAAATTATTTCGTTGTAATATTTCATTTCCTGTTTAATATTTTTCTAATTTTAGTATTTGTTGTTCAAGTACATAGTTGTAATTTTAAGGGACGAAAGGACGTGACTTAACTATGATAGTTACCTATATAGCTCGCGGACTTTATTGTAGGTAGGTAATAATGAGTATTTTAATCATGTAGTACATAATTTTTATGTATCATCAATAGTTTTCTCAGCGCACGCCGAATAATGAATTTTATAGGCAAAATTTTGCTATTTTGGGATTACATTACTGCAATTTTCATAAGGATCTCTAACATTTTGCAAAATAAATTATAGCCTATGTGTTATTTCCTGATAATTTAGCTTTCTATTGGTGAAAAAAGGTTAAAATCGGTGGAGTAGTTTTAGAGCCTATTCGGTACAAACAAACAAACAATTAAATATAATTATAATACATAATAATGTGCATTTCAATTAATTAACTATAAAATTATGGCAGAGTAAGGAAGGATTATTAAAAATTTTACGCAAGCGTAATATGTCAACCCTTTACTATAGCTCCCAGGTAACTGAGGCTTACACGGGAGCGTACCTCGCTCCGCACTTACCGCACCCACCGCACGATTGCCCTGTCTAGACGGCTTCGTCGAACCTCTGTATGAACCTTACCTTCGTTACTCTGTGATAATACTTAGTTTTGAGCGTACAATATCGAATAATGTAGTAATCACTCATCTACGTGTGTATGAAGAAGGTACTGGCTTGAGTCCCCTTAATGTGTGTTTACAAAGGATGTAAATTGCTAAAAAAAGTTCATTAGCCGTAGCGGCGTACAAACTGCTTATGTCTCCCTAAAAACGTAAAAGGATGGTTAATCAAGCATAATAATATATTATAAGCTTAATAAAAGCTTCATCATCATCATCAAAGCATGATGCATATCGATTAATTTGAATAGTACAAGACATGGTTCTGCCCGTGAAATTCAAATTTAATTTGGTTTTTCGCAATTTGTAAACTAATACGACAAAGTAAGCTTATGGCATTCTAATTGCGACAATCGCAGTATCATCTTCACAGGTTTATATAAAAATCTTTTCTTGAAAGTGTCCAGTTTAAGAAATTAATCAAAATATCGACTAATTTGTGAGTAACTCACGTCCAACTCAGTATTTTGATTAATTTCTTAAACTGGTCACTTTCAAGTAAAGATTTTTATGTAAACCTGTGAAGATGATAATTCCACTGGCGCAATTAGAAGGCCGTAAGCTTACTTTGTCGTATTAGTTTACAAATTACGAAAAATCAAATTAAATTTGAATTTCGCGGGCAGACCCTTGTCTTCCACCTTAAGGTACTGGTTATAATTATATTTACGACAACTTAAAACAATCTACGTGGTTTCTCATTGCGCCCTTAACTAAGAAAAGCCCCTAATAAAAAATATACTTGGCTGCCATACTTTTTACTGTCAATGTTTCACCTTACCTATTCCAGCCTCTAAACAAAATTTTTTTGTTCAGGAAAAATCAGCTGAACAGTTGGATCACTCTGGAATCTGCAGCGAAGAGAGAGATGGTTAGTAAGCTTGAAAACATCTTAAAGCTACCAAGTTCTATGAGAACAGATTATCCAGGATAAAAAGTATCCTATGTCCGAAGATGTGTAGTATATATTTCGAGCATACATTAGTATGCATCTTTGTGCAAACGTATACCTGTCCAACCGTTTATTTTCTTTTTGACAGCCCAGTCTCAAGGGTAGGGGGGTATAAAAGATCGGTTGAGTAGTTAATGTGTGATACAGTAACAGACAGACAACGTTACTTTCGCATTCAAAATTTAGGTATAACAAGATTTTTATTCCTAAATTTTTATTCTTATTTTATTAAGACTTCTGAAAGATGTTTTAACTGCTATACTTATTACAAGATAGTTAGTCGACAAGGTAAAATATAATCGGTATAGGTGTTGGAAAAATCCCGTATTCAGAGCATCAATTTGTATAAGATAGGGATAGTAAATTTATCAAATTGTTTCAGAAAACGCTGATGGAGTCATATCTCTAACAGACAGTGAAGGCAGTGATAGCGAAGATGACGCGTACAACGAAAGCTTAGAACCAACTTTCAGGAAGGAGGATATTAACCGATCTAAACTAATAAGACAAAGCATTATCGCGGACATAAATAGTTTCAATCGCACCTCTCGAATTGATGAGTCCAGTTCAGATGAAAGTGAATTAGAAAAATCGACAGATACAATAAAAGAGGACGATAATACATGTGAAAGTAATGTTGATACATATTTGACGAATGAAGAATTAAATTGCACCAATAATGTTTATGAAAGCGATATTGACAACGAAGAAGTTATTTCAACAGTTAAAAAGGCAACTACCTCTTCGCGTTGTACATACTTTGTTAATAGTATAAACGAAAATATTGCCACAATAATCAATGATCAAAAAGAAATTTCTAAACCGCAGCGTCCTCTGAGTCGTGAAACTTTTTGCGTAGCACCTTCAGAAGTTCTCAATATTTCTAAAGACAAAAACCTTCAAGATGAAATTCCAAAATCGGTTAAGGATAATTCTTATAAAGACCTTACTTCTATGTACATTAAATTACCACAAATAAATGAAACTACAAAACCACTAAAAGGTGATACATTTACAGACCTTAATATTTCCAAAAGCATTGAATCACAAGAAAAAAATGAATTTTCGAAATCAAAAGATGATAAGTTTAACGATCCTAATTTTTCTGAAGTCATTAAACTTCAAGAACAAAGTGAAAATTTGAATTTACAAAAAGATGATACCTCTAATAACCTTAATATTTGTAAAGGCATTAAATCACCAGAACAAAACAAGAAATCAAGTTCACTTGAAGGTGATAATTTTAAACACCTTAATATTTCTGAAGGCGTTCAATTACCAGGACAAAATGAAATTTCAAACTCACTAAAAGAGGATACTTTTAAAAGTATTTCAAAAAACATTGAATTGCAAGAACACAATGAAGTTCCAAAATCACTAAAATATAATTTTGTTAAAGAAAATGATATTTTTGCAGTCGATAAAATTCCAAACTACCATAAAGATACAGTTAAACTAAAAACCCCTACTGAGAATGTAAATATTACAACCAAGATATTACCTAATACTTATGCCAAAAAAATAATGAATTCGATTAAACAATCTACAGAAAGCAATAACTCTTTACTACAATTTGAACGCTTAGAAATAGAGACGATAGGAATCGATGATGAGCATAAAAGAAATACAGAAAAGTTTTTTAATATTAACTATTCTCAAGAAAAAAGAAAATTCTTTGATGAAGATTGTCTTGATAAAACTCCTGCTACCGTTGTTAAAGCTAAGGATAAAAAAACCTTTTTTGACAACTCCAATCTAGAAAAGAATAAAAATCAAGACAATCTCAGTGAAAATTCGAAAACATCAATTGCTCTGCCTGAAGAAAAAAATAAATTTATTGAAGAAACTGTCACGAAACAAGTTGACCGAATTTACTCAGTGAAAAAATTAATGATTTCCTCAAAAGTTCATGACTCTATAGATCTTTTTGAAGAACTCGATTCTCCTCATTTTAATAAACATGTAATTATTGAAACCCAGGTGAGAAACGCAGACAACGTTCGTAATTCTATCGATACAATGTCAGATAAAAAACCCTACGATTCTGGCGATGCAATTGAAGAAAAGTTAAATAGACATGAAATAGCAATAAAAACGTCTAAAAACGAAACTGTTGCTAGTGTAACCGATAGTCATCTTGAAATAATAACTGCAGATCATACAGAAAAAGAGAAATCGAAAATGGATATCGTATTTGATAATGAGGGTAATATGAACAAGAATCCAATCTCATCATTCAACAATGAAGAATCTCAACTTCAAGAAAATTGTACCCATGTAAATAATACGACAGAGGAATTCGAAAATATTTATAAAAACATATCAGCATCGCGAGCTACAGAATTTGATTTTCTAGTGTCTCAAGACTCTCAAGAAAATGTTGAAGAAAACTACACTAACACTGAAATTTCAGGAACTGATAATATAAGGTACAATTTGCGACAAAAACCAAATTTAGAAAGACCTAACACTGAAAGTAAAAGGGGGAGAAATAAAGTCTTGGAAGGAGAAATACTTTTAAAAAGTCTCTCTAAGCATGAGAGTAAATCGAGACCAAATAAAAGGAGTCTGAGATTACGTAGACAAAAGACTCAAAATGAGGATGTTGAGAAAGAAAAACTAAAAGATATAGTTAATCTGCAAGCTGAGTTCTCTGATGTGACTTTGGATGTCCCCGCGCCTGTAAAAGCCAGTAAAGATATACCGTCGCCTGAGAAAGTTGAAAACGAGGAAAATAATCACCCTTTGGAAGTACAGAGCTGTCCAATGAAGAGGTAATTTGACAATTTTTAAACATAATAGGTACTATTTAAAAAGTTTGGAATTTGGATAATTTGTGTCTATTATACTCTGCATGTATACCAAAAGAGTCTAAATAGAAGAGACATTTAAACTGCAAATTGACTGCAACTTCTCATTTAACTTCGATAGAACCAATACAATCTGTGATTCATTGTCTATGCAAGCGCGTTCCAACCTAGACCTCATCAGTGCTTTCCACCATTCATTCATTCCATCACCATTGTCGTCGAGTGCCTGCAAGCTTGTCTCGCAATAAAAAATCTGTTTGACTGTCTCATCATTAGCAACCCAGCAACGGCTCACTACTGAGCGCAGGTCTCCTCTCAGAGAAGGGTTATAGGCCATAGTCCACCACGCTGGCCCAATGCGAATTGGCGGACTTCACACACCTTAGAGAACATTGCTTAAATGCACTTGACACCGAAAAGTCAGAAGTGTCCCGGGATCGAACCCGCGACCCCCCGAATAGGAGACCACAGTCCTAACCACTAGGCTATCACTGCTTGACTGTCTAGAGACTTTTTAAATAATGCAAGAAATAACGCGCGCCGGGAAGTTCGATGGGAAGAAAATCCGACACGACTGGAGAGAGATCAGGTGCAGGACCGACGGCGTTACGTGCTCTCTGAGGCACGGGGGTGACACATTGCCAACTTCCTTACTCCATATAAAATAACTACGTGGATTTAGTTTTGAAATTCCCTCGGGAACTCTTTGATTTTCCGAGATAAAAGTAGCCTTAGATGTCACTCTCCTGGTCCTCAACTATACCCATGCAAAAAATAAAGGCAATCCGTTGCTCTGTTGCGGCGTGATTGAAGGACAAACCAACA
The DNA here is from genome assembly GCA_029955525.1 of Oeneis ivallda. Taxonomy (NCBI): domain Eukaryota; kingdom Metazoa; phylum Arthropoda; class Insecta; order Lepidoptera; family Nymphalidae; genus Oeneis; species Oeneis ivallda. Next base: position 2,862,170 of record JARPMR010000015.1, read on the forward strand.
AACAAACACACTTTCGCATTTATAATATTAGTAAGGATAAGTAAGATAAGTAGTCTATTTGGGTTAAGACTATCTCGCAATCTAACATCGTTCGAGATTTAGGTTGCTAGGTTGCCTAGCAACCTAAATCTCGAGCTGTATATATATGACTGTCGTGTAATTAACATATTTTAATTTGCAATAACAAATATTGATGTCAATAATTAAGATAAAAACTATCCTATCTTTTAAATTGGACCAAATTACAGATAGTCACGAAGTTTGAACAAAATCAGTTCAGTATCTTTCGAGTTTATCCCGAACATACATCGTGACACGAGATTTTTATATATATAGATAGATTTGACAGAAACCTCAATACATTTTTTTTGTTTTCAGTATAACCCGTAGCCGAAGGAAGTTATTCACGCCTCGTGCTGAGCCTCTGGAGGAGAGCCCAGGAGGGACTGGAGACAGCACTGACCAAGTTCGCATCCCACGGCCCTCCTACCATCGCCCCAGAGCCCGACGCAAGCTTTAAAGTGAATAGAGAAAGTGAAAAGTGAAAGAGAAACTACTCAAGACTATGCTACTCTCAGGATTCTTCATACGAATGTATTACGCTGATAAATAGGTCCGACCGAAGGCCGATTTCTGGTTGAAGCCGAAGGTTTAACCATAAGAAATTCCGTTCAAGATTGTAAATGAAAATAATGATTTTCAAAAGTTTTTTCACTGTGTATATTATAAACAACTTAACTAGACGATTAAAACTACCTTGGAACGTGTCAAATATAATTGGAAATTATGTCAATTTAAAAATATTTAAGAGGACTATCATTACATTTCGCATCCCTCTCTCTCGCACATCCTAATATTTTCAATGATTGTAAAAATCTCAAAATACTTTTCTTTACCGAACGAACTTAAAAGAAATTAAAATTATATAGCACTAGACGATGCCCGCGACTTCGTTCGCGTGGATTAAGATTTTTTGATTCCCGCGGGAACCCTTTAATTTTCCGGGATAAAATGTAGCTTATGTGTTATGCCATGTATAATCTATCTCCATTCCAAATCCGTCCTGTAGTTTTTGTGTGAAAGAGTAACAAACATACACATACATACACAAATTTTCGCCTTTATAATAATATTAGTGTGATAAGGAACATGCAAACCCTATTACTGGGCAAGCAGATATAAACAGGTAACTCGGCATACAGGGTGGAAAAAAATTATGGGCTTAAATAAAGTTACATAATTTTACTTAAAGGAAACATTCTCTTATATTTTAAAAAGTAATAAAACTGCATTCAAAGATTTTCTAAAATTCGCTAATTGTCTCACCCGGGAATTGAACCAGCTAAAAATTCAAAAAATAAACACACGTTATTTTATTCCACTAGTCGATACAGTCAATGTTAAAGATAAAATTTCACCTAGAAACATTAGGTCTTGCACTCGTCTGTCGTACAAAATATCCATAAAATCGAATATTTTGTACACAAGTTCTTTAAATCAATATCACCAACTGTTCACTTTCAACAACTAAAAGACATAAGAACTTTCAAATTCAAATTCAAAATTATTTATTTCATGTAGGCCAACCTGTGGCTCTTATGACACGTCAAGATTCTACCATAAACAACTAAAACTTACTTTCTAGGTGAAATTTTATCTTTAACATTGACTGTATCGACTAGTGGAATAAAATAGCGAGTGTTTATTTTTTTAATTTTTAGTAGTCCGATTCCTGGGAGACACAAGCAAATTTCAGAAAATCTTTGAATAGAATAGAATAGAAATGTTTTTTATTCAAGTAAACTTTTTTACAAGTGCTTTTGAATCGTCGATGAGTCTACCACTGGTTCGGAATGCCCTTCCTGCCGAGAAGTACCAGCAAGAACCTCGGCAGTTGCTCTTTTCAAAACAAGTTTACAATATAAAAGATAAGCTATGTCTGCAGTGTTTCCACAATGAGGGGAAGTTCCACAAAAGCATAGGTAATTATAATTCAACACATGTTAAGACGGGCAGACAGAAAGTAGCCACATTCCCGCGGGTGGCACCCGTTCACGAGCATGACGCATGACCCAGCCATTGCTTTGAATGCAGTTTTGTTACTTTTTAAAAATAAGAGAATGTTTGCTTAAAGTAAAATGATCTAACTTTAGGATTTAAGGTAGTTCTCCTCCAGGCCCCATATTTTTTTCCAGCCTTTATATTAAAATAAACATAATTTTATTGCCAATATGGTGGTATAATATTGCCTTTGAAAAATCGTTCAGGAATTACTATTGCCAGGCTTTAAAATTTCAAAATTTTTATTCAAAATAACCTTGACCATATTGTATAGGCAATACAATTGCGATTTGTTTTTTTATAGATAACTAGCTGACCCAGCGAACTTCGTACCGCTAACTTATCTATATAAATAAAACAAATAAACTATCCCAATCCAAAAAAACTATCCTATCTTTTAAGTTGACCAAATTACAGATAGTTACGAAGTTTGATAAAAATCGGTTCAGTAGTTTAGGAGTCCATCGCGGACAAACAACGTGACACGTAATTTATATAATATAATAAAAGATATTCGATAAAAATACATTTCATCTGGTAAACAGATGGGTGAAGGACGACTTCTCTTCGGTATTCAATAACTTACTATACAAACGATTATGTTAATATACGAACTAGGCGCTTTTATAATTTTTACCGTGACGATATTATCGTGGACGTCCACGGCACAACGGCAAGACAGGGGAGTCAAATGTATGGAAATATATGAAGACGTTTTTAAATTGCAATCGACGGACACGTTATGCCGTGCACGTCCACGGCACATCCTGTCTTGCCGTGACGATATAATCGGCGTCCGGTTTCCCTGTAATATTGTCACGGTATTTTGGCGATGTAGTGCGTAGCTACAAGGATTAATGTTGTGTGAGTGAGTGTCTACGTGCGCGCGCGCCCGCGCTCCCACACCTCCCGCCCCCCTACAGTGGCGCGTTCCGAACTCATTGTTTGAGTTACTATTTTTTTATATTTCTAATATTTATTAAAAATGGCATTCAAATATTATGATGTCATTACCCTTTTTTGAGTATCAAGTTGTTACCCTAATCGAACTCATAGAGATGAAACCTTGTTTTTGGGACAAATAATAATTTTATAATAAAAAATATTCGTTCAAAATATTTCACTTTTAGCTTCGGATGCTGCCAAAACCTTTTGTAATTTGTCTTATACATTAAATCTACCTAGTCGAAGTATAAGTTATTGGCCATCATGTCATCCACACTCTTCCGAATATACTACCTACGCAAATAACGGTAACGTCCACGGCACGGCATGAAAATTATAAAAGCTACTTTAACGTGGACGTCGACGTCCACGGAAAATCGTGGACGTCGACGACCACGATATCGTGACGTGAGAATTATAAAAGCGCCTATTATATACCTACAACAAAGTATTTTCTGACAAAATAAGTACCTAGTTATATGTTTATATTCACACAATAATCTTATTTAATAAAATGTACTTATCTTTAAAACTTTATAATGTTTTTTTCGTTACATATAGAATTTATACTCTAAAATCTGTAATTAGTTTTAATAAAAGTAGAATATTAAAATAATTTATTTTTATTAATTACTTACCATTTTCAACTTCCTTTTTTTAGCGTGGTTGACCATTACCACCATTACTTTACCCACCATTACCTACTATGCATGAAGCTTTAGGTCAATAAGTACATCTCTCTTTGAATTTTGAAATGGACCTAGTTTTGTAGTAGTTACGTCTTACTTTCCTTGCTCATTGGATTAAGTTCTCTTTGCTAGTGTTCGTGGTAAATGGACCACCGGTAGTCGCTTTTCTCTTTGAAAATGGAGTGGATAGATGGCTCTTTGGCTAAAATTATGAACATACCATACCGCCTTTTTGTACTTACATTTTAAGTTTTCTTTTTTGTAACCTATAATTCATTTGTGTTTTGTGGTGCAATAAAGTATATACATACATACATACATACATACATACCACACTACCTGACTTGAACAGTGATAAAGATTGGGCAACAATTCAATTCCAATTTCCAACCTATATCTATCAAATATTTGTCACATTGACATTGGCCAATCTGTGAGCTGACTGTCACTGGCATGTCACTGGTCACTGTCATCATTTAATTCATTTTCATTTTGTTGGTGTCTATGGTTGGTGCACAGAGTACATCAAAGAGTATAATAATATGAGTACATTATTGGTGTTATGGTTAAGTTTTGCGTGTTTGGTTTTGTAGAAAATATGCGTATTTATTGCAAATAAACTGCTTGTCGACACCTCTCCTCTGGCCGAGCGTCTAATAAGGGCAATCACACACTATCTCAGAACAGAACATCATTCTCAGCAATCATCTTCTCTCAATGATAATAATTATCCACAAAGGAGGTACATTGTAATCTTTACATGACAAGCATGGAACCCAATATTTCCATGTCTAACTAGACAAACCCGGCTAACTACTCTAGCCTATGCGCAGCCTCCTCCATCCCCATAGCTGCCCAAGACTCCACCTCAGAAGACCCTAAGCAAATCTCCTGTCTAACTCGCACATGGCCCATATTAAGGCAAAGAGATACTATCACCAATTAACCAATTCACAAACAGTCATTCCACAACGACTAATCAATCTTTCCGCAACATCACCAATTACACAATCAATCACTCTAGATTCCAAAAGCATTGCACCATGACAAAAGCACATTTCATCAAAAACCAAGGACTATTGTCCATGACAGCTAACCTAGCAATTATTACGTAATCTCCTAACCAGCAACTCTACGACAATTGCATAATCACTCCACAACAACAATTCATCACAATTAAATCACTAATCCTACAAATAACCTCAATCCAACCAAATTAATGACAAAACTGCTAAAGACCGCCTGCAACCCTGTCTAACCGAAATCTCAATCATCGACCATGAACACTAGAATATCTGACCATAGATCACATCGTTACACAGACACCGAGACTAGCATCCCTGACAAATTCCGCCATAGACTACAAACATTAAGGATTGCAACTCGATAGAACCATCCACAGATCAATCGATAATACATGGAACTAGGAATTACGACTACGTCAACAGATGGCACCTCACCAATATGCTACACGGCCAACCTGACATTCGCACGTCCCCGTGCGTCCGCCTGCCTTCGTGCGTCCGCCAGCACCAAGAGATTTCCGCACAGAAACACAAAGTCGAGTACACCTCTAGACCCGCTCGTCCATCCCTGACCTCTGGACCCGCTCGTCCATCCCTGACACTGCACTTCATCCAAGGCCACCAGTCAAAGTCATAATAATATCATCTGTCCATTGCGTCAATTATCCACACACTTCAACCAGTTAACGTCATTGTCAACTTCAACATCATCTGGCAAGAGTGTGTCCCTTCAACCAACTCCCACGAGTCTGGCCCGGACTGCACTCTCCACCAGGATAAACTCCGGAGCTCATCTGGGAGGCACCAGTGAATCCCTTCAATCAACACAAACAATGCGTATGACCCGGATTGCACCACCAAAGCCCAGGATAGACAGGAAATCATCTGGGAGGCACTAGTGAATCCCTTCAATCAACACAAACAATGCGTATGACCCGGATTGCACCACCAAAGCCCAGGATAGACAGGAAATCATCTGGGAGGCACTAGTGAATCCCTTCAATCAACACAAACAATGCGTATGACCCGGATTGCACCACCAAAGCCCAGGATAGACAGGAAATCATCTGGGAGGCACTAGTGAATCCCTTCAATCAACACAAACAATGCGTATGACCCGGATTGCACCACCAAAGCCCAGGATAGACAGGAAATGAAACACATACACTAGAACATTCACTTGTCACTCAGTCAAAAAGGTCAAGATCATTGTCATAGTCATTCTCACCTTGATCTAGACTGACAAGTATGTCCTATCGACCAACCCAGCTCTCCAGGGTCTGGTCCGGACTATACTAGGTCTGATCAACGTCATTGTCATAGTCATGGTCAAATGTAGTCTGTTTGAGAACGTCGACCCAGTCCTCCAGTCCTTTCAATCAACTGTCTGTAAGTCTGGCCTGGACAATTACAGTCCCTCATTGATATTCTTAACTTAGCTCAACATTAATCTCAACTTTATTAACCAAAAAGTCTACCAAAAATCATTGAATAAACTCAGAAACTCAAAAATTTTTTTGTTCTTTGTTTTCTTTCTTTTTTTTGTTTTAAGGAATATCATTTAAGCCGATACTTGACCTATATTCCCCCTTCCCCTCCAAAAAAAAAAAAGAAAAAAAAGAAAGAAAGCTAGTGATTCGACCACACAAGAAACTTACTGTCCCATTTATCTCAACTTTACAACTTGCAATAATTCTTACAAAAATATTCAGACAAACAACTTACAAGAGACATGAAATTCTAACGTGGGCATGGAATTCTAACGTGGGCATGAAGTTCTAAAGTGGGCATGAAGTTCTTTATCATGGGCATGAAGTTCTTTATCGTGGGCATGAAGTTATTTATCGTGGGCATGAAGTTCTAAAGTGGGCATGAAGTTCTTTATCGTGGGCATGAAGTTCTTTATCGTGGGCATGAAGTTCATTATCGTGGGCATGAAGTTCATCCCACTTCTGATGTCGACACCTCTCCTCTGGCCGAGCGTCTAATAAGGGCAATCACACACTATCTCAGAACAGAACATCATTCTCAGCAATCATCTTCTCTCAATGATAATAATTATCCACAAAGGAGGTACATTGTAATCTTTACATGACAAGCATGGAACCCAATATTTCCATGTCTAACTAGACAAACCCGGCTAACTACTCTAGCCTATGCGCAGCCTCCTCCATCCCCATAGCTGCCCAAGACTCCACCTCAGAAGACCCTAAGCAAATCTCCTGTCTAACTCGCACATGGCCCATATTAAGGCAAAGAGATACTATCACCAATTAACCAATTCACAAACAGTCATTCCACAACGACTAATCAATCTTTCCGCAACATCACCAATTACACAATCAATCACTCTAGATTCCAAAAGCATTGCACCATGACAAAAGCACATTTCATCAAAAACCAAGGACTATTGTCCATGACAGCTAACCTAGCAATTATTACGTAATCTCCTAACCAGCAACTCTACGACAATTGCATAATCACTCCACAACAACAATTCATCACAATTAAATCACTAATCCTACAAATAACCTCAATCCAACCAAATTAATGACAAAACTGCTAAAGACCGCCTGCAACCCTGTCTAACCGAAATCTCAATCATCGACCATGAACACTAGAATATCTGACCATAGATCACATCGTTACACAGACACCGAGACTAGCATCCCTGACAAATTCCGCCATAGACTACAAACATTAAGGATTGCAACTCGATAGAACCATCCACAGATCAATCGATAATACATGGAACTAGGAATTACGACTACGTCAACAGATGGCACCTCACCAATATGCTACATGCTTATTTCACTGTGTCTGTAATTAGTACGAGAATTTTTTTAACTTACTAAAGAGCTAGGTTAAAATGGCGACTAACGTCCGCGCGTCAGTGTCTCAAATTCTCCGTAACAAGGATGACGCGGTGGACGAAGATGATGAACCCAAAAAGAAGTCCCGAGAAGATTGGAGGAAGGCTAAGGAGCTGGAGGAGGCTCGTAAAGCTGGTACTGCGCCCGCTGCTGTTGATGAAACTGGTAAGAGTCGTATATACGTAAGATTTTGTAGTATATACACATTGCACTAAATGTTGGTAAATACTGGGTTTGGTTTGGCGAGCTATCGACTGCGATATAGAAAATTCGTTTACATCTCGTAGCAATAATGTTTTTATTTTCTTATGGTGGCTGCAAACATAACCAGTTTCAAGTCGAACAGAATGGAACACCAATTTTTCAAACATTATTTCAAAGAAAATGTAAAGTGCATAGATGGGATGAGATGTAAATATCAACTGTGATGATGTTTAGCACTTTCCGTCATTGGTTTTGCTGTATCGGTGCAGTTAATCTGGAGATAGTGGAGGGCTTGTGGCATCTGATGGGTAGCCTAAGCATGTCACACTCTCTTTAACATTTCTGCGGTGGTGTCGTGTGATGCGGGTTGTTACATTCCCTCAAATATGGTTGAGCGAGGCAATGGCTGGGTCATGCGTCATGCTCGTGAACAGGTGCCACCAGCGGCAATGGGGCTACTTTCTGTCTGCCCATCTTAACGTTGAATTATAATTAGAAATAATTACGTATGCTTTTGTGGAACTTCTCCTCATTGTGGAAACTCTGCATACATAGAATAATATCTATTAAGTATATTGTAAAAGTATTTTGAAAAGAGCAACTGCCAAGTTTCTTGCTGGTTCTTCTCGGCAGGAACGGCATTCCGAACCAGTGGTAGACTTATTGACTATTCAAAAGTACTTGTAAAAGTTTATTTGAATAAAAAACATTTCTATTCTATTCTATTCTATTCTATCCGTCAAGAAAACACATAAGAAACAACACTAGCATGTTCTTTTCACATCTGTTACTTCACAATGCTTTATCTTCTACTTTCCAATACTGCTACATAATATGCAAAAATTACCTTCAATTTACTTTATAATTTCTTTGTTTGTAAGTTTTAAGAATTTCTGTAATTCAGCTTGAATATTTTAATGACATAATTTATTATTTCATTGAAGCAGTGATAGCCTAGTGGTTAATACTGCAGCCTCCTATTCGGGGAGTTGCAGGTTCGATCCCAGGTACATACCTCCGACTTTTCTAAGTTAGGTGCATTTAAGAAATTAAATATCACAAGCTTCAACAGTGAAGGAAAACATCGTAAGGAAACCTGTACACCTGAGAGTTCTCCATAATGTTCTCAAAGTGTGGTGTGTGAAGTCTGCCAATTTGCATTGGACGAGCATGGTGGACTATGCCCTATAACCCTTCTCTGAGAGGAGACCTGTGCTCAGTAGCGAGCCGTTGATGGGTTGCTGATGATGATGATGAATATTATTTCAGGCAAGGACATAAATCCCCACATTCCGCAGTACATATCATCAGCGCCGTGGTACTACGGCACGGCAGGCCCTACCTTGAAGCATCAGAGGCCACAGGAGGACAGAGAAGCACAATTCACTAAACTTGACACATACTACAATAAAGGGGTCACAGTAAGTACCTACTGTTGCCATCAAAATATATTTCTAATTACTTTGACTTAATACTGAAACTTACTATAATGCTTAGGCTGTTCTTCCACGAGTCACTACACACCACAGTGAATTGTGATCAAACCTATTAAAGGAAAAATTTTCGCGGAGCGTGGTGCGTCACCTTGCGCGGGCTGTCAGCGCTTACGACGCCAGAACACTTCTGCATGATCGCTGTCATACTTGACTATATGTTTGAGTTTACCGCATGACGCGACGCACCACGCGCCGCGAGTCCAGAAAGGAGCCCTTAAGCTAATTTTTATCCCAAAAAATCAAAGTATTCCCATGGGATTTTTAAAAAGTAAATCTACGCTGACGGAGTCACTGATATCAACTAGTTCATGGTAAATGTGTCAAATTAAGATTGTTAAGTTTTTCATAGTTTATACTACAAATTGCTGATGTTATGTTTTTATAGGCAAGTGCTGCAACAAAGTACAGAAAGGGGGCTTGTGAAAATTGTGGTGCAATGACTCACAAGAAAAAGGATTGCTTGGAGAGGCCAAGAAAAGTAAGTTTTAATATTAAACCAACAGATTGTACACTCTCTTAACATTCAGATAGACATACAACAGTGTCAGCTTGCCAGAGTTATTGGTGTATTAGTTTTACTTTAAAACTTTTAAAATAAATATTACTTTAGTAATATTACCTCCCAACTTCAAATTACTTTTACAACTTAAATTGTGTTGTCTATCACCACAAAATATCCTGTGCTATGAAGATTTCATTTAATATTATTATTGTAATAATTCTGTTACTATAGATATACACATTACACACATCAAGTGTCAGGATCAAGTGCATTTTTAACTATAAAAAATTATCCAATAGTATATAATATATAATCAAAGTAATATAATAATGTTTACCAAATCCATCTTCCAGCCTAGCTTCTTGCTTTAATTCCTATGTTTAAATTTTTTTTTTTTTTTCTCTTTTGTCCAATCTGCGACGTGGCAATCTGTTTGAATGTAACAATAAGCCGTTCTGATGGTTGATAGTAGTTATCCGAGTTGAGCTTGAGCTTGAGCAAATTGTCCATTGACGCTTCACTCGTATCACATTGTCGGAGTCAGTAGTAGATCAGTGAAACACACTTTTTCTTTTCAATCTGGCGAACTGTAGACTACCGGTTCCCTTCAGTTGTGAAGCTAGTTTATTTGAATGGCCTGAAAGTCTAGATTGATACCGCATGCTGTTGCACATGATTTCCTGTTTTACTGTCTTCATTTGTAGATCTTGATGGATGTATTTGTTACTAATGTAAATGTTTAAATTAAAAAACTTATCCCTTTAATTTGTAAAAATTAAGAAAAATTGAAATTTTTGCAAATTGTGAGAAATTAACCTAAGTTAACATCGTCAATTAAATGGCAAAAAAAAAGGCAAACAATGAGGATTTTTAAAATTTTTATTGTAAAGATAAAAAAATTAATAAGTATTTCTTTCTTTAGAGATCCTAGACACTTTTGTTGTGTGTATGTTATAATTATGAGCAAATAATTATTTCTTTTAAAATTGGATTCAGTCGAAATTGCGTTAATAGCACTAGGCTACTTTTTTAAAACACCCTTCATCATGTTATAGTAAAAACATTCCAGCCCTTACATCATTATTCTTTTATGTCCAATGTTCCAACCCACAATGCATGACACATTTGGAGATAAAAACAATCAAAATCTCAATCAATCTGACTGAATTATGTGAACTTGCTTCACATAGTTCAGTCTTGCTTGCTTGCTTGGGTTGGAACGTTTTTGCTTAAATTATTTCTAATTGTTTTCTGCTGTAGATTGGAGCCAAGTTCACGAATGCAGGCATAGCTCCAGACGAGTTCAGCCAGCCGGACCTGAACCTGAGCTACGACGGCAAGCGCGACCGCTGGAACGGCTACGACCCCGCGCAGCACAAGGCCATCATCGAGGAGTACCAGAAGGTGGAGGAGGCCAAGAGGGAGCTGAGGGCTAAGAGGCTAGAGCAAGGTACATACCAACTACAAGCAAACACTATAAAAGCAATTGGCATGGCAAGTTTATGTTGTACCTATGGCTATACAGTAAATTTATATAAAAAATTTAAAGATCTGTGTGCAATTTTATTGTTACTGGCTCTAATTTGATGAATATTTCAGATCCCACTGCAACAGAAGAAGACGAATTAGAAGGGGAGGATGAAGACAAATATGTAGACGAAGTGGACATGCCCGGTACTAAGGTAGGTAATTTTTATGTCCATTTTACTATAGTTTATATGAAATCATCATTATCATCAGCAAGCCATCAATGTCTCACTACTGAGCACATGTCTTCTTTCAGAGAAGGGTTATAGTCTAAAGTTCACCATGCTGGCCCAATGCAAATTGGCAGACTTCACACACCTGACAACATTACAGAACTCTCAGGTGTGCAGGTTTCCTCACGATGTTTTCCTTCACCGTTGAAGCAAGTGATATTTAATTGCTAAATAGCACATAACTCTGAAAACCTGCGACCCCCCAATAAGAATATACTCACCCTGCTCCCCTCCAAGCTTATGGAAGTCTACAAAAGACCTATGTAGAATAGAATAGAAATGTTTTATTCAAATAAACTTTTTTACAAGTGCTTTTGAATAGTCAATGAGTCTACTACTGGTTCGGAATGCCTTTGCTGCCGAGAAGAACCAGCAAGAAACCCTGCAGTTGCTCTTTTCAAAACAAGTTTACAATACAATAGATACTATGCTATGTATGCAGTGTTTCCACAATGAGGGGAAGTTCCACGAAAGCATAACTAATTATAATTCAACACATGTTAAGACAGGCAGACAGAAAGTAGCCCCATTCCCGCCGGTGACACCCGTTCACGAGCATGACGCATGACCCAGCCATTGCTTCGCTCAATCATATTTGATGTCAGTGAACATGATTGTAACTATCTATCTTATACATCCAGGTGGATTCCAAACAGCGTATCACAGTGCGCAACCTGCGTATTCGCGAAGACACGGCCAAGTATCTGCGCAACTTGGACCTCAACTCCGCCTACTACGACCCTAAGACGCGCTCCATGAGGGACAACCCCAACCCGGAGGCGGCCGAGTAAGTCCTTTTTTCATTCACTTAATCGCACAGTACAATGGACGTACAGCGGATGGCGGGCTTAATGCGTTATCACGTGTCAGGTCTTTGTGTATATTCTGACATAGTGATAAAAGCACAATAAAAGCAATTAAAATTAATATATATATAGCTGCTCGTGCTGATTCACTCACTGATTGATCACCTCTCCTGTAAAATTTTGTATGAAAAATTTTTTTTTCACTGATGGTTTCGTGTAGAAGACAAAAATTCATTCGGAGGAAAAATATGGAGAGAGCTGATGATTGAGGATTTCGGAGACGGGTGAGGAGCACGGCCAGGGTATCAAAGATAGGTGGGGTGTGCTCGAACAAATGTCACTAGAAACCTCATCCAATTCGCAGTGATCTGAAAAAAAATTCAAAATGGCGGAAAAAAGACTGCTCGTGCTGATTCACTCACTGATTGATCACCTCTCCTGTAAAATTTTGTATGAAAAATTTTTTTTTCACTGATGGTTTCGTGTAGAATACAAAAATTCATTCGGAGGAAAAATATGGAGAGAGCTGATGATTGACTTTGATACGATTTCTTTTCAAAGTTTTTATAAAAGAATATTCATTCTGTCAAATTACGAGATATGATGATTGAGGGTTTGGAAGGTGGGTGAGGAGCACAGCCAGGTTATTAAGGATAAGCGGGGGCTGCTAAAAGAAAAAATACTCGAAACCTCATCCAATTGGCAGTGAGCTGAAAAAAAAACCAAGATGGCGGATTCAAGATGGCGGCTATACAAATTATATCTATCTCGGAGAGTATAAAAGATGAAAGAGTGGCGTTTAAAAAATTACCAGGACCTGAAACTCAAATTGATGAACAGAAAAACCGCGGTCCACTTTAGTGGGCCGCGCACCCACGCGCCCTACTACTTAATATATATATATAGCTGCTCGTGCTGACTGACTCACGCATTGATCACCTCTCCTGTAAAATTTTGTATGAAAATTTTTTTTCTCACCGATTGTTTCGTATAGAGGACAAAAATTCATTCGGAGGAAAAATATAGAGAGAGCTGATGATTGTGGATATCGGAGATGGGTGAGGAGCACGGCCAGGTTATTAAAGATAGGTAGGGGGTGCTCGAACAAATGTCATTCGAAACCTCATCCAATTGGAAGTGAGCTGAAAAAAAATCCAAAATGGCGGAAAAAAGATGGCGGCCATACAAATTTCGTCGGTGTCTATCTCGGAGAGTATAAAAGATGCAAGAGTGCTTCTTTAGCAAAAGATGACCAAGACCCGAAGGTCTATTTGATGAACAGAAAAAAAATCAAGATGGCGGTTTTTTTTTCTCCATACAAAATATATGGCGACTATTGAAGAGGGAATTGGAAACTGCAAGACTTTGATACGATTTCTTTTCAAAGTTTTTATAAAAGAATATTCATTCTGGCAAATTACGAGATATGATGATTGAGGGTTTGGAAGGTGGGTGAGGAGCACAGCCAGGTTATTAAAGATAAGCGGGGGCTGCTAAAAGAAAAAATACTCGAAACCTCATCCAATTGGCAGTGAGCTGAAAAAAAACCAAGATGGCGGATTCAAGATGGCGGCTATACAAATTTCATAGGTGTCTATCTCGGAGAGTATAAAAGATGAAAGAGTGGTGTTTAAAAAATTACCAGGACCTGAAACTCAAATTGATGAACAGAAAAACCGCGGTCCACTTTAGTGGGCCGCGCACCCACGCTCCGTACTACTTAATATATATATAGCTGCTCGTGCTGACTGACTCACGCATTGATCACCTCTCCTGTAAAATTTTGTATGAAAATTTTTTTTCTCACCGATTGTTTCGTATAGAGGACAAAAATTCATTCGGAGGAAAAATATAGAGAGAGCTGATGATTGTGGATATCGGAGACGGGTGAGGAGCACGGCCAGGTTATTAAAGATAGGTAGGGGGTGCTCGAACAAATGTCATTCGAAACCTCATCCAATTGGAAGTGAGCTGAAAAAAAATCCAAAATGGCGGAAAAAAGATGGCGGCCATACAAATTTCGTCGGTGTCTATCTCGGAGAGGATAAAAGATGGAAGAGTGGTTTCTTGGCAAAAGATGATCAGCACCTAAAGTCTACTCGATGAATAGAAAAAAAATTCAAGATGCGGAATTTATTTTTCCCCATACAAAATATATGGCGAATATTGAAGAGACTAGAAGTTGGGAACTATGCAAGGCTTTGATACGGTTTCATTTCGAAATTTGTTTTATAGAAGAATTTTCATTGTGACAAATGATGAGAGAAGATGATTGAGGGTTTGGAAGGTGGGTGAGGAGCACGGGCAGGGTATTGAAGATAGGTGGGAGGTGCTCAAACAAAAAATACTCGAAACCTCATCCAATTGGCAGAGAGCTGAAAAAAATCAAAATGGCGGACGAGTAAAAAAACCGCGGTCCGCTTGCGGGCCGCGCACCCACGCGCCCTACTAGTTAATGTATATAGGTAATAGTTATAGGATAGGTTGAAATAAGTATACACTATGTTGTAGGTCTGAATACGCGGGCGAGAACTTCGTCCGCTTTACGGGCGACACGCGCTCGCACGCGACGGCGCAGATGTTCGCGTGGGAGGCGCACTGCAAGGGCTTGGACGTGCACCTGCTGGCGGAGCCCACCAAGCTGCAGGTGCTGCAGCGCCAGTACGAGGAGAAGAAGGACCAGTTCAAGACGCAGGTATGTGTTGTGTAGCGGGAACTTCGTCCGCTTCACGGGCGACACGCGCTCGCACGCGACGGCGCAGATGTTCGCGTGATACAAATAAACTATAGAACGTCACGCCCATTCCCACAATTGACTTTCGGACTTTTTTGAGGCGTAATTTAGGAATTACGAGCCTATTTGGATTTCTCATTTGCCTGTAGATCACCACACATATTGCCGCTAATACAGGTATTGAAGTTTCACTTGTGACGCGTGTTCCAGGTGAAACAATCAGTGCTGGACAAGTACGGCGGCGAGGAGCACCTGAAGGCTCCGCCGCGCGAGCTGCTGCTGGCGCAGAGCGAAGTGTTCGTGCAGTACAACCGGGACGGCACCAGGGTGGGCGCGGCCGAGAAGCAGTTGGCTAAGTGAGTAATACTGAAACAATCAGTGCTGGACAAGTACGGCGGCGAGGAGCACCTGAAGGCTCCGCCGCGCGAGCTGCTGCTGGCGCAGAGCGAAGTGTTCGTGCAGTACAACCGGGACGGCACCAGGGTGGGCGCGGCCGAGAAGCAGTTGGCTAAGTGAGTAATACTGAAACAATCAGTGCTGGACAAGTACGGCGGCGAGGAGCACCTGACGGCTCCGCCGCGCGAGCTGCTGCTGGCGCAGAGCGAAGTGTTCGTGCAGTACAACCGGGACGGCACCAGGGTGGGCGCGGCCGAGAAGCAGTTGGCTAAGTGAGTAATACTGAAACAATCAGTGCTGGACAAGTACGGCGGCGAGGAGCACCTGAAGGCTCCGCCGCGCGAGCTGCTGCTGGCGCAGAGCGAAGTGTTCGTGCAGTACAACCGGGACGGCACCAGGGTGGGCGCGGCCGAGAAGCAGTTGGCTAAGTGAGTAATACTGAAACAATCAGTGCTGGACAAGTACGGCGGCGAGGAGCACCTGAAGGCTCCGCCGCGCGAGCTGCTGCTGGCGCAGAGCGAAGTGTTCGTGCAGTACAACCGGGACGGCACCAGGGTGGGCGCGGCCGAGAAGCAGTTGGCTAAGTGAGTAATACTGAAACAATCAGTGCTGGACAAGTACGGCGGCGAGGAGCACCAGAAGGCTCCGCCGCGCGAGCTGCTGCTGGCGCAGAGCGAAGTGTTCGTGCAGTACAACCGGGACGGCACCAGGGTGGGCGCGGCCGAGAAGCAGTTGGCTAAGTGAGTAATACTGAAACAATCAGTGCTGGACAAGTACGGCGGCGAGGAGCACCTGAAGGCTCCGCCGCGCGAGCTGCTGCTGGCGCAGAGCGAAGTGTTCGTGCAGTACAAACGGGACGGCACCAGGGTGGGCGCGGCCGAGAAGCAGTTGGCTAAGTGAGTAATACTGAAACAATCAGTGCTGGACAAGTACGGCGGCGAGGAGCACCTGAAGGCTCCGCCGCGCGAGCTGCTGCTGGCGCAG
The DNA here is from genome assembly GCA_029955525.1 of Oeneis ivallda. Lineage (NCBI taxonomy): Eukaryota > Metazoa > Arthropoda > Insecta > Lepidoptera > Nymphalidae > Oeneis > Oeneis ivallda. The sequence goes on from JARPMR010000015.1 coordinate 2,878,645, forward strand.
AGCGAAGTGTTCGTGCAGTACAACCGGGACGGCACCAGGGTGGGCGCGGCCGAGAAGCAGTTGGCTAAGTGAGTAATACTGAAACAATCAGTGCTGGACAAGTACGGCGGCGAGGAGCACCTGAAGGCTCCGCCGCGCGAGCTGCTGCTGGCGCAGAGCGAAGTGTTCGTGCAGTACAACCGGGACGGCACCAGGGTGGGCGCGGCCGAGAAGCAGTTGGCTAAGTGAGTAATACTGAAACAATCAGTGCTGGACAAGTACGGCGGCGAGGAGCACCTGAAGGCTCCGCCGCGCGAGCTGCTGCTGGCGCAGAGCGAAGTGTTCGTGCAGTACAACCGGGACGGCACCAGGGTGGGCGCGGCCGAGAAGCAGTTGGCTAAGTGAGTAATACTGAAACAATCAGTGCTGGACAAGTACGGCGGCGAGGAGCACCTGAAGGCTCCGCCGCGCGAGCTGCTGCTGGCGCAGAGCGAAGTGTTCGTGCAGTACAACCGGGACGGCACCAGGGTGGGCGCGGCCGAGAAGCAGTTGGCTAAGTGAGTAATACTGAAACAATCAGTGCTGGACAAGTACGGCGGCGAGGAGCACCTGAAGGCTCCGCCGCGCGAGCTGCTGCTGGCGCAGAGCGAAGTGTTCGTGCAGTACAACCGGGACGGCACCAGGGTGGGCGCGGCCGAGAAGCAGTTGGCTAAGTGAGTAATACTGAAACAATCAGTGCTGGACAAGTACGGCGGCGAGGAGCACCTGAAGGCTCCGCCGCGCGAGCTGCTGCTGGCGCAGAGCGAAGTGTTCGTGCAGTACAACCGGGACGGCACCAGGGTGGGCGCGGCCGAGAAGCAGTTGGCTAAGTGAGTAATACTGAAACAATCAGTGCTGGACAAGTACGGCGGCGAGGAGCACCTGAAGGCTCCGCCGCGCGAGCTGCTGCTGGCGCAGAGCGAAGTGTTCGTGCAGTACAAACGGGACGGCACCAGGGTGGGCGCGGCCGAGAAGCAGTTGGCTAAGTGAGTAATACTGAAACAATCAGTGCTGGACAAGTACGGCGGCGAGGAGCACCTGAAGGCTCCGCCGCGCGAGCTGCTGCTGGCGCAGAGCGAAGTGTTCGTGCAGTACAACCGGGACGGCACCAGGGTGGGCGCGGCCGAGAAGCAGTTGGCTAAGTGAGTAATACTGAAACAATCAGTGCTGGACAAGTACGGCGGCGAGGAGCACCTGAAGGCTCCGCCGCGCGAGCTGCTGCTGGCGCAGAGCGAAGTGTTCGTGCAGTACAAACGGGACGGCACCAGGGTGGGCGCGGCCGAGAAGCAGTTGGCTAAGTGAGTAATACTGAAACAATCAGTGCTGGACAAGTACGGCGGCGAGGAGCACCTGAAGGCTCCGCCGCGCGAGCTGCTGCTGGCGCAGAGCGAAGTGTTCGTGCAGTACAACCGGGACGGCACCAGGGTGGGCGCGGCCGAGAAGCAGTTGGCTAAGTGAGTAATACTGAAACAATCAGTGCTGGACAAGTACGGCGGCGAGGAGCACCTGAAGGCTCCGCCGCGCGAGCTGCTGCTGGCGCAGAGCGAAGTGTTCGTGCAGTACAACCGGGACGGCACCAGGGTGGGCGCGGCCGAGAAGCAGTTGGCTAAGTGAGTAATACTGAAACAATCAGTGCTGGACAAGTACGGCGGCGAGGAGCACCTGAAGGCTCCGCCGCGCGAGCTGCTGCTGGCGCAGAGCGAAGTGTTCGTGCAGTACAACCGGGACGGCACCAGGGTGGGCGCGGCCGAGAAGCAGTTGGCTAAGTGAGTAATACTGAAACAATCAGTGCTGGACAAGTACGGCGGCGAGGAGCACCTGAAGGCTCCGCCGCGCGAGCTGCTGCTGGCGCAGAGCGAAGTGTTCGTGCAGTACAAACGGGACGGCACCAGGGTGGGCGCGGCCGAGAAGCAGTTGGCTAAGTGAGTAATACTGAAACAATCAGTGCTGGACAAGTACGGCGGCGAGGAGCACCTGAAGGCTCCGCCGCGCGAGCTGCTGCTGGCGCAGAGCGAAGTGTTCGTGCAGTACAACCGGGACGGCACCAGGGTGGGCGCGGCCGAGAAGCAGTTGGCTAAGTGAGTAATACTGAAACAATCAGTGCTGGACAAGTACGGCGGCGAGGAGCACCTGAAGGCTCCGCCGCGCGAGCTGCTGCTGGCGCAGAGCGAAGTGTTCGTGCAGTACAACCGGGACGGCACCAGGGTGGGCGCGGCCGAGAAGCAGTTGGCTAAGTGAGTAATACTGAAACAATCAGTGCTGGACAAGTACGGCGGCGAGGAGCACCTGAAGGCTCCGCCGCGCGAGCTGCTGCTGGCGCAGAGCGAAGTGTTCGTGCAGTACAACCGGGACGGCACCAGGGTGGGCGCGGCCGAGAAGCAGTTGGCTAAGTGAGTAATACTGAAACAATCAGTGCTGGACAAGTACGGCGGCGAGGAGCACCTGACGGCTCCGCCGCGCGAGCTGCTGCTGGCGCAGAGCGAAGTGTTCGTGCAGTACAACCGGGACGGCACCAGGGTGGGCGCGGCCGAGAAGCAGTTGGCTAAGTGAGTAATACTGAAACAATCAGTGCTGGACAAGTACGGCGGCGAGGAGCACCTGAAGGCTCCGCCGCGCGAGCTGCTGCTGGCGCAGAGCGAAGTGTTCGTGCAGTACAACCGGGACGGCACCAGGGTGGGCGCGGCCGAGAAGCAGTTGGCTAAGTGAGTAATACTGAAACAATCAGTGCTGGACAAGTACGGCGGCGAGGAGCACCTGAAGGCTCCGCCGCGCGAGCTGCTGCTGGCGCAGAGCGAAGTGTTCGTGCAGTACAACCGGGACGGCACCAGGGTGGGCGCGGCCGAGAAGCAGTTGGCTAAGTGAGTAATACTGAAACAATCAGTGCTGGACAAGTACGGCGGCGAGGAGCACCTGAAGGCTCCGCCGCGCGAGCTGCTGCTGGCGCAGAGCGAAGTGTTCGTGCAGTACAACCGGGACGGCACCAGGGTGGGCGCGGCCGAGAAGCAGTTGGCTAAGTGAGTAATACTGAAACAATCAGTGCTGGACAAGTACGGCGGCGAGGAGCACCTGAAGGCTCCGCCGCGCGAGCTGCTGCTGGCGCAGAGCGAAGTGTTCGTGCAGTACAACCGGGACGGCACCAGGGTGGGCGCGGCCGAGAAGCAGTTGGCTAAGTGAGTAATACTGAAACAATCAGTGCTGGACAAGTACGGCGGCGAGGAGCACCTGAAGGCTCCGCCGCGCGAGCTGCTGCTGGCGCAGAGCGAAGTGTTCGTGCAGTACAACCGGGACGGCACCAGGGTGGGCGCGGCCGAGAAGCAGTTGGCTAAGTGAGTAATACTGAAACAATCAGTGCTGGACAAGTACGGCGGCGAGGAGCACCTGAAGGCTCCGCCGCGCGAGCTGCTGCTGGCGCAGAGCGAAGTGTTCGTGCAGTACAACCGGGACGGCACCAGGGTGGGCGCGGCCGAGAAGCAGTTGGCTAAGTGAGTAATACTGAAACAATCAGTGCTGGACAAGTACGGCGGCGAGGAGCACCTGAAGGCTCCGCCGCGCGAGCTGCTGCTGGCGCAGAGCGAAGTGTTCGTGCAGTACAACCGGGACGGCACCAGGGTGGGCGCGGCCGAGAAGCAGTTGGCTAAGTGAGTAATACTGAAACAATCAGTGCTGGACAAGTACGGCGGCGAGGAGCACCTGAAGGCTCCGCCGCGCGAGCTGCTGCTGGCGCAGAGCGAAGTGTTCGTGCAGTACAACCGGGACGGCACCAGGGTGGGCGCGGCCGAGAAGCAGTTGGCTAAGTGAGTAATACTGAAACAATCAGTGCTGGACAAGTACGGCGGCGAGGAGCACCTGAAGGCTCCGCCGCGCGAGCTGCTGCTGGCGCAGAGCGAAGTGTTCGTGCAGTACAACCGGGACGGCACCAGGGTGGGCGCGGCCGAGAAGCAGTTGGCTAAGTGAGTAATACTGAAACAATCAGTGCTGGACAAGTACGGCGGCGAGGAGCACCTGAAGGCTCCGCCGCGCGAGCTGCTGCTGGCGCAGAGCGAAGTGTTCGTGCAGTACAACCGGGACGGCACCAGGGTGGGCGCGGCCGAGAAGCAGTTGGCTAAGTGAGTAATACTGAAACAATCAGTGCTGGACAAGTACGGCGGCGAGGAGCACCTGAAGGCTCCGCCGCGCGAGCTGCTGCTGGCGCAGAGCGAAGTGTTCGTGCAGTACAACCGGGACGGCACCAGGGTGGGCGCGGCCGAGAAGCAGTTGGCTAAGTGAGTAATACTGAAACAATCAGTGCTGGACAAGTACGGCGGCGAGGAGCACCTGAAGGCTCCGCCGCGCGAGCTGCTGCTGGCGCAGAGCGAAGTGTTCGTGCAGTACAACCGGGACGGCACCAGGGTGGGCGCGGCCGAGAAGCAGTTGGCTAAGTGAGTAATACTGAAACAATCAGTGCTGGACAAGTACGGCGGCGAGGAGCACCTGAAGGCTCCGCCGCGCGAGCTGCTGCTGGCGCAGAGCGAAGTGTTCGTGCAGTACAACCGGGACGGCACCAGGGTGGGCGCGGCCGAGAAGCAGTTGGCTAAGTGAGTAATACTGAAACAATCAGTGCTGGACAAGTACGGCGGCGAGGAGCACCTGAAGGCTCCGCCGCGCGAGCTGCTGCTGGCGCAGAGCGAAGTGTTCGTGCAGTACAACCGGGACGGCACCAGGGTGGGCGCGGCCGAGAAGCAGTTGGCTAAGTGAGTAATACTGAAACAATCAGTGCTGGACAAGTACGGCGGCGAGGAGCACCTGAAGGCTCCGCCGCGCGAGCTGCTGCTGGCGCAGAGCGAAGTGTTCGTGCAGTACAACCGGGACGGCACCAGGGTGGGCGCGGCCGAGAAGCAGTTGGCTAAGTGAGTAATACTGAAACAATCAGTGCTGGACAAGTACGGCGGCGAGGAGCACCTGAAGGCTCCGCCGCGCGAGCTGCTGCTGGCGCAGAGCGAAGTGTTCGTGCAGTACAACCGGGACGGCACCAGGGTGGGCGCGGCCGAGAAGCAGTTGGCTAAGTGAGTAATACTGAAACAATCAGTGCTGGACAAGTACGGCGGCGAGGAGCACCTGAAGGCTCCGCCGCGCGAGCTGCTGCTGGCGCAGAGCGAAGTGTTCGTGCAGTACAACCGGGACGGCACCAGGGTGGGCGCGGCCGAGAAGCAGTTGGCTAAGTGAGTAATACTGAAACAATCAGTGCTGGACAAGTACGGCGGCGAGGAGCACCTGAAGGCTCCGCCGCGCGAGCTGCTGCTGGCGCAGAGCGAAGTGTTCGTGCAGTACAACCGGGACGGCACCAGGGTGGGCGCGGCCGAGAAGCAGTTGGCTAAGTGAGTAATACTGAAACAATCAGTGCTGGACAAGTACGGCGGCGAGGAGCACCTGAAGGCTCCGCCGCGCGAGCTGCTGCTGGCGCAGAGCGAAGTGTTCGTGCAGTACAACCGGGACGGCACCAGGGTGGGCGCGGCCGAGAAGCAGTTGGCTAAGTGAGTAATACTGAAACAATCAGTGCTGGACAAGTACGGCGGCGAGGAGCACCTGAAGGCTCCGCCGCGCGAGCTGCTGCTGGCGCAGAGCGAAGTGTTCGTGCAGTACAACCGGGACGGCACCAGGGTGGGCGCGGCCGAGAAGCAGTTGGCTAAGTGAGTAATACTGAAACAATCAGTGCTGGACAAGTACGGCGGCGAGGAGCACCTGAAGGCTCCGCCGCGCGAGCTGCTGCTGGCGCAGAGCGAAGTGTTCGTGCAGTACAACCGGGACGGCACCAGGGTGGGCGCGGCCGAGAAGCAGTTGGCTAAGTGAGTAATACTGAAACAATCAGTGCTGGACAAGTACGGCGGCGAGGAGCACCTGAAGGCTCCGCCGCGCGAGCTGCTGCTGGCGCAGAGCGAAGTGTTCGTGCAGTACAACCGGGACGGCACCAGGGTGGGCGCGGCCGAGAAGCAGTTGGCTAAGTGAGTAATACTGAAACAATCAGTGCTGGACAAGTACGGCGGCGAGGAGCACCTGAAGGCTCCGCCGCGCGAGCTGCTGCTGGCGCAGAGCGAAGTGTTCGTGCAGTACAACCGGGACGGCACCAGGGTGGGCGCGGCCGAGAAGCAGTTGGCTAAGTGAGTAATACTGAAACAATCAGTGCTGGACAAGTACGGCGGCGAGGAGCACCTGAAGGCTCCGCCGCGCGAGCTGCTGCTGGCGCAGAGCGAAGTGTTCGTGCAGTACAACCGGGACGGCACCAGGGTGGGCGCGGCCGAGAAGCAGTTGGCTAAGTGAGTAATACTGAAACAATCAGTGCTGGACAAGTACGGCGGCGAGGAGCACCTGAAGGCTCCGCCGCGCGAGCTGCTGCTGGCGCAGAGCGAAGTGTTCGTGCAGTACAACCGGGACGGCACCAGGGTGGGCGCGGCCGAGAAGCAGTTGGCTAAGTGAGTAATACTGAAACAATCAGTGCTGGACAAGTACGGCGGCGAGGAGCACCTGAAGGCTCCGCCGCGCGAGCTGCTGCTGGCGCAGAGCGAAGTGTTCGTGCAGTACAACCGGGACGGCACCAGGGTGGGCGCGGCCGAGAAGCAGTTGGCTAAGTGAGTAATACTGAAACAATCAGTGCTGGACAAGTACGGCGGCGAGGAGCACCTGAAGGCTCCGCCGCGCGAGCTGCTGCTGGCGCAGAGCGAAGTGTTCGTGCAGTACAACCGGGACGGCACCAGGGTGGGCGCGGCCGAGAAGCAGTTGGCTAAGTGAGTAATACTGAAACAATCAGTGCTGGACAAGTACGGCGGCGAGGAGCACCTGAAGGCTCCGCCGCGCGAGCTGCTGCTGGCGCAGAGCGAAGTGTTCGTGCAGTACAACCGGGACGGCACCAGGGTGGGCGCGGCCGAGAAGCAGTTGGCTAAGTGAGTAATACTGAAACAATCAGTGCTGGACAAGTACGGCGGCGAGGAGCACCTGAAGGCTCCGCCGCGCGAGCTGCTGCTGGCGCAGAGCGAAGTGTTCGTGCAGTACAACCGGGACGGCACCAGGGTGGGCGCGGCCGAGAAGCAGTTGGCTAAGTGAGTAATACTGAAACAATCAGTGCTGGACAAGTACGGCGGCGAGGAGCACCTGAAGGCTCCGCCGCGCGAGCTGCTGCTGGCGCAGAGCGAAGTGTTCGTGCAGTACAACCGGGACGGCACCAGGGTGGGCGCGGCCGAGAAGCAGTTGGCTAAGTGAGTAATACTGAAACAATCAGTGCTGGACAAGTACGGCGGCGAGGAGCACCTGAAGGCTCCGCCGCGCGAGCTGCTGCTGGCGCAGAGCGAAGTGTTCGTGCAGTACAACCGGGACGGCACCAGGGTGGGCGCGGCCGAGAAGCAGTTGGCTAAGTGAGTAATACTGAAACAATCAGTGCTGGACAAGTACGGCGGCGAGGAGCACCTGAAGGCTCCGCCGCGCGAGCTGCTGCTGGCGCAGAGCGAAGTGTTCGTGCAGTACAACCGGGACGGCACCAGGGTGGGCGCGGCCGAGAAGCAGTTGGCTAAGTGAGTAATACTGAAACAATCAGTGCTGGACAAGTACGGCGGCGAGGAGCACCTGAAGGCTCCGCCGCGCGAGCTGCTGCTGGCGCAGAGCGAAGTGTTCGTGCAGTACAACCGGGACGGCACCAGGGTGGGCGCGGCCGAGAAGCAGTTGGCTAAGTGAGTAATACTGAAACAATCAGTGCTGGACAAGTACGGCGGCGAGGAGCACCTGAAGGCTCCGCCGCGCGAGCTGCTGCTGGCGCAGAGCGAAGTGTTCGTGCAGTACAACCGGGACGGCACCAGGGTGGGCGCGGCCGAGAAGCAGTTGGCTAAGTGAGTAATACTGAAACAATCAGTGCTGGACAAGTACGGCGGCGAGGAGCACCTGAAGGCTCCGCCGCGCGAGCTGCTGCTGGCGCAGAGCGAAGTGTTCGTGCAGTACAACCGGGACGGCACCAGGGTGGGCGCGGCCGAGAAGCAGTTGGCTAAGTGAGTAATACTGAAACAATCAGTGCTGGACAAGTACGGCGGCGAGGAGCACCTGAAGGCTCCGCCGCGCGAGCTGCTGCTGGCGCAGAGCGAAGTGTTCGTGCAGTACAACCGGGACGGCACCAGGGTGGGCGCGGCCGAGAAGCAGTTGGCTAAGTGAGTAATACTGAAACAATCAGTGCTGGACAAGTACGGCGGCGAGGAGCACCTGAAGGCTCCGCCGCGCGAGCTGCTGCTGGCGCAGAGCGAAGTGTTCGTGCAGTACAACCGGGACGGCACCAGGGTGGGCGCGGCCGAGAAGCAGTTGGCTAAGTGAGTAATACTGAAACAATCAGTGCTGGACAAGTACGGCGGCGAGGAGCACCTGAAGGCTCCGCCGCGCGAGCTGCTGCTGGCGCAGAGCGAAGTGTTCGTGCAGTACAACCGGGACGGCACCAGGGTGGGCGCGGCCGAGAAGCAGTTGGCTAAGTGAGTAATACTGAAACAATCAGTGCTGGACAAGTACGGCGGCGAGGAGCACCTGAAGGCTCCGCCGCGCGAGCTGCTGCTGGCGCAGAGCGAAGTGTTCGTGCAGTACAACCGGGACGGCACCAGGGTGGGCGCGGCCGAGAAGCAGTTGGCTAAGTGAGTAATACTGAAACAATCAGTGCTGGACAAGTACGGCGGCGAGGAGCACCTGAAGGCTCCGCCGCGCGAGCTGCTGCTGGCGCAGAGCGAAGTGTTCGTGCAGTACAACCGGGACGGCACCAGGGTGGGCGCGGCCGAGAAGCAGTTGGCTAAGTGAGTAATACTGAAACAATCAGTGCTGGACAAGTACGGCGGCGAGGAGCACCTGAAGGCTCCGCCGCGCGAGCTGCTGCTGGCGCAGAGCGAAGTGTTCGTGCAGTACAACCGGGACGGCACCAGGGTGGGCGCGGCCGAGAAGCAGTTGGCTAAGTGAGTAATACTGAAACAATCAGTGCTGGACAAGTACGGCGGCGAGGAGCACCTGAAGGCTCCGCCGCGCGAGCTGCTGCTGGCGCAGAGCGAAGTGTTCGTGCAGTACAACCGGGACGGCACCAGGGTGGGCGCGGCCGAGAAGCAGTTGGCTAAGTGAGTAATACTGAAACAATCAGTGCTGGACAAGTACGGCGGCGAGGAGCACCTGAAGGCTCCGCCGCGCGAGCTGCTGCTGGCGCAGAGCGAAGTGTTCGTGCAGTACAACCGGGACGGCACCAGGGTGGGCGCGGCCGAGAAGCAGTTGGCTAAGTGAGTAATACTGAAACAATCAGTGCTGGACAAGTACGGCGGCGAGGAGCACCTGAAGGCTCCGCCGCGCGAGCTGCTGCTGGCGCAGAGCGAAGTGTTCGTGCAGTACAACCGGGACGGCACCAGGGTGGGCGCGGCCGAGAAGCAGTTGGCTAAGTGAGTAATACTGAAACAATCAGTGCTGGACAAGTACGGCGGCGAGGAGCACCTGAAGGCTCCGCCGCGCGAGCTGCTGCTGGCGCAGAGCGAAGTGTTCGTGCAGTACAACCGGGACGGCACCAGGGTGGGCGCGGCCGAGAAGCAGTTGGCTAAGTGAGTAATACTGAAACAATCAGTGCTGGACAAGTACGGCGGCGAGGAGCACCTGAAGGCTCCGCCGCGCGAGCTGCTGCTGGCGCAGAGCGAAGTGTTCGTGCAGTACAACCGGGACGGCACCAGGGTGGGCGCGGCCGAGAAGCAGTTGGCTAAGTGAGTAATACTGAAACAATCAGTGCTGGACAAGTACGGCGGCGAGGAGCACCTGAAGGCTCCGCCGCGCGAGCTGCTGCTGGCGCAGAGCGAAGTGTTCGTGCAGTACAACCGGGACGGCACCAGGGTGGGCGCGGCCGAGAAGCAGTTGGCTAAGTGAGTAATACTGAAACAATCAGTGCTGGACAAGTACGGCGGCGAGGAGCACCTGAAGGCTCCGCCGCGCGAGCTGCTGCTGGCGCAGAGCGAAGTGTTCGTGCAGTACAACCGGGACGGCACCAGGGTGGGCGCGGCCGAGAAGCAGTTGGCTAAGTGAGTAATACTGAAACAATCAGTGCTGGACAAGTACGGCGGCGAGGAGCACCTGAAGGCTCCGCCGCGCGAGCTGCTGCTGGCGCAGAGCGAAGTGTTCGTGCAGTACAACCGGGACGGCACCAGGGTGGGCGCGGCCGAGAAGCAGTTGGCTAAGTGAGTAATACTGAAACAATCAGTGCTGGACAAGTACGGCGGCGAGGAGCACCTGAAGGCTCCGCCGCGCGAGCTGCTGCTGGCGCAGAGCGAAGTGTTCGTGCAGTACAACCGGGACGGCACCAGGGTGGGCGCGGCCGAGAAGCAGTTGGCTAAGTGAGTAATACTGAAACAATCAGTGCTGGACAAGTACGGCGGCGAGGAGCACCTGAAGGCTCCGCCGCGCGAGCTGCTGCTGGCGCAGAGCGAAGTGTTCGTGCAGTACAACCGGGACGGCACCAGGGTGGGCGCGGCCGAGAAGCAGTTGGCTAAGTGAGTAATACTGAAACAATCAGTGCTGGACAAGTACGGCGGCGAGGAGCACCTGAAGGCTCCGCCGCGCGAGCTGCTGCTGGCGCAGAGCGAAGTGTTCGTGCAGTACAACCGGGACGGCACCAGGGTGGGCGCGGCCGAGAAGCAGTTGGCTAAGTGAGTAATACTGAAACAATCAGTGCTGGACAAGTACGGCGGCGAGGAGCACCTGAAGGCTCCGCCGCGCGAGCTGCTGCTGGCGCAGAGCGAAGTGTTCGTGCAGTACAACCGGGACGGCACCAGGGTGGGCGCGGCCGAGAAGCAGTTGGCTAAGTGAGTAATACTGAAACAATCAGTGCTGGACAAGTACGGCGGCGAGGAGCACCTGAAGGCTCCGCCGCGCGAGCTGCTGCTGGCGCAGAGCGAAGTGTTCGTGCAGTACAACCGGGACGGCACCAGGGTGGGCGCGGCCGAGAAGCAGTTGGCTAAGTGAGTAATACTGAAACAATCAGTGCTGGACAAGTACGGCGGCGAGGAGCACCTGAAGGCTCCGCCGCGCGAGCTGCTGCTGGCGCAGAGCGAAGTGTTCGTGCAGTACAACCGGGACGGCACCAGGGTGGGCGCGGCCGAGAAGCAGTTGGCTAAGTGAGTAATACTGAAACAATCAGTGCTGGACAAGTACGGCGGCGAGGAGCACCTGAAGGCTCCGCCGCGCGAGCTGCTGCTGGCGCAGAGCGAAGTGTTCGTGCAGTACAACCGGGACGGCACCAGGGTGGGCGCGGCCGAGAAGCAGTTGGCTAAGTGAGTAATACTGAAACAATCAGTGCTGGACAAGTACGGCGGCGAGGAGCACCTGAAGGCTCCGCCGCGCGAGCTGCTGCTGGCGCAGAGCGAAGTGTTCGTGCAGTACAACCGGGACGGCACCAGGGTGGGCGCGGCCGAGAAGCAGTTGGCTAAGTGAGTAATACTGAAACAATCAGTGCTGGACAAGTACGGCGGCGAGGAGCACCTGAAGGCTCCGCCGCGCGAGCTGCTGCTGGCGCAGAGCGAAGTGTTCGTGCAGTACAACCGGGACGGCACCAGGGTGGGCGCGGCCGAGAAGCAGTTGGCTAAGTGAGTAATACTGAAACAATCAGTGCTGGACAAGTACGGCGGCGAGGAGCACCTGAAGGCTCCGCCGCGCGAGCTGCTGCTGGCGCAGAGCGAAGTGTTCGTGCAGTACAACCGGGACGGCACCAGGGTGGGCGCGGCCGAGAAGCAGTTGGCTAAGTGAGTAATACTGAAACAATCAGTGCTGGACAAGTACGGCGGCGAGGAGCACCTGAAGGCTCCGCCGCGCGAGCTGCTGCTGGCGCAGAGCGAAGTGTTCGTGCAGTACAACCGGGACGGCACCAGGGTGGGCGCGGCCGAGAAGCAGTTGGCTAAGTGAGTAATACTGAAACAATCAGTGCTGGACAAGTACGGCGGCGAGGAGCACCTGAAGGCTCCGCCGCGCGAGCTGCTGCTGGCGCAGAGCGAAGTGTTCGTGCAGTACAACCGGGACGGCACCAGGGTGGGCGCGGCCGAGAAGCAGTTGGCTAAGTGAGTAATACTGAAACAATCAGTGCTGGACAAGTACGGCGGCGAGGAGCACCTGAAGGCTCCGCCGCGCGAGCTGCTGCTGGCGCAGAGCGAAGTGTTCGTGCAGTACAACCGGGACGGCACCAGGGTGGGCGCGGCCGAGAAGCAGTTGGCTAAGTGAGTAATACTGAAACAATCAGTGCTGGACAAGTACGGCGGCGAGGAGCACCTGAAGGCTCCGCCGCGCGAGCTGCTGCTGGCGCAGAGCGAAGTGTTCGTGCAGTACAACCGGGACGGCACCAGGGTGGGCGCGGCCGAGAAGCAGTTGGCTAAGTGAGTAATACTGAAACAATCAGTGCTGGACAAGTACGGCGGCGAGGAGCACCTGAAGGCTCCGCCGCGCGAGCTGCTGCTGGCGCAGAGCGAAGTGTTCGTGCAGTACAACCGGGACGGCACCAGGGTGGGCGCGGCCGAGAAGCAGTTGGCTAAGTGAGTAATACTGAAACAATCAGTGCTGGACAAGTACGGCGGCGAGGAGCACCTGAAGGCTCCGCCGCGCGAGCTGCTGCTGGCGCAGAGCGAAGTGTTCGTGCAGTACAACCGGGACGGCACCAGGGTGGGCGCGGCCGAGAAGCAGTTGGCTAAGTGAGTAATACTGAAACAATCAGTGCTGGACAAGTACGGCGGCGAGGAGCACCTGAAGGCTCCGCCGCGCGAGCTGCTGCTGGCGCAGAGCGAAGTGTTCGTGCAGTACAACCGGGACGGCACCAGGGTGGGCGCGGCCGAGAAGCAGTTGGCTAAGTGAGTAATACTGAAACAATCAGTGCTGGACAAGTACGGCGGCGAGGAGCACCTGAAGGCTCCGCCGCGCGAGCTGCTGCTGGCGCAGAGCGAAGTGTTCGTGCAGTACAACCGGGACGGCACCAGGGTGGGCGCGGCCGAGAAGCAGTTGGCTAAGTGAGTAATACTGAAACAATCAGTGCTGGACAAGTACGGCGGCGAGGAGCACCTGAAGGCTCCGCCGCGCGAGCTGCTGCTGGCGCAGAGCGAAGTGTTCGTGCAGTACAACCGGGACGGCACCAGGGTGGGCGCGGCCGAGAAGCAGTTGGCTAAGTGAGTAATACTGAAACAATCAGTGCTGGACAAGTACGGCGGCGAGGAGCACCTGAAGGCTCCGCCGCGCGAGCTGCTGCTGGCGCAGAGCGAAGTGTTCGTGCAGTACAACCGGGACGGCACCAGGGTGGGCGCGGCCGAGAAGCAGTTGGCTAAGTGAGTAATACTGAAACAATCAGTGCTGGACAAGTACGGCGGCGAGGAGCACCTGAAGGCTCCGCCGCGCGAGCTGCTGCTGGCGCAGAGCGAAGTGTTCGTGCAGTACAACCGGGACGGCACCAGGGTGGGCGCGGCCGAGAAGCAGTTGGCTAAGTGAGTAATACTGAAACAATCAGTGCTGGACAAGTACGGCGGCGAGGAGCACCTGAAGGCTCCGCCGCGCGAGCTGCTGCTGGCGCAGAGCGAAGTGTTCGTGCAGTACAACCGGGACGGCACCAGGGTGGGCGCGGCCGAGAAGCAGTTGGCTAAGTGAGTAATACTGAAACAATCAGTGCTGGACAAGTACGGCGGCGAGGAGCACCTGAAGGCTCCGCCGCGCGAGCTGCTGCTGGCGCAGAGCGAAGTGTTCGTGCAGTACAACCGGGACGGCACCAGGGTGGGCGCGGCCGAGAAGCAGTTGGCTAAGTGAGTAATACTGAAACAATCAGTGCTGGACAAGTACGGCGGCGAGGAGCACCTGAAGGCTCCGCCGCGCGAGCTGCTGCTGGCGCAGAGCGAAGTGTTCGTGCAGTACAACCGGGACGGCACCAGGGTGGGCGCGGCCGAGAAGCAGTTGGCTAAGTGAGTAATACTGAAACAATCAGTGCTGGACAAGTACGGCGGCGAGGAGCACCTGAAGGCTCCGCCGCGCGAGCTGCTGCTGGCGCAGAGCGAAGTGTTCGTGCAGTACAACCGGGACGGCACCAGGGTGGGCGCGGCCGAGAAGCAGTTGGCTAAGTGAGTAATACTGAAACAATCAGTGCTGGACAAGTACGGCGGCGAGGAGCACCTGAAGGCTCCGCCGCGCGAGCTGCTGCTGGCGCAGAGCGAAGTGTTCGTGCAGTACAACCGGGACGGCACCAGGGTGGGCGCGGCCGAGAAGCAGTTGGCTAAGTGAGTAATACTGAAACAATCAGTGCTGGACAAGTACGGCGGCGAGGAGCACCTGAAGGCTCCGCCGCGCGAGCTGCTGCTGGCGCAGAGCGAAGTGTTCGTGCAGTACAACCGGGACGGCACCAGGGTGGGCGCGGCCGAGAAGCAGTTGGCTAAGTGAGTAATACTGAAACAATCAGTGCTGGACAAGTACGGCGGCGAGGAGCACCTGAAGGCTCCGCCGCGCGAGCTGCTGCTGGCGCAGAGCGAAGTGTTCGTGCAGTACAACCGGGACGGCACCAGGGTGGGCGCGGCCGAGAAGCAGTTGGCTAAGTGAGTAATACTGAAACAATCAGTGCTGGACAAGTACGGCGGCGAGGAGCACCTGAAGGCTCCGCCGCGCGAGCTGCTGCTGGCGCAGAGCGAAGTGTTCGTGCAGTACAACCGGGACGGCACCAGGGTGGGCGCGGCCGAGAAGCAGTTGGCTAAGTGAGTAATACTGAAACAATCAGAGCTGGACAAGTACGGCGGCGAGGAGCACCTGAAGGCTCCGCCGCGCGAGCTGCTGCTGGCGCAGAGCGAAGTGTTCGTGCAGTACAACCGGGACGGCACCAGGGTGGGCGCGGCCGAGAAGCAGTTGGCTAAGTGAGTAATACTGAAACAATCAGTGCTGGACAAGTACGGCGGCGAGGAGCACCTGAAGGCTCCGCCGCGCGAGCTGCTGCTGGCGCAGAGGGCGCAGAGCGAAGTGTTCGTGCAGTACAACCGGGACGGCACCAGGGTGGGCGCGGCCGAGAAGCAGTTGGCTAAGTGAGTAATACTGAAACAATCAGTGCTGGACAAGTACGGCGGCGAGGAGCACCTGAAGGCTCCGCCGCGCGAGCTGCTGCTGGCGCAGAGCGAAGTGTTCGTGCAGTACAACCGGGACGGCACCAGGGTGGGCGCGGCCGAGAAGCAGTTGGCTAAGTGAGTAATACTGAAACAATCAGTGCTGGACAAGTACGGCGGCGAGGAGCACCTGAAGGCTCCGCCGCGCGAGCTGCTGCTGGCGCAGAGCGAAGTGTTCGTGCAGTACAACCGGGACGGCACCAGGGTGGGCGCGGCCGAGAAGCAGTTGGCTAAGTGAGTAATACTGAAACAATCAGTGCTGGACAAGTACGGCGGCGAGGAGCACCTGAAGGCTCCGCCGCGCGAGCTGCTGCTGGCGCAGAGCGAAGTGTTCGTGCAGTACAACCGGGACGGCACCAGGGTGGGCGCGGCCGAGAAGCAGTTGGCTAAGTGAGTAATACTGAAACAATCAGTGCTGGACAAGTACGGCGGCGAGGAGCACCTGAAGGCTCCGCCGCGCGAGCTGCTGCTGGCGCAGAGCGAAGTGTTCGTGCAGTACAACCGGGACGGCACCAGGGTGGGCGCGGCCGAGAAGCAGTTGGCTAAGTGAGTAATACTGAAACAATCAGAGCTGGACAAGTACGGCGGCGAGGAGCACCTGAAGGCTCCGCCGCGCGAGCTGCTGCTGGCGCAGAGCGAAGTGTTCGTGCAGTACAACCGGGACGGCACCAGGGTGGGCGCGGCCGAGAAGCAGTTGGCTAAGTGAGTAATACTGAAACAATCAGTGCTGGACAAGTACGGCGGCGAGGAGCACCTGAAGGCTCCGCCGCGCGAGCTGCTGCTGGCGCAGAGCGAAGTGTTCGTGCAGTACAACCGGGACGGCACCAGGGTGGGCGCGGCCGAGAAGCAGTTGGCTAAGTGAGTAATACTGAAACAATCAGTGCTGGACAAGTACGGCGGCGAGGAGCACCTGAAGGCTCCGCCGCGCGAGCTGCTGCTGGCGCAGAGCGAAGTGTTCGTGCAGTACAACCGGGACGGCACCAGGGTGGGCGCGGCCGAGAAGCAGTTGGCTAAGTGAGTAATACTGAAACAATCAGTGCTGGACAAGTACGGCGGCGAGGAGCACCTGAAGGCTCCGCCGCGCGAGCTGCTGCTGGCGCAGAGCGAAGTGTTCGTGCAGTACAACCGGGCCGGCACCAGGGTGGGCGCGGCCGAGAAGCAGTTGGCTAAGTGAGTAATACTGAAACAATCAGTGCTGGACAAGTACGGCGGCGAGGAGCACCTGACGGCTCCGCCGCGCGAGCTGCTGCTGGCGCAGAGCGAAGTGTTTAACAATAAGCTCCTGGCATACCTGGAAGAAAACGATCTTCTGTCTGACCACCAGTACGGCTTTCGGAAAAACCGGTCCACGGGTGATCTTCTAGTGTATGCCACACATACTTGGGGCGAAGCCATTGAGAAACAGGGTGAGGCACTCGCCGTGTCTCTTGATATTTCAAAGGCTTTTGACCGGGTTTGGCATGACAGTCTTCTCAGTAAGCTTCCGTCATACGGGTTACCCACTGGCTTATGTAGCTGGATATCTGATTTCCTGAGTGAGAGGTCATTTAGAGTTGTCGTTAACGGCTGCTCATCTGACCTAATGGCTGTCAACGCCGGTGTTCCTCAGGGATCTGTTCTGTCCGCAACACTTTTCCTGCTGCACATCAACGATCTTCTAAAGCCCGGTATCTTTGGGTACGCTGATGACAGCACTGTTACGGACAGATACATGTCCAGCTCTCGAGCCAGTGCTACTGAGATCCATGAGTATAGAGAGGCCATGGTGAATCGCATTAACTTAACTCTGAAGGAGGTGTCCGATTGGGGCGACGCCAATTTAGTTAAGTTTAATGCCACCAAAACTCAAGCGTGTTTATTCACTGCCAAAAGGAGTCCCTTTACCTTGACTCCAACTTTCCAAAGTGTGTCCATACCGATTAGTGACCATATTGAGCTCCTGGGCATAGACATCTCGCCCAACCTCAATTTCGGGAAATGCATCGAGTCAAAGGCAAAAACAGCAGCCAAAAAACTTGGTATCCTGAACAAAGTGAAGCGGTGCTTCACGCCTGAGCAGCGCCTGACTCTCTATCAGGCTCAGGTGCGCTCGGCCATGGAGTACTGCTGCCACCTATGGGATGGCTCTGCCAAGTACCAACTCGATGCATTAGACTCGGTAGATCGCCGTGCCCGCCGAATTATAGGTGATCAGTCACTAACGCAGGCAAAAATGCTCAGTCTGCAGCACCGTCGCAATGTTGCCTGTCTATCGGTCTTCTATCGGATATACTTTGGAGAGTGCGCTCAAGAACTTCACAACCTTGTGCCCCCTTCACCGTTTTACCACAGAACTTCGAGAAATCGTGAGCGTTGGCATCCTTACGTGGTTGAAATCCAACCTGCTCGCACGAAACGCTTCTGTTCAACGTTTCTGAATCGAACCGCTAAGGTGTGGAACGCACTTCCAACTTCTGTGTTTCCGGCCACGTATAACCTCAGTACCTTCAAGGCTAGAGTGAATAGGCATTTTCTAGGCAAGCGCGCTCCAACCTAGACCTCATCAGTGCTGTCCAGCATTGATTGTCGTCAAGCGCATGCCTATCCTGCAATAAAAAAAAAAAAAAAAAAAAAAAAAAAGTGTTCGTGCAGTACAACCGGGACGGCACCAGGGTGGGCGCGGCCGAGAAGCAGTTGGCTAAGTGAGTAATACTGAAACAATCAGTGCTGGACAAGTACGGCGGCGAGGAGCACCTGAAGGCTCCGCCGCGCGAGCTGCTGCTGGCGCAGAGCGAAGTGTTCGTGCAGTACAACCGGGACGGCACCAGGGTGGGCGCGGCCGAGAAGCAGTTGGCTAAGTGAGTAATACTGAAACAATCAGTGCTGGACAAGTACGGCGGCGAGGAGCACCTGAAGGCTCCGCCGCGCGAGCTGCTGCTGGCGCAGAGCGAAGTGTTCGTGCAGTACAACCGGGACGGCACCAGGGTGGGCGCGGCCGAGAAGCAGTTGGCTAAGTGAGTAATACTGAAACAATCAGTGCTGGACAAGTACGGCGGCGAGGAGCACCTGAAGGCTCCGCCGCGCGAGCTGCTGCTGGCGCAGAGCGAAGTGTTCGTGCAGTACAACCGGGACGGCACCAGGGTGGGCGCGGCCGAGAAGCAGTTGGCTAAGTGAGTAATACTGAAACAATCAGTGCTGGACAAGTACGGCGGCGAGGAGCACCTGAAGGCTCCGCCGCGCGAGCTGCTGCTGGCGCAGAGCGAAGTGTTCGTGCAGTACAACCGGGACGGCACCAGGGTGGGCGCGGCCGAGAAGCAGTTGGCTAAGTGAGTAATACTGAAACAATCAGTGCTGGACAAGTACGGCGGCGAGGAGCACCTGAAGGCTCCGCCGCGCGAGCTGCTGCTGGCGCAGAGCGAAGTGTTCGTGCAGTACAACCGGGACGGCACCAGGGTGGGCGCGGCCGAGAAGCAGTTGGCTAAGTGAGTAATACTGAAACAATCAGTGCTGGACAAGTACGGCGGCGAGGAGCACCTGAAGGCTCCGCCGCGCGAGCTGCTGCTGGCGCAGAGCGAAGTGTTCGTGCAGTACAACCGGGACGGCACCAGGGTGGGCGCGGCCGAGAAGCAGTTGGCTAAGTGAGTAATACTGAAACAATCAGTGCTGGACAAGTACGGCGGCGAGGAGCACCTGAAGGCTCCGCCGCGCGAGCTGCTGCTGGCGCAGAGCGAAGTGTTCGTGCAGTACAACCGGGACGGCACCAGGGTGGGCGCGGCCGAGAAGCAGTTGGCTAAGTGAGTAATACTGAAACAATCAGTGCTGGACAAGTACGGCGGCGAGGAGCACCTGAAGGCTCCGCCGCGCGAGCTGCTGCTGGCGCAGAGCGAAGTGTTCGTGCAGTACAACCGGGACGGCACCAGGGTGGGCGCGGCCGAGAAGCAGTTGGCTAAGTGAGTAATACTGAAACAATCAGTGCTGGACAAGTACGGCGGCGAGGAGCACCTGAAGGCTCCGCCGCGCGAGCTGCTGCTGGCGCAGAGCGAAGTGTTCGTGCAGTACAACCGGGACGGCACCAGGGTGGGCGCGGCCGAGAAGCAGTTGGCTAAGTGAGTAATACTGAAACAATCAGTGCTGGACAAGTACGGCGGCGAGGAGCACCTGAAGGCTCCGCCGCGCGAGCTGCTGCTGGCGCAGAGCGAAGTGTTCGTGCAGTACAACCGGGACGGCACCAGGGTGGGCGCGGCCGAGAAGCAGTTGGCTAAGTGAGTAATACTGAAACAATCAGTGCTGGACAAGTACGGCGGCGAGGAGCACCTGAAGGCTCCGCCGCGCGAGCTGCTGCTGGCGCAGAGCGAAGTGTTCGTGCAGTACAACCGGGACGGCACCAGGGTGGGCGCGGCCGAGAAGCAGTTGGCTAAGTGAGTAATACTGAAACAATCAGTGCTGGACAAGTACGGCGGCGAGGAGCACCTGAAGGCTCCGCCGCGCGAGCTGCTGCTGGCGCAGAGCGAAGTGTTCGTGCAGTACAACCGGGACGGCACCAGGGTGGGCGCGGCCGAGAAGCAGTTGGCTAAGTGAGTAATACTGAAACAATCAGTGCTGGACAAGTACGGCGGCGAGGAGCACCTGAAGGCTCCGCCGCGCGAGCTGCTGCTGGCGCAGAGCGAAGTGTTCGTGCAGTACAACCGGGACGGCACCAGGGTGGGCGCGGCCGAGAAGCAGTTGGCTAAGTGAGTAATACTGAAACAATCAGTGCTGGACAAGTACGGCGGCGAGGAGCACCTGAAGGCTCCGCCGCGCGAGCTGCTGCTGGCGCAGAGCGAAGTGTTCGTGCAGTACAACCGGGCCGGCACCAGGGTGGGCGCGGCCGAGAAGCAGTTGGCTAAGTGAGTAATACTGAAACAATCAGTGCTGGACAAGTACGGCGGCGAGGAGCACCTGAAGGCTCCGCCGCGCGAGCTGCTGCTGGCGCAGAGCGAAGTGTTCGTGCAGTACAACCGGGACGGCACCAGGGTGGGCGCGGCCGAGAAGCAGTTGGCTAAGTGAGTAATACTGAAACAATCAGTGCTGGACAAGTACGGCGGCGAGGAGCACCTGAAGGCTCCGCCGCGCGAGCTGCTGCTGGCGCAGAGCGAAGTGTTCGTGCAGTACAACCGGGACGGCACCAGGGTGGGCGCGGCCGAGAAGCAGTTGGCTAAGTGAGTAATACTGAAACAATCAGTGCTGGACAAGTACGGCGGCGAGGAGCACCTGAAGGCTCCGCCGCGCGAGCTGCTGCTGGCGCAGAGCGAAGTGTTCGTGCAGTACAACCGGGACGGCACCAGGGTGGGCGCGGCCGAGAAGCAGTTGGCTAAGTGAGTAATACTGAAACAATCAGTGCTGGACAAGTACGGCGGCGAGGAGCACCTGAAGGCTCCGCCGCGCGAGCTGCTGCTGGCGCAGAGCGAAGTGTTCGTGCAGTACAACCGGGACGGCACCAGGGTGGGCGCGGCCGAGAAGCAGTTGGCTAAGTGAGTAATACTGAAACAATCAGTGCTGGACAAGTACGGCGGCGAGGAGCACCTGAAGGCTCCGCCGCGCGAGCTGCTGCTGGCGCAGAGCGAAGTGTTCGTGCAGTACAACCGGGACGGCACCAGGGTGGGCGCGGCCGAGAAGCAGTTGGCTAAGTGAGTAATACTGAAACAATCAGTGCTGGACAAGTACGGCGGCGAGGAGCACCTGAAGGCTCCGCCGCGCGAGCTGCTGCTGGCGCAGAGCGAAGTGTTCGTGCAGTACAACCGGGACGGCACCAGGGTGGGCGCGGCCGAGAAGCAGTTGGCTAAGTGAGTAATACTGAAACAATCAGTGCTGGACAAGTACGGCGGCGAGGAGCACCTGAAGGCTCCGCCGCGCGAGCTGCTGCTGGCGCAGAGCGAAGTGTTCGTGCAGTACAACCGGGACGGCACCAGGGTGGGCGCGGCCGAGAAGCAGTTGGCTAAGTGAGTAATACTGAAACAATCAGTGCTGGACAAGTACGGCGGCGAGGAGCACCTGAAGGCTCCGCCGCGCGAGCTGCTGCTGGCGCAGAGCGAAGTGTTCGTGCAGTACAACCGGGACGGCACCAGGGTGGGCGCGGCCGAGAAGCAGTTGGCTAAGTGAGTAATACTGAAACAATCAGTGCTGGACAAGTACGGCGGCGAGGAGCACCTGAAGGCTCCGCCGCGCGAGCTGCTGCTGGCGCAGAGCGAAGTGTTCGTGCAGTACAACCGGGACGGCACCAGGGTGGGCGCGGCCGAGAAGCAGTTGGCTAAGTGAGTAATACTGAAACAATCAGTGCTGGACAAGTACGGCGGCGAGGAGCACCTGAAGGCTCCGCCGCGCGAGCTGCTGCTGGCGCAGAGCGAAGTGTTCGTGCAGTACAACCGGGACGGCACCAGGGTGGGCGCGGCCGAGAAGCAGTTGGCTAAGTGAGTAATACTGAAACAATCAGTGCTGGACAAGTACGGCGGCGAGGAGCACCTGAAGGCTCCGCCGCGCGAGCTGCTGCTGGCGCAGAGCGAAGTGTTCGTGCAGTACAACCGGGACGGCACCAGGGTGGGCGCGGCCGAGAAGCAGTTGGCTAAGTGAGTAATACTGAAACAATCAGTGCTGGACAAGTACGGCGGCGAGGAGCACCTGAAGGCTCCGCCGCGCGAGCTGCTGCTGGCGCAGAGCGAAGTGTTCGTGCAGTACAACCGGGACGGCACCAGGGTGGGCGCGGCCGAGAAGCAGTTGGCTAAGTGAGTAATACTGAAACAATCAGTGCTGGACAAGTACGGCGGCGAGGAGCACCTGAAGGCTCCGCCGCGCGAGCTGCTGCTGGCGCAGAGCGAAGTGTTCGTGCAGTACAACCGGGACGGCACCAGGGTGGGCGCGGCCGAGAAGCAGTTGGCTAAGTGAGTAATACTGAAACAATCAGTGCTGGACAAGTACGGCGGCGAGGAGCACCTGAAGGCTCCGCCGCGCGAGCTGCTGCTGGCGCAGAGCGAAGTGTTCGTGCAGTACAACCGGGACGGCACCAGGGTGGGCGCGGCCGAGAAGCAGTTGGCTAAGTGAGTAATACTGAAACAATCAGTGCTGGACAAGTACGGCGGCGAGGAGCACCTGAAGGCTCCGCCGCGCGAGCTGCTGCTGGCGCAGAGCGAAGTGTTCGTGCAGTACAACCGGGACGGCACCAGGGTGGGCGCGGCCGAGAAGCAGTTGGCTAAGTGAGTAATACTGAAACAATCAGTGCTGGACAAGTACGGCGGCGAGGAGCACCTGAAGGCTCCGCCGCGCGAGCTGCTGCTGGCGCAGAGCGAAGTGTTCGTGCAGTACAACCGGGACGGCACCAGGGTGGGCGCGGCCGAGAAGCAGTTGGCTAAGTGAGTAATACTGAAACAATCAGTGCTGGACAAGTACGGCGGCGAGGAGCACCTGAAGGCTCCGCCGCGCGAGCTGCTGCTGGCGCAGAGCGAAGTGTTCGTGCAGTACAACCGGGACGGCACCAGGGTGGGCGCGGCCGAGAAGCAGTTGGCTAAGTGAGTAATACTGAAACAATCAGAGCTGGACAAGTACGGCGGCGAGGAGCACCTGAAGGCTCCGCCGCGCGAGCTGCTGCTGGCGCAGAGCGAAGTGTTCGTGCAGTACAAACGGGACGGCACCAGGGTGGGCGCGGCCGAGAAGCAGTTGGCTAAGTGAGTGACACGCGTACTTGAAACCGATGATTTGATTTATGTTGAACTAGCGAACCGCTCGGCTTCGCACGGGTAGTAGAGCATAATATTATGCTCTGTTACGTGTTACGTTCCCTCAAATATGGTTGAGCGAAGCAATGGCTGGGTCATGCGTCATGCTCGTGAACGGGTCCCACCGGCGGGAATGGAGCTACTTTTTGTCTGCCCGTCTTAACATGTGTTTAATTATAATTAGGTATGCTTTGTGACCATAGTCACCGACATAGCTCAGCGTGTCGCGAAACTGAAGTGGAAATGGGCGGGGCACATAGTTCGAAGAGCTGATGGTCGTTGGGGTCCCAAGATGTTGGAATGGCGACCCCGCACCGGGAAACGCAGTGTTGGCAGACCCCCACCAAGTGGACCGACGACATCAAACGAGTCGCAGGGAGCCGCTGGATTCAAGCGGCGCAAGACCGAAGCCTGTGGAAGTCCATGCAGGAGACCTTTATCCAGCAGTGGACGTCTATAGGTTGATAAAGAAGAAGAAGAAGATGCTTTTTGTGGAACTTCCCCTCATTGTGGAAACACTGCATACATAGCATTGTATCTTATTTATTGTATTGTAAACTTATTTTGAAAAGAGCAACCGCCGAGTTTCTTGCTGGTTCTTTTCTTCAGAAAGGGCATTCCGAACCAGTGGTAGACTCATGGACGATTCAAAAGCATTTTTAAAAAAAAGTTTATTTGAATAAAAAATCTATTATGTCTACATGATTTTTTCTGTCGTATAGTCGCATCAGCTTGTTGCGTCGAATATGGATTTATTTTCGCGCGCGCTCGTTTATATTTCAATTGCAGTCAAGGACTATCTTGTCACCGAATTGAAATAAAAATTAACATTCCTTTTATTACAGGAGTAAATACGAAGAAGACGTCCTGATAAACAACCACACGTCTGTGTGGGGCTCCTACTGGAAGGACGGCCAGTGGGGGTACAAGTGTTGTCACTCCTTTATTAAGGTAAGCTTAAAAGCCCAGTCGACAGGTAGGAAAAATGAGGTTTGGTGGAAAAAGGTCGGAAGTTAATGAAACTTTGGGATGTTGTTCAGGGATGTTTAATTAACATTTTCTCAAGTTTTGGACCTCGAGGACCCTGTGCTGAAGGAGGAGGGGAGGGCAGTCAGAGAATTTTGGAAAAAATAATTTTATTCAATCGATAAGTACCAAAAAAATGCATTTAAAGTTTGCCTTTTAAATTTCCGCGCGTAAACGCTAGACGCCTCACGTCTAGAAGGTCATTGCTCACGTCAGACGATGTGGATGTGGTGACGTCGTAAGGGCAGTAAATTCGTTCGCTCAAATGGTTGGCGTTCTTATACCGGAGTTTTTCAATACCGGTATTAATACCGGAAATATTTTTTTCAATACCGGGATCCCGGGATCCCGATATTGAAATCGGATTTAATTGGGGTTATATGGAAGTCGTATCTTTTGAAGTAAGAGACATGAAAAATCGGCATTTAAGTTACTAATTTTAGGTATTAAAAACCTGTATAAGCTATTTCAGAAAATCACCCTTTCAGAGTAGTACAATAGGGGGGTGAAAATTTGTATGGGAATATTTTGATTTTATAGATAATATTTACTTGTTTAGGCGGTAGGTTATTTCTATGGATCAGCTCAGAAAAGATTTACAAAAATCCCCCTTAAAACGGGTAAAGTGAGGGTTGGAATGTTGGATGAAAGTCTTATGAATACTAAACATCTGATAGTTGAGGACCTGAACGGTTATATAGGCTATTTTTATTCCGAAAAATGGATGCCGCAGGATTTTTTGAAAACTTACTAGATTATTAAGATATTACACGCGGACGAAGTCGTGAGAAACCGTTAGTTTCTTAATAAAACAAATCAACGATATGAAACTTTTTTTTTTATTATTCTTAAATTACTTATTGATACCTACTGCTGCTTCAGGGCTTTTTCTTCCTAAAGTTATGATTTTTCCGAGAGTGATTTTTTTTAACACACAATGTCTGTGATGACTTAATAGATTTGTCTTTGTTTTGCGCAGACTTACAAGAAGTATTCGCACAGCTCTTACTGCGTACCATGATTATGTCTCTGCAGTACTCCGTTATGGCCTTAATTTGGTTCAAAAAATACCTTAGAGCTATCCTTCGCATGGCACCATATGATTGGTGTAGGCCGGCTTTCACAAAGCTCATGGTCTTGCCACTTCCATCCATGTACATTTTGGAAATGTCGAAATTTGTGAAAATGAATATGCATAACTAAACGGCCAAGCGTGACTCAAATTTAAATACGCGATATCTGAGAGATCGCAATAAACTTATTTTTAGGGTTCCGTACCCAAAGGGTACCAACGGGACCCTATTACTAAGCCTACGCTGTCCGTCCGTCCGTCCGTCCGTCCGTCCGTCCGTCTGTCAGCGGGCTGTATCTCGTAAACCGTAATACATAGACAGATGAAATTTTCACATATTATGTATTTCTATTGCCGCTATAACAACAAATAATAAAAATTTAATTAAATTAAAAAAATTAAATTAAAATATTACCATGGGTACATGGAAATATTTTTATTTAATTTTTTTTAACGGAACCCTAAAAGAGCTAGGCCCGACTCGCACTTGGCCGATTTTTACCACAGCACCACAAACATCACATTTTAATAAAAATTGTTATGTTATGGCAATTAAAATATTCAATAAATTGCCAACCAATATCAAAACTCTACCAAAACAATACTTGGCACATAAATTAAAGAGATGGTTGCAAGGGAAATATTTTAACTCCTTAGAAGAATTCTTTCAATACGACAAAAAAAGATTTTGACATTTTAATTGCCGTAACAATCTATTAACTTTTGACATGATTTTTTTTTTTTTGGAATTTACTCTACGCCTTAAAACGCTTTATATATATTTATTAAAATTCTCTTTTCAACTCTCACAATAGATTCATTATCAATGCTAGACGAAGCTTGGGGCTTAGATAGTTTTTTTTTTGTTTTAGCCTCCATTTCTGCTTCCAGTTGTTTTTCAGTTCAAATCAACTCAATATTGGGCTGCAGGCATGTCTGTAGATATTGATAAAAATGTGAAAAAGGCCTAGGATCCTGGTATTAGCCAATACCGGTATCCCGGTATTGGAAGCCTTCAATACCGGTATTGAAAAAATCCGGGATTCCGGTATTAGCCAATACCGAGATCCCGGTATTGGAAGCCCTAGTTGGCGCCCTTTGTAAAGCCGACACATAGCGACCGCCGCCGGTACATGCCGAAGGCAGCGCGACTTATGTGACCCACTGTGTACTTTAGTGCGTCACGCTACATGTTTGTGTGTTGTATTATGATGATAGTATATGTATATAAAGTGATGATTCAGATCTAATACTACCAGTATTTTGATTTTGTATTTTTCATTAATCTAAAAAAATAAAATGATGGTACTAAATGATTAATAATTAATGTATTTATTTATTTTCACATAGTTTCTAAAATACCGTGTATTTGTACTACAAGCTATTTGAGCGGATGAACTTTATATACTGCCATTACACTACGTCAAATGTCAGTACATTTGACGTATTGTAATGGCGGGTACTGTTTGACGTTTCGATGCGTTTCTCATATTTGTAGCATAGACAAAAAAAGTGAAAACTTTGAAATTAAATATAAAATTTATTTTATAACTTTGTAACCTGAAACTTCTACTTCCCGATTCCTTATTGCCTAAACTATCTTATTTTTATATTTTTAGATTATTTCTCACTAGGAGTTAAATACCCTATTAATATCACATGCTTCAACGGTGAAGGAAAACAATAAAGTTCTCAAAGGTGTGTTAAGTCTGCCAATTCGCATTGGGTCAGCGTCATCGACTATGGCCTATAACCCTTCTCTGAGTGGACACCTGCGCTCAGTAGTGAGACGTTAATGGGTTGCTCATGACGATGATGATCTACTTTTTCAATCAGCTTAAGCAACTGTTAGCGACTTCTATTAGAGACAATTACAGTCTATCATCGTCATCGAGCTACTTTTCTAAGACCCCATATTACAATGGAGCTCTTTAGAAACTAGAGATGTCACATTGCTTTTTCCCGAGAGATCCCCGCCAGCCTCGGAATTTTCGATATGTATTTAAAATATATTTGAAAGTGATTTTGGTCAGAAATGGGATGTTAAAAAATCCTACTGGTTTTATTACACAGAGGGATATCCAAAATAAATAAAAATTATTTAAAAAGTCCTATTTTAAATAATGTCTGATCTGATAAATTAGGAACATCCTTATTAACTTTCACTCTTTTATTTTACCCAAACCGACCGCCTATGTATAATAGGCATGGCAGTTACCAAGAATCAATGAAATTATGTAATGAAATAGGACTCAGGGAATTAAAAAAAACATATTTATTTTTCTATTTTGAGCGAGATTGATATTTATTTAGATAAAATAAAACTATAAAATCAGCAATCCGCCATATTGGATTGAACACCAATCAGAGCGATACGTCACATTTATCTTCAAACTTTGACAAACTACTATGAACATACATAGAGGTGACGTCACGAACCACGCCATCTCACCGTCGAAAAACTTAAAATTGACATGGCAATTTTATCTACCACCTTTTTATTTGCTGAAATAAGATATTTTTTCGAAATAGTAGATACTTCCGAACATCATCCAACAGTTTTTCGAAATCGGTCATCATGCCTATTCGCGTGAACAATTTTTTTTTTTATTTATATATGTATACGTCATATTATCTTGCAGATGTCATACTGCTTGGGTGAAGCTGGGAAGTCTGTGGTACTTGAAGTGTCGGAAACTGAGAAAGCGGTGCAGAAACAAGAAAAAAAGAATGGTGAGCTAACCATAGTTTCACTTCTTGTTACTTAGCAATGTTGCTATTTGTCAAAAAGTCCATACAATTTCTTACAAACCTTGTATAATGTTGCTAGTTTAGGTATGAGATGTGAAATTGATCGCACATACCTATATTATTATATACATTGCTTTTATGTAACTTAAATAGTTTTCCTTTTTGCTGTACAGACAAATCTGAAAAATCGTCATCGTCGTCCGATTCGAGCTCAGACAGCAGTTCTTCAGACTCGGAAAGTGGTAAGAGATCTAAGACAGAGAAGACGAGCAAAAAAAAGAAGAATAAGAAAAAGGCCAAGAAGAAGAAAAAGAAGGAATTAAAGAAGGGAAAGCGCGAGGAGGACAAACTGAAAAAGGTACGTTGCTGGTAGGAAATATTGCAAGTACAATGGCAACTCTATATCTGATGATCTAATGCCACCCTGAAATTTTTTTATTTGTGTAATACTAAAAATTGTTTTAATTTATTATATTATGTAAATAAATATTATTACGACACTCTTTTTAAACCCGTTATTTGAGAGGCACACACATTCAAAGCTTTTTCGTATAACAGAATCCTTCTATCAGGATGTTAAATTAGTTTTTGAAAGAGTGAATTTTAATGAAATTTAGTTAATAAAAGTCCAATTTGAATTCTCAATTCATCTTTTGCTGGTTGTGTAACGAAGTAATGCATCCCTCAAAAATTATATATTTTTAATTTATGCATAATTAACTTTATTATTTTAAACAGGCTCTAGAGATGGAAGAAAGAAAACAGAAACACGCTGAATATCTTCTTTCAGTAGATGAAAGGAAACGACCATACAATAGTATGACACAAGTCAAAGAGCCAACTGAAGAGGAAATGGAGGCTTACATGATGAAACGGCGGAGGGAAGAGGACCCGATGAGCCAGTTTATGTAAAATGTACATATTTATTAAGTAAAGTTAGATCAATATTTATGGAATGTAATAGAAATAAAGTTGTGTTGTGTCATACTGATTTTATTTTGTTACCTCGGGATTTCCTCTGTATTAAATACTTATAAGAAAAAGTAGCAAGATTAGATCTTTTTATCCATTGGACTGCAGCTTAGAAAGGAGAAACTCGTAGTGTACCGCTACATTTGATATATTTTTTATTGGTTTTTACTTTTTACTGTCAGTAAGTCCAAGGAGCTGTGCAAACCATAGACTTATAATATTTACTACCGTAATGAATAGTCACTGATGCAGACCACAAACATATAAAGAGAGAGCAACTCTAGTTGCAGGTTTCGGTGATTAAAAACTGAAAATTTTAAAAAGTTGAGCTGCTATGGTACGCAGCGCCTAACGTTTTCTTGAAAATGAAAAATTATTTATTCACGAAAAGTTACATAAAAATATTAATCCGTCGTTGGGACATCCTTTTAGGTAAGTATACCTGTGCCAGAAACGTTTCCTTATTTCTACTAAAATGGTAGGTTTTATTTTATAATGCAATATTGAGAAAATACTGATTAGGGAACTAGGAATTACGACTAGATACTGGATAGGTCCATAGTGACAAAGAGGTAATCTAAGAATTGGGTACTTCCTAATTCCATGATACATCATAATACCACAGATTTATATGGTCTGTGCTGTCACATAGTAATAATACATCTGTGGCTGTCACTTAGTTCATGTCAAAATAGGCTCAGAAGGGCTGGAACCCAGAGCCGTAAAGCCAGTAAAAAAAAAAAATCATGTCAAAATCTGTGTGTTATGTCAAATTCTCAAATCAAATTGAAATTCATTTGCTTTGCGTTTTGATTAGTGAACCGTCTTTATTAAATTAGTGATTGTTTGTTTTACAAAAGAGTTATGATGGCTGAGGACACAACAGCCGACGCGACTAGACGCTTGAATGTTAAAAAACAAACTTTGGACGACGCGTACGCGGCGCCGGCGAACTTCCTCGAGATCGACGTGTTGAACCCCGTAACGATGGGTGTCGGGAAAAAACGCTACACCGATTACGAAGTTCGCATGAGGGTAAGTCGGACAGGATGCCGTCAATACCTTAAAGGGATTAAACGGTCACGCTACCTCGATGTTTACGTTGTGGAGCTGAGCATCTTAGTGGGCGGATCGTGTGCCAAATGACGAGTCATAGGTACCAACGTCGATTGGTTGATAATAGCTCGTGAATGCATGATAAAAAACTTGGGAATTAATCGCTCTAGCTAGTTCTAAATGATGTGAGATGGTGCTAACGAAACAACCACCTGGCTGAGTTCTGTGCTTCTCTGAACAGGGTGTGCTTGGAACGCTCGTAGCTTTAATGGAACTAGATTATAATTATCACTGTTATCATAGGGCTGGAATAATAAAACCAGCCAAGTACATTTTTATATTGTGCTAGTGAAAATATCCAGTATTGGTGAAAATGTATGGGTACATATTTGTATCCATAAATTTATGAAACACAGTCAGATTCGAAAGTATTCACCCAAAAGCAATGACTTTTGCTTAATATGTTTTTTTCGATGAACCGTTTAGTTACTGTCATACCACCTTTTGTGCGCAAACACATGCACTCTCTATTTCCTCATTCTCATACCTTGATGGGACAGTAATCCAACATGGCCAGAGAGAGATCAGGTGCAGAATCGAAATACTAATTATTCTGTAACTCTGGGCTAAGTATTGAATATTTCATAAAATAAAAACCCAAAAAATTTTTTTGGTTCGGACTGGGAATCAACCCCATGACCATATATAGTCACCATGTCATCCATAGTTGAATCAATAGACCAATGAGGAAGTTGAATAGAGATAATTTTGAATTAGAATACAGTTTCCTGCTTCCAGACCAATTTGCCCGTGTTCAAAGTGAAAGAGTCCAGTGTGAGACGGCGGTACAGTGACTTTGAGTGGCTCAGAAACGAACTGGAGAGAGATAGTAAGGTCAGTGCACTGATAGGACCAGTTTTACAGCCCGTTTTCATGGTGCGGTTCTCACCCGCGCCCACAGCGGGAATACTCACGTAACCACATGTTTATGCGGTCCCGCAGCCTCCGCGGTTGCGGGAAAGGACAGCTAAAATGTCATCGTAAACACCTTCCGCCTACGTCGTGTCGCCCTGCATCCGCGCGACCGATCGCAGAGTCCGCGGGCGACGACCGCCGAGCTCGCGGGCGACCGCAAACCGCGACCCGCGTGTTTCTATTGAGGGCGCCGCGAGCAGCCGCGCCCTCCGCTATCCATACAAATTCATTCTTATTTCCTTATTCCTATTCATTCCATACTTCATTATCCATACAAATCTGCATTCTATAGACGCTGAAGGCCGGCAACTGCTGCGGGCAGGTGGTGCTTAATGTTATCTTAAAAAGTAAAAAAGCGATGATTTATAAAGAAAATGTCATG
The DNA here is from genome assembly GCA_029955525.1 of Oeneis ivallda. NCBI lineage: Eukaryota > Metazoa > Arthropoda > Insecta > Lepidoptera > Nymphalidae > Oeneis > Oeneis ivallda. The sequence continues at coordinate 2,909,734 of JARPMR010000015.1, forward strand.
TAAGGACCTTCAAGTCTGTCACCCATTCACGTTACCTATTTTGATCAACATTACTTTACCAACAAAGTTGAATGATACACACTTTCGCAACTAAGCTTCATTCCTCAAATTACTTCTGGTACACAGAGGGCTAAATATTGTAAACATTTAAAAAGAGCAACTTCCAACTTTCTTGGTGGTTCTTCTCTGCATGAAGGGCATTCTGAAGTATCCAATACAATTCTTAAACATGCAAGTGCTTTTTAAACATTTTTGTTCTTTTCAATTCTAGTAATAGCAGTCAGTTGGAAGAAACTTACATAAATAGATTAAAAAATCTAACAATATTATATCGTTTTCAGATAGTAGTACCTCCCTTGCCTGGTAAAGCCTTAAAGAGACAACTACCATTCAGAGGGGATGATGGCATATTTGAAGAAGAATTCATAGAAGACCGTAGAAAAGGTAATAAGATTTTTTTTATTAATTTGACTTATGAAACTTACTATCACTTGCTTGTATGATGAAGGAAAAACAACGCGAGGAAACCTGCATGCTTGAGTTTTTCATATTTTTTTCAAATGACTGTGAAGTCTGCCACACCTCGCAAACATGGTGGACTGTGGGCTAAACCCTACTTATTTATAAGGTTCAGATGAATAAATTTTCTTTTGAATAGTCTGTAATCTGAACATTGATTAAATATTGAAATTTGAATCAATATTGAAATAGTAAATGTCACCAATATAAAAATGGCTAAATTTTAACCACATTTTTAAATCGTTCTAATTTGAATTACACAAAAAACATTTTTTTAAAAATTAAGTTAGGTATATTAACCCAACCTAAGTGCTACATTTGCACTAGCAAATGGCACCTAAATATTCATGTCCAACTGTTAGGGTTGGACATGAATATTTAGGTGCCTTAACCTAAGATACCTAACCTAAGATTTTGGCAAATATAGTTAAACAAATCTTGTTAAACAAGATTTGGTGATGTAATTTTGTGTGTACTGATGGGGCTGACATATAGGTCACCTATAAAAGCCCCTTAAAAATAAATAAGATGAAAAAAAAAGATTTGGTGATAATTTACTATATCTGGTCTTAGAATATTTTTTTTTAGTAAGAAAGGTTAGGGGTCTCATTGAATTTTTTTGGTGGTTGTTATATATTTTAATCCCTTTAGTTATATTATAATATAAACCAAATTAATCTAAAGTGTAATAATTTCAGTGCATCAAGGTATGGTACCTAAGATTCTAAGATCTAATTCTTTTGCAAAGGTCTCACAAGTAATTTGTTATTATGAACTTAATTAGAAATACTCCATACTTTGTCGACTCTTGTTCAATAACAAACAATATTTATTGCTTAAATGCATGATACCAGCCTGGTATGTGTTATGTTCCATAAAAGAAAACCTTGCATGATGGCATTAACATTTTATGAATAATCCAATTAAATGTGTAAATAATGCCAATAGTTTTATGTAAAGTACTATTCATACATTTTATTTTATGTAGGAGTACTCTGTTACTTATTGGATAATTGATTTTATTATTGGCTTAGTACATGAAGATGTGCAATATACTGTAGGAAGCAAGATTATAACATGAAGGTACATTGTTGAATTTGTATAGCAGTTATTTCCTAAATACTACATTATATCTATATATATAAAAGAAAGTGGTGTTAGTTACACTATTTATAACTCAAGAACGGATGAACCGATTTGGCTGAAAATTGGTGGAGAGGTAGCTTAGGACCAGGAGACGGACATAGGATACTTTTTATCCCGTTCGACCGCGTTTCCGTCAAGTCACTATAAAACGTGGTATAACAAAAACGCATCTGACATGGAATAAAAAAACGCAAATGACAGTGGAATAACAAAACGTAAATGACAGCTAAACATAATTTTGTCTTTGGTTAAGTAGGTATGGTAAAAAATTTGTCAATTATAAAAAGTGTTATAATAAAGCATTACTGATATTATAAATGCAAAAGTGTGTTTGTTTGTTGGATTGTCCTTCAATCACGTCGCAACAGAACAGCGGATTGATGCCATTTTTTGCATGGGTATAGTAATGGATGTAGTAGTGGTTCCTCAGACCGGGAGAGCTTTATCTCGGATAATGAAATAGTTCCCGCGGGATTTTTAAAAACTAAATCCACGCGGACGAAGTCGCGGGGATCAGCTAGTTATTATTATATTACTAGCTGACACGGCGAACTTCGTACTGCCAACTTATCTATTATAATTTTTTTTTGATCGTTTTTTTTTAAAACCTTCCGTGGACCTAGCTGCCTGGACAGACTTCGTTCTGTCAAAAGTTAAGAGTAAAAATTAAATTTTTTTTGTTATTTTTTTTTTTATTTTATTAAAACCTTCCGTGGACCTTAAGGAACATACAAAAAATAAATTAACCGAATTGGTCCATCCATTCTTGAGTTATGCGCTTACCAACATTCATTTTTATTTATATAGATTTATATTAACATATTATATCTAGTTAGATTTATTTCTTTATAAAGCAGTACACAAACAACAGTGTTTTTCAAATTAATTTTAAATGGATTTTTTCTTTAATTGGATAATTTTTTGTCTGCTTATTATTTTCAAAATGTTATCAAAACATTATTATTTTTCTGTTCATATTTTTACGAGTTGGAATAATCAAAATCCTTTATGAGCTATTAATAAAAGAGACAATATATCGAAAACGCAATTGCAATTTTATTTATTTGTGTAGATTTTGAGAATTTATTTTGTGTGCGAATTATATAAATTTTAAGTTTTACTATGAACATAATATTTTTAATACGATAATATAAATGCAGAAACGTATCAAAGAACAATTATTTTGTCAGTTACTAGCTTTGGTTACTAGGATCTGATTTCGCCTGATGATTTTATTATCAACCAGTATGAATCTGTTTCAAATTTTTTATTAGTTCAAGGTTCAATACACTAACGTTTTCGCTTGATTGCACGATTTTACGTGTTGAATGGCGAACAATGATTCATTGGTAGTTTTGCTTGCAAAGACGTGACTTGGTCGTGACTCATATATCGCGACGAGTACGTCATTTGCTATCAATGTGTGATACACTGAGCTTTATATGGAACATATTATATGAAACTGTATAAGGATATAAATTATGCCCACAACTTCCGCGTTGAATAACGTGGATCCAGGTTTTATTATTTGTATTGGATATCTGGGATATGAAAAAGTTGGCATTTAATTTTTTTAAAGAATATCAGTCAAATTGAAGATGACTTATATCCTCCTCTCCCCTCCAAATAAGCGGAAAGCTTGTGTTAGGAGTGGGTACGACAATAGTGCAACGGGTGGGATTCGAACCTGCAACCTTTCAGTTTTCAGTCCGCACCTTTAACCGTTGGGCTATTGAGACTTCTAAGGCTTTTCGCGATAAAAAGTGTGTATTTTATGTCTCATATTTCTGCTAGCTATTATCTGTTCTCGTCAAGATCAGCTCAAAGGTGATATGTGAAAAGTAACAGATACAAAGACACTCTCGCATTTATAATATAGAAGCTGTTACACCACGATTTTCTCGGGAAATAAAATAATGATTGCAAAATTGTGTTTATTTGTTCTTCAATCTCGTAGCAGCTGAGCTACTCATTGTAGCATTGTAATTTTTTGCATTGGACATAAAAATAATAAAAATGCGGATGTGTTTGTTTGTTGGTTTGTCTATCAATCATGCAGCGACCGAGCAACGGATCGACGTGATTTTTTGCATTAGCAGGTGTAGTTGAGTTGGGGACCTGGGGAGTGATTTTATAGTGATCTTGTAGATAGGGTTAATACAGGATTTTTAAGACCTAGCTTTACACAGACGAAGTCGCGGCAAAAGCTATTAGTACATAGCTAGTAGAAGGCTCAGGGTCACTCAACGGGCGATGGGGATAGCTATGCTCGGATTATCCCTGCGAGATCAAATCAGAAATGAGGAGATCCGTAGGAGAACCAAAGTCACCGACAGCTGAGCGTGTCGCGAAACAGTAGTGAAAATGGGCGGGGCATATAGTTCGAAGAGCTGATAGCCCAAGGTGTTGGAGTGGCGACCCCGCACCGGAAGCACAGTGTTGGCAGACCCCCCACTAGGTGGACTGACGATATAAAACGAATCGCATGGAGCCGTTGGATTCAGGCGGCTCAAGACCAATGTCTGTGGAAGTCCGTGCAAGAGACCTTTGTCCAGCAGTGGACGTATAGGATGATAAAGAAGAAGAAAATAATAATGAAAACATCACCTTTTAGAATCAACGCCATCTCTCGCCACGTCAGGAAGGGGGTCGTTACGGAAAATTCTTACACTTTTTTTCGCCTAGCCCCCATCCGCCAAATCCAAACCCTGCGATGAGGAACTTCGATCCAATATAATCTAACAAATACGTTGTTTCAGGACTGGAAGTGTTCATAAACAAAATCGCTGGCCACCCGCTCGCGCAGAACGAGCGCTGCCTGCACATGTTTCTGCAGGAGCCCACCATCGACCGCAGCTACGTGCCCGGCAAGATACGGAACACCTAACCCCCTCCCGCGCCCCGCACCCCGTCCGACGCGCCCCCGCGCCCGGTAACCGACGCGACCGACTCTAAAACGATTCACTGTTCAACCCATAGAAATCTTAACAACAAGGCAGTAGAAATGCTGTGTACGCGTGACCTTGTCGCGTCGTTGGAGACTCTGGGAGTCTCCAGCGCGATATATACGTATTCACTACTGCAGATACAGCGATGTGTGAGGTAAGCGAACGATGCGGCGCATTTGCATCTTTAACTCGCTACTTTTACGGCTTAATTCTGTCTGCACAGCATTCAGTGTACATGTGTATGCGTGATTGCGTATTTATTTTTGTGTATGTAGTTGTGTAGCTGCGAGGCGGCGACATTCGTTCTGAATAGTTCAACCTGGCACACAGCATTTCTATTGCCTAGTTGTTAAGATTTCTATTGTTCTATCACATGACTAACTAAACCGAAAAGAGAAAACGCTTCATACAACCGAGCTGTGACAGGAAACCTGCATTAATCATTGCTACAATCTCAATAGGCATGATGACAGTAGGTAACCCAGTATCAAAGAAATTATGAATTCATCTAATGAAATAGGATTCATGGATTATAAAAAACGTATTTATTTTTTCTATTTCGAGCGAGATTGATATTTATTTTGATGAAATAAAACTTTAAAATACAGCAATCCGCCATATTGGATTGAACACCAATCAGAGCGATACGTCACATTCAAACTTTGACAAACTACTATGAAAATACATAGAGGTGACGATGACGTCACGAACGACGCCATGACATCGGCGAATGTTTTTGCGTGAATTTAAAAATTTATATTTTTTCAAAAGATGCTTCCGAACATCATCCAACAGTTTTTCAAATTCGGCCATAATGATTATCGTGGTGATTGGGTGCATTTATCGCGTTCTTTCTGCAACAATGCATTAAAAAAAAATTAAAATTATTTATTTCATGTAGGCCAACCTGTGGCTCTTATGACACGTCATGACTCTACCACCGGTTCGGAAAGCGGATTCTGCTGAGAAGAGTCGGCAAGAAACTCAGCAGTTGCTCTTTTCAAAATAATCATTTTACAATCTTATACAGCTATTACATTGTAATAAGTTTTTTATACTATCTTGTGAGCAGCCGGATGCCATGCCGATTTAACCCATGCAACTTTATTAGAATAGAATATAATATTTCCACAATGAGGTGAGGTTCCAAAAAAAGCGTAAGTACTACAATAGGGTATTTGACTGGTGTCATCCTAAAAGATTATTATCTAAAAACATTATTCCATACGACAAAACTAAAAAATAAAGCTTTATTTAATTAGTAAACATTAATTAAAATTGCTATAATTCTGGCCATGGTCACGTGATCGAAAACGTTCCGTGATCTCGAATGACTTCACAGTGCACACCACCTATGGAATTCTCATTTTGTCAATACATTTCGACGTGTTTGTGCGGCGTAATAGGCTAATTTCGTCTGTTTTTCATCGTTACTATTTTATTAAATACCAAATAGTATGCGACACGCGGCCTAAACACATATTATAAAATTGTCATTGTTTGAAATGTGAACTGTTACGTCATGAGAGCAAATGGAACGTTTCGGCGGCAATTTATTTTTTTGAATTTATTTCTCGATTTTTATGAAAAATAATGAAAATTATGCCGAAATATATGTTTTGTTAGCTTCAGCATAGCATTATTAACAATTTAAGATGATTTTCTAAAAGTAGTCAAATAGCCTATTCAATTCATGTTAAGACGGGTCATTGTAGCCATAGCGAGCGAGTATCGGCCAATCAGAGGCGATTGCTCGTCACACTGTAGCAATCATTATTAGAGAATCGCACAGAAGCTGCCGTATTCTCTATTTCTAACAGTTCTAGTGGCTATGGAAAATAATGGAAAGTTAACTAACTGTCAAACCAGCATAACGTCATACAAAATTCGGGTTTGACAATTGGGTATTTGACTGTAGTCAAAAATGTTGTTTTTCTTTATTGATAATATCGAAAATGTAACATGTAAGAATAACATTTGCAAGAACAGAAAATAAATCGGTCCAAAAACAAATAAGCTAAAGAGCTTTAAAGTTTCCTGTTAGACAGAGAGAGCGCTAGTAAACTGTGATGTCACAATTCACCAGCTCCATACACGCTCCATAGAAAATTTCGTTTTACAAAGAGACTAGTAAAGATATTTAAAAAAGAAAAATGGCTTTGTGTTATAATATTTAAGAACATTCACCAATAGCCTATAACAGTCCACTGCTGGACTAAAGGCCTCTCCCAAGGGGAGGGTTTGCCCATAATCACCACGCGGGGCAGACGGGTTGGTGATCGCAGTAGATGGTAGTAGTAGCACAGAGGACGCTGCTGCCCGTTCTCCGTTATATTCCCTTAGTCGCCTCGTACGACACCCGCGGGAAGAGGAGGGGTGGTGACAACTGTATTCTGATCTGCCGTCACCACATGGCAAAAAACATTATTTTAAATAAATAAAAAAAAATATCAGTCAAATACCCCAATTCTTAGAGCAACTTTTGATAGCCACTGATATACAGAATAGCCCTACCGGGCTATGATAGCTTAGTTCCTAAACCCGTTGTGTCGCTGCATTCGTTTATTTTGGCCCGCCATATTGTACAAAATGCATATAAACTAATAGATTGCTTTATTTATTTTATCACCCACTGATAACCTTACCAAAAAACAAAACATATTTTGTTTATTCGGTATAAGCTTTTTCTCTATTCGATTATAGTTAATCATGTGTCTCAACTCACCGTATCTTATCGGCTGGCCCGTTATTAACTGAATTTAAAAAAAAAGGAAGAGTTTCTCTTTTGTTTGTAGGTAAAGGAAATTACGCGATATCTTGTTCGATTATGTACCGATTTCTGATATTTTATGATTCTTTTTTTTTAATTAATAGGCTATACCTAAAGACTGTCCCATTTTAGTTTGAATTAAAAAGTTCCACTTGGATTTCACCCTTTTAAAGTCGATTCAATAAAAAGACATAAAACTAGCTTTTACCCGCGGCTTCGCTCACGTTGAGTTCGATTTTCAAACCCCTATTTTAACCCTTAAGGGGTTGAATTTTTAAAAATATTTTCTTAGCGGATGCCTACGTCATAATAGCTATCTGTATGCCCAGCTTGATCCGTCCAGTGGTTTGAGCTGTGCGTTGATGGATCAGTCAGCCAGTCATCTTTTCCTTTTAACGGGGTTTAAACGAGATTTTATTTGATCTAATTGCTATTGCTCGGTGATTGGAGGACAAACAAACAAACACACACATTTGCATTTATAATAATAATAAAGATACGTCCAAAATTAAACTAGTGATTTAGTTTAATTAAAAACAATTCTTAACAATCACGATTGAAAAGGCTTTGCCTTTAAAAAAAAATAAAGAAATCTTACGTCTGAATAGGCTGTATAGTTATGGATCTTTGCCTGTCCTGAAGAAGGCGAATGAAAAACTACGACAATTAGTAGGTGATTTTGATTTTTCTCGTTGTTATCTAGACTTGTTGCTATTTAAAGAGCGGTAAATATACCGTTAATTTGGAAGTTATAGTTCCAGAGTCCATATTGTTTTACCACCAGAATCGGAATTTTGAGCGTAGGTAAATACATAATTAACTTAATAATTGACTTTAGGAGCATAAAAACTGGAAAATAATTGATTATATAGGCATAGTTAATTTATTCTAGTTGAAACAACTTTTATTTTTAACGCTTTTCCAAAAGGCTGTTCAACATTTTTGCCACGCTTGTTTTTATTTATTTATTATTGAAGCCGATTATCCGAATATCTCTAATAGTAGAGGCTCTGTTGAGAGATAAGACGCCATATCATTTTTTTCTTAAGTATGAAATTATAATTTATTTGAGTTTTTATAGTAATGGTGAGTTTGACATCGAGTCGTTTTATAGTTTACATCAGGTTAAATTAATTGCGGCAACTGGATATAAAATGATTAAAAACTAAACGATGAAAAACATATTTTATAATAAGAAAAAAAAGAATCACAATTCGCAAAACATTTTTCACTTCATTCCACACGCAGATAGGAAAATTAAATAACCACCTGCCATAAAATAAATAAATAGTCTATACCATATACTTTGAGTTTAATGTGTTTTTAGAACAAAGATTGTTAGGGCGGAAACATACGAGTAACTGAGTAGTGTATTAAGCCGGCTGTACAGTACCCGGCCATATATATTGCACATCGGCCTTTGGAATAAAACGCTATTCTTTTCTATTCACAGTTCGACTGCATTTTTTTTTATATATGTTACGTGATGTGCTCGCCGATTGTGAAGAGATTTCAGTAATTACTACGTGAATTTCTGGCTAGCTTTCCTTGCAATAGAATAGAATTAGCGTTTTATTCCAAAGGCCGATGTGCAATATATATCGCCGGGTACTGTATGTTCTTATCAGAAGTTTCATGAATGCAGCGAATGTTCCAAGTGGACAAGCCAGTTTTAAGGCTGAGATTTAAAGGTCGTACTTTGGCTCTGCTTAAGACTTAAGGTAGAATTAAAATGAGACACAAATATTATGTCCTTAAGACTTAAGATAGAATTAAAATGAGACACAAATATGTCCTGACATAAATCTGTCTCGTTTTAACTCGGATTTGAGTCTGAGGCTGCGTGAGAGTTCCATCTATAGATCTCACCCTAAGACAAAGTTGATGAGCAGAGTGGATTGAATTCCGGCGCGCGTTTGAATTACTTAAAACAAATATCGATCACACTAACAACATCCGAGAGTCGTGTTTTATGTATGTTTCTGCCATTATTAACTTGTTTGTTAAGGCATGACCGGATATATAAATAAATATGACAACATCCCTTTTTTTCACATAAATATATTACTTATAAATTACTTATTGATAAAAATAAGTTATTATTAACAATGGTAGGTAATTACTAATTCTGTTGAGCACTATCTCATAACTAAGCTACATGACAGGTATAGTGCAATGTCTGGTATATTATTATTAGTAAAACTTTTTAAATGAGCTCACTACCTATGGAAAAGGACAGCTGTTTCTTCATTGTAGCATGGTGCGGGTGACAGGTCAATAGAACTAAACTTATTTTGTATCATACTTGTGCAATCATAAGGTTCAAATTACGATAACAGATTTTCTGTAAGAGAATAGTCTCAGTTGATTGTAATGGTAAGTAATAAGTTACGTTCCATTGACCTGCTACCCGCACCATGTTACAACGAATAAACTTTAAGAGCTGTCACTTTGTTTTGGAGATGTGTAGGTACAACAGATTTAACATCAATGGTTTGTTTAAATCTTTGGCCATTTCTAAGCAAATATTTAAATTTTTAAAATTAAGCAATATTATTAATCTGTTATACCTATTATTATATTTTGATTGTTCGTTCGTAGAGATAATAATCATTTTTAACTTACGCCATTCTAAGGTTTTGTCGCAAGAAATGACATGTTTTTGGCGGTGTGCTAATTTCGCAGTTTAAGCATAATTATATTAATATTTATGCCACAGACTAAAGGAAAAAGATAGATAATTAATAGCAGCGAAGAACCCGAATGTCACTAAAACAATTTTCGAAGAGAACTCGCTCTGCGGGAATGATGTTCATATTTTGGCCACAAGAAAGTTCTGTTCAGGCTGACGCAACTTCAAAGAGATTTTTTTTTGTATGAAACGTGCGCTAATTTTAATGGCGGCTCAATTTTTTTCTCTTACTCGTGTTTTTCTCTGTCGCACTTACCGAGTTCGCCTTGAGAATTGACAGAAAATTAGTTTTTTTTTATGTTGGTGCCGTTCGCTAGCGCACGTTTATTTCTTTGTATGGGAGTCCTCACTCTTAAAACGTTGTAAAACGTAGTGATTACATTTTCTTTGGTGCTGTTTCCTGGCACGTATAAACATGCTTGCAGCGCAAAGCGATTTGGAACGATTTCATGGCCTTCGGTTCACTGCATTGCCGCGTCAAATATCTCACCTCTTTCAAGTTTAACATCTAAAAGTAAAACCGTCTTGCACTGACCTCGCTCGTTACTTAGGATAACGATTACTACTTATATTATCATTAGACAGCCTGGCGTAGATGCTAGAAAAAATTTTGGTCATTGCATTGACCAGTCAGGGTTTTGGCTTCATTTTAATGAATAGTGTAATTTTGTTCGCGAGAGGGGCTGTCTACTTTTTTCTTTAATCTGTGTATTTTATATTTATGCAACATATAATAAATCTCATTGTTTTATTCGACCTTAAGTTTTAAAATTATATCGAGTGTATTTATTGTGCATTAATTATAATTATTACTCAGTGGGTAGTGTAAGATGCTTACACAGGAGTATCAAATAAAAATAATTATGGTGATATTAAACTTGGTAAATAAATTTAATTTATTTGTAGTTTGTGCCTAAAATATGTTGTTAATTTTAAATTCACATTCAACTTTTCATTCACTTTTGAGTGGACGAAATACTTATAATGCCAAGTTTTAAAAAATTTTAATAAGTTACTTCTGTTAACCTATTATTATTATTATCTAATACATAAAATTCTCATGCCGAGGTGTTTGTTACCAAACTCCTCCGAAACGGCTGGACCGATTTTTATGAAATTTTGTGTGCATATCGGGTAGGTCTGAGAAGGCCATCTATTTTTCATACCCCTAAATGATAAGGGTGACCCCACCCCAAAATATTTTTGTTTACGAAGTTTGCTGGGTCAGCTAGTTACTTATAAAATTATGCAAAATTAGTTTTTTCTTAAAAACAATTATGCCAAAAGAGGTATCGTAAAACCCTGAATGAATCCAGTATTGACGACTACAGACCGTTCATTATAACTTGCCGCTTGCCGTCATGTTGGCACCATTGCTTCACAGTTCACACAATGAAAACCTCTTTGTATTATTGAGTATTACCTACCTAATACCAATACCTAATAGAGCAAGATCCCAGTGCCGCCAGACCTAAGTTATTTTCTCAGCAGTTATTTGTGTACGATAGAGTACTGTTCGAATGTCCTTTCAGTATATTCCTACCAGCTAGATTGTGCCGACGGCCAATTTCCAGATACCAGGTGCTAAAGGTAGGTAAAAACTAGAATAACTTATCTTAAATTCTCAGGGCTGATTTTCATATATGTTTTAAAGAATATTGTAAAAATTAATAAATTAATACTGCCAGACGCTTACCGCCAGCGGTTACTTTAGCCAGACGCTTTGAAGCTCCCAAAAATATATATAATTTAAGTTAACTTATATTCTCAGTTCTGATTTTTATACATGATACTCAGGGAACTATTGCGATATTATCTGTAAGCTGCCAGACCTATTGGAAGGGTCAAACATCCCCCCAGACACACATTATGCGTCCCCATATGTATGAGCGCTAGAACATGATTCACTTGTTTAAGTGCGTGAGAGATAATATCATCATACTATAATATTATAAATGCGAAAGTGTGTTTGTTGGTTTGTCCTTCAATCACTCTGCAACAGAGCTACGGATCGACGTGATTTTTTGCCTGGGTATAGCTTGCAGAAGATATTGCAATAGTTCTCTCTCTCTAGATCCTAAGCTATACCCAGGCAAAAAATCACGTCGATCCATAGCTCTGTTGCAGAGTGATTGAAGGACAAACCAACAAACACACTTTCGCATTTATAATATTATAGTATGATGATATTATCTCTCACACACTTAAACAAGTGAATCATGTTCTAGCGCTCATACATATGGGGACGCATAATGTGTGTCTGGGGGGATGTTTGACCCTTCCAATAGGTCTGGCAGCTTACAGATAATATCGCAATAGTTCCCTGAGTATCATGTATAAAAATCAGAACTGAGAATATAAGTTAACTTAAATTATATATATTTTTGGGAGCTTCAAAGCGTCTGGCTAAAGTAACCGCCGGCGGTAAGCGTCTGGCAGTATTAATTTATTAATTTTTACAATATTCTTTAAAACATATATGAAAATCAGCCCTGAGAATTTAAGATAAGTTATTCTAGTTTTTACCTACCTTTAGCACCTGGTATCTGGAAATTGGCCGTCGGCACAATCTAGCTGGTAGGAATATACTGAAAGGACATTCGAACAGTACTCTATCGTACACAAATAACTGCTGAGAAAATAACTTAGGTCTGGCGGCACTGGGATCTTGGACCATAATACCTTTGAGTATTAAATACTCAAAGCAAGACAATAGGCTTGAGAAACTCTATAAGTTTGTAATCTATGAATTATATTTTCAAAAACTTACCAAGGGTTAATGTTGCCATAATTGAAAAATGCATTGCAATGCAGACAACAGTGCGGTTAGTCAGAGTTTTATTTCGTTTGATCGTAATAGTAAACGATATAAGCATCAAAGTAAAACGAACCATAATTATATAGATTTAAAGTCATAAATTCAATACAGACGATTTTAATTTGGAGCGTTTTCTTTACATAAACGTATAAAAATACATACACGAAATTGAGCTCTAACTCAATACTGTTATGGTTTATTTTACTTTGCTGGTAATGTCATCGTATACTATTTATAGTTAACTATCAAATCTTGTACTAAGCGTACAGAAGCTGAAAATCTATGATATAGATGTATATTAGGTTTAGCTTTATTTTATATGAGACCGGGGTAAAGTTATAACTGTATAATACGCAGAGTTTAATAAAAGATGAACTGATGTCTTAGGCCGGTGTTACAATATCACTATCCAAGTAATAAATAGGTATTCCTAAATAAAAGAAATTTTAAAATCAACGTGTATTTATTTTTTCTTCCGAACATGTATGTACTCCTCTATTACCTCTATTAGGTATTCTTCTGCTTCTTTTCTTGGTTCATGGTTTTTCTTTGGTGCCAAGCCAGCACCATACACTCCGCCTACTTTGTCTGTGACGTCAACAGTGTAAGGCTGAGATCTATAGAACGTATTTTAGCAATTCACGAAGGCGAGTGAGCTTTACTTGTGGTTACTTCGTGTACATGCATATTGCATAAGTGTGCGTGCCTGTCAAAGCCTAGGTGGGAGCGGGCAGGCGCGAGCATTGCGCTCGCTCACACTTATACAGATACGACACACACACAACCATAAGTCAGTCGCCCTCGTGAATTGCAATTGCAAGGACTATATCTACTCTGGCTCTGCTCACCACTCAAGATTGAGTTAAAATGAGACGCAAATAATGTCCTGACATAAACCTGTCTCGTTTTAACTCATTCTTGAGTCTGAGCTGAAAGAGAGTGCCATCTATAATATAGATCTCACTCACACACACCACGAACTTATCTGGCCCGGTCAAAAGTGGAACTAATGACTTACGATATGACAATAATGAATTTACTAAGGATAGGTCAAAAACGGGACGTCCACAAATCCTAGGGGACTTACATTTCGCATCCCTCTCTGGCACATTCTAATAGCCCAACGGTTAAAGGTGCGGACTGAAAACTGAAAGGTCGCAGGTTCGAATCCCACCCGTTGCACTATTGTCGTACCCACTCCTAACACAAGCTTTCCGCTTATTCGGAGGGGAGAGGAGAATATTAGTCAAGTTCAACTTGGTTGATATTCTTTTTAAAAAAAAAATGATTGTAATATTTTTTGGCAAAATGTGGTCAATAATATTGTTATCTTCGACAGTTAAATTACGGATATTTTAGACTTAGTTATTATCATAAACTTAACTAGTTTTTGATAGAGAATAAGAGCTTTACTAACACCGATATAAATGTAATACCTACTAGATACACGGCTACGAACACTTACCATGTTCAACTGAGTTGCACTGAATGCCAAGGAATACAATTATTGTGGCCGTACCACTCGCGACGTATTTTACGGACGCGGGCGCTTTTTATGCGATAAAACTTTTTAGGTCTCAAAACTAAACCTTAACTCTCCAGTTATATTGTTGATTTTTGTAAAAAGGTTGGTGTCAGTGTATAATCTTCTTCTTCTTTATCAACCGATAGACGTCCACTGCTGGACAAAGGTCTCTTGCATGGACTTCCACAGGCCTCGGTCTTGCGCCGCCTGGATCCAGCAGCTCCCTGCAACTCGTTTGATGTCGGTCCACCTGGTGGGAGGTCTGCCAACAATGCGCTTCCCGGTGCGGGGTCGCCACTCCAGCACCTTGGGACCCCAACGACCATCAGCTCTTCGAACTATGTATAAACAGTAGATATACAAAGAGTGTATAATAATATGTCGGTATTATATTCTATAGCAGCGTTTGTTTAAGTGACTGACTAGTATGGACATAATTATTTTGCGTACAAATTTTTAGGTATATTGTAATGCTGAAACTACCTACCTACAGTTAAGTAGCTACCTACGGTAGACCGTAGTAGTCTGAGCCGGTCCGCTGTTAACTTACTGCCAACGAATAGGTTATAAAAGGTCAATAAAACATTAAATAAATATTTTTATAGAGGCCTGTCTGCACCACCTTCAAGTACAAATTTTAACGAATAAAGACAAAATATGGCGGTTAAAGTTTACTTGAAGGTCGTGAAACAGACCCTTAGAGAAATATTTTTATTTATGTGTTTAAGTCGGTATATTATTATGATTCGCTGTCAAGTTTTATAGCAATGCGATTTCGGCCCCAGCTCTGCGTGGAGTTCTCTTGTCTCCAAAGCTTTTGACCGCGAATTTCTATTTCTTCATGCCAAGCTTCTTGGGTTTTCCTATGAATAAACAAATTGATACTTTACATTAATTTGACACTTACGGTTTAAACTTACTTCGTTTTAGAGACAAAACTTTTCTAAGTTCCTATTTCACCAACGGCAAGTAAGCTTAATCGCCGATAAAAGAAGTTTACACAGATTTTGTATTGGCATACTGTCTCAATATATGTACCTAATATTCGTCTATATTGAGGCGAATTGCTTCCGACGCGACGTTGGACCTATTCTGTAATACTGAGGCGCCATCTCTCCAGGGGCGAGGGAATCGCGACGAGTCCGTCCTACTGTCGTCGAATAGCTGTACCTACCTACTATAATAATATAGTCGTATCGCCCTGTGGAGATAGGCCCATACACATAGGTAGAGAATGTGTTTGTATCGAATTTGGTGGCACGGCGAGCTAATGTCGCCGCGATTCTCTCACCTGTGGAGACGGCGCCTTAGGGTAGGTTTCTGCATACGCGGGGCGTTGCGCGGCGCGTGATGCGTCGCGTCGAGCGCTTAAGAGTGGGTGTACGTTCGTTAACAGTAAACAGATTGATTTTTACAGTAGTAGATCAAGTTTCAACTATCCGAAAAAAAAAACACGCAAAAATTACATCATACTGCCAAGGGACGTGCTTGGGCAAAAACATAAAATGATGAAATTTGTTCGATAATAAAAAATCGCGAAGTTAGGTCTAATTTTTAACCAATATTCATTTATTTTCAATGTGTTGCATATTACAGAGCCAAAATGTTTACATTAAATTCCGATTGATATTATCAAGGGAGTAGCCTAGTGAATTGAAAAAAAAATGAATATTTTACGAGTCACAAAGTATTTGGCGCTTACTACACTCCTATTCCGTGCAAAACGATTTCTTTTGTCGCGCCTCACATGAGGTTGCGGCTATGTTTTATTTCATCGCGAAATCTGATTTTTTTTGGTGTTATAGCGTTCTTAACTCAAATAGGTATAATATGGCCAAGTATGAGAGCGTTCACGCGGCCGCACCGCCGCGGTGCCTGCGTGAACGCTCTCATACCTACTTGGCCATATTATATGTTTGAGTTTAGCGCACCACGCGCCGCGCAACGCCCCGCGTGTGCAGAAACGTACCCTTAGGAAGAGGGCAGACAGGCAAAACCGCCACATCGCGCGATTTAGCGTTTCCGCATTGATGTGGCCTTGCCCAACGACTAATGCTACTAACTATATACATATGGGTAGGTACCTACCTATTTATATTAGTAAAAGGTTTCCATGGAGATCTTTCTAGTAAAAGGTTTCCATCAAAAGTGCCATTACCTGCAGTTGTCGATCAGGGGACTGGTGTTGGGGAATATGTTCTGCAGCAGCAGCAGACACGGCAGCACCACCACCGACACGAACTGGATCTGCTCGGCCGGCTGGTTCACGCTGCGGCGCCGGTCCATCATGCTGAGTGGCGTGTAGCCCATCGTCCGCTCTTTGTCGCCCTAACATCAAAAGGGCCATTACCTGCAGTTGTCGATCAGGGGACTGGTGTTGGGGAATATGTTCTGCAGCAGCAGCAGACACGGCAGCACCACCACCGACACGAACTGGATCTGCTCGGCCGGCTGGTTCACGCTGCGGCGCCGGACCATCATGCTGAGTGGCGTGTAGCCCATCGTCCGCTCTTTGTCGCCCTAACATCAAAAGGGCCATTACCTGCAGTTGTCGATCAGGGGACTGGTGTTGGGGAATATGTTCTGCAGCAGCAGCAGACACGGCAGCACCACCACCGACACGAACTGGATCTGCTCGGCCGGCTGGTTCACGCTGCGGCGCCGGTCCATCATGCTGAGTGGCGTGTAGCCCATCGTCCGCTCTTTGTCGCCCTAACATCAAAAGGGCCATTACCTGCAGTTGTCGATCAGGGGACTGGTGTTGGGGAATATGTTCTGCAGCAGCAGCAGACACGGCAGCACCACCACCGACACGAACTGGATCTGCTCGGCCGGCTGGTTCACGCTGCGGCGCCGGTCCATCATGCTGAGTGGCGTGTAGCCCATCGTCCGCTCTTTGTCGCCCTAACATCAAAAGGGCCATTACCTGCAGTTGTCGATCAGGGGACTGGTGTTGGGGAATATGTTCTGCAGCAGCAGCAGACACGGCAGCACCACCACCGACACGAACTGGATCTGCTCGGCCGGCTGGTTCACGCTGCGGCGCCGGTCCATCATGCTGAGTGGCGTGTAGCCCATCGTCCGCTCTTTGTCGCCCTAACATCAAAAGGGCCATTACCTGCAGTTGTCGATCAGGGGACTGGTGTTGGGGAATATGTTCTGCAGCAGCAGCAGACACGGCAGCACCACCACCGACACGAACTGGATCTGCTCGGCCGGCTGGTTCACGCTGCGGCGCCGGTCCATCATGCTGAGTGGCGTGTAGCCCATCGTCCGCTCTTTGTCGCCCTAACATCAAAAGGGCCATTACCTGCAGTTGTCGATCAGGGGACTGGTGTTGGGGAATATGTTCTGCAGCAGCAGCAGACACGGCAGCACCACCACCGACACGAACTGGATCTGCTCGGCCGGCTGGTTCACGCTGCGGCGCCGGTCCATCATGCTGAGTGGCGTGTAGCCCATCGTCCGCTCTTTGTCGCCCTAACATCAAAAGGGCCATTACCTGCAGTTGTCGATCAGGGGACTGGTGTTGGGGAATATGTTCTGCAGCAGCAGCAGACACGGCAGCACCACCACCGACACGAACTGGATCTGCTCGGCCGGCTGGTTCACGCTGCGGCGCCGGTCCATCATGCTGAGTGGCGTGTAGCCCATCGTCCGCTCTTTGTCGCCCTAACATCAAAAGGGCCATTACCTGCAGTTGTCGATCAGGGGACTGGTGTTGGGGAATATGTTCTGCAGCAGCAGCAGACACGGCAGCACCACCACCGACACGAACTGGATCTGCTCGGCCGGCTGGTTCACGCTGCGGCGCCGGTCCATCATGCTGAGTGGCGTGTAGCCCATCGTCCGCTCTTTGTCGCCCTAACATCAAAAGGGCCATTACCTGCAGTTGTCGATCAGGGGACTGGTGTTGGGGAATATGTTCTGCAGCAGCAGCAGACACGGCAGCACCACCACCGACACGAACTGGATCTGCTCGGCCGGCTGGTTCACGCTGCGGCGCCGGTCCATCATGCTGAGTGGCGTGTAGCCCATCGTCCGCTCTTTGTCGCCCTAACATCAAAATTCAGAGCGGTAAGCGAGTAAGTACCTACCTACCCTACAGTACCCATTGTGTACCTAAAGTCGGAATTATAATTCGATTCCACGTTTGACATTAGCTACTGTCATTCTCATTTTGTAAAATAATGATACCACACATATTAGTGTAGTGATGAACACAAAAATCGATAAACAATCGCGATTTATGTTTATGTAATCATAATATTGGTGTGCCAATTAAAGACTAAATTATTGATTTTTATTTAAATAAATACATAATTACTCATAATGATTATTTATTAATTAATAACAGCTGCTTTATTTTATAAAAAGTTAATATTTTTGTTTTTTATATTAAAAACAAAACTTATAATAAAAGAACCTAGATAGTTTTCTGTATTGGCAACCCGTGCGCGCTCGTGCAGCTATCGCCATTTTGTTTATCTTGTCATTCGGCTTCATTCTCCCAGTCTGACTGCACGAATATCTTGTTTCATTGCGAATCGATATTTTGTTATTTTGTTGGGTTTTTGTTAAAGTTTTGTTACGTTGTGTTTGTTGTTACGTTTATAGTTTTTATGTGAACTTTGAGTGAATCTATTTGTTTTGGTTTTCCATCAAAATGGATCCTCAGCCAAGTACATCACAAAAAGACGTGGAAGAAAAAAACGTCCACGAAAAGCTTTCACTGTTACTGAAAAAGCAATGATCCGCAATGCCTACAAGTACGTGAAAAATGAAACTTCTGCGCAATTGGAGGCCTTTGAAGTAGTGGAAGAAAATGAATGTATGAGCAAAGTTGCTGACATATTGGGAATAGCCTCACGCTATGTTTGTAACGTTTTGAAGGAAGTAAATAAAGGTGCGGCGCCAACTCCTCCTAAAAAAACTGGACCAAAGCGAAGTTTCAAAGACAAAATTGATGAATTTACATTCTCCGCAATACGAAGACTTGTTCATCAGTTCTTTTACCGAAATAAACCTCCAACGATTGCAAAGGTTAGTCAATCAGTCAGACAGTATTATTTTATACCTACATCTTTTATATATATAAGTAATGATTCCAAACTATTATAAAATTTACTATTTTAGATTTTACAAGTGATGAGCGATGATCCAGAAATGCCCAAGGTTTCCAAAGACACCCTCAGAAAAATTTTGAAGCATCTTAATTTTAAGTCACGCAAGAGCACACTTATTGATCAAAATGATATAATAACATGGCGCCAGCGTTACTTGCGATCTATATGTCAGTTTCGACGAGAAGGGAGACATATTATATTATCAAGATAAGAAGAAACTTGGGTTAACGCAGGTAAGGCTAACATTTTGAATTTATATACATTTTACATTAAATTTAATAGTAATATTGAATGTTAATGTACTATATTTATTTTTAGGTCATACTGTAAAAAAAACTTGGGTGGACAAGAAAGTCACATCATCTCGGCAAGCGTTTTTGGAGGGACTGACCAGTGGATTAAAAATCCATCTGGAAAAAGCAAACGTCTCATAATTAGCCATATAGGTAGTGAGGAAGGCTTCCTGGAAAAGGGGCTCATGATTTTTGAAGCAAAGAAAAATTGTGAAGATTACCATGATGAGATGAACGCAGTTTGTTTTGAGGAGTGGTTCGCTGGAGTCTTACCAAAATTAAGACCAAACTCAATTGTGGTGATGGATAATGCACCTTACCACTCCCGAAAATTGGAAACGGCACCAAAAATGAGCTGGAAAAAAGCTGCCATTCAAGACTGGCTTTTAAATAAAAATATTCATTACGAACCAGATATGGTTAAAGCTACGCTTTTAGAACTGATTCCACACAACGAGTCTTTTAATAAGTACGCTGTAGATGAAATGGCAGCACAACATGGGATCACGGTTTTAAGACTGCCCCCTTACCATTGCGAGCTGAACCCTATCGAATTGATATGGGCGCAGGTAAAGGGGCATGTAGCTCAAAATAATAAAACCTTCAAATTGACAGACGTGAGAAATTTATTTGAGGAAGGCATTCAAAAAATTACGGCTACCGAATGGTCTAAATGCGTATCCCATGTTGTCAAAGAAGAGGAAAAAATGAGTAGGCTAGATATTTTAATTGACAATATCACAGACACATTTATAATACATGTTACAGAAAGTGACAGCGATAGCGATAGCGAAGACGGCGACGATTTATAAAATAAAATATTACCATAATACATCTATTTGTTTTATTTCTCATGTTCCTTCATGATCACATTTTTTTATTTATTTCACACACAATTATTAAAGAAAACTCTCAGATCCTTAATAAAATTAATCGTCATAACTAAATTATCCGTTCAGAAATATTTAATTTCCTGATATACTTAGTTTCTATTAAAGTAGTAGTTGTTTAGATATACTACTATAAACGAGAGGAATCGATTCGGAAATATTCCATTTCCGTATCGAATAATTTCGTAACGTCACTATTTAGTACTTGTCATAACGTTGCAACACTGAAATTGTCAAATCTGGAATCGAATTAAAATTCCGACTATAGTTACTTACCTATTTAGTTCTTGAAAATAATTATTAATTTAAGTGCGTAAAATGCTTTCCTAAAATCAGTTGGTAATAATCATAGAAATCTTAATACCAAGGCAATAGAAATGCTGTGTGCCACGTCAACTATACAGAACGCATGTAGCCGCCTCGCAGCTACAACTACATACACAATAACATTACTACGCAATCACGCATACACGTGTACTCTGAACGCTGTGCAGACAGAATTAAGCCGTAAAAGTAGCGAGTTAAAGAGAGAAGCCGCATCGTTCGCTTACCTCACACAGCGCTCTGTAGTAGTGAAGACGTATATATTGCGCTGGAGACTCTGGGAGTCACTAGTGCGGCGACAAGGTCACGCGTACACAGCATTATTGTGGTAATAATAGATAGATGTAGGTAGGTACCTACCTGATTATAGAACTCTTCGTAAACGTCCACAGCTATAGCCTTGGACACGCCAAAAGGTTTGCAACACCCAGATAAATCACTGGTGGTCATCAAAATACCCTGAAACGCCCAAAAGAAAATCATGTCAAGCAAGTTGCAAAAATAGGTTAGCCAGTTATCTTGAATTACCAAGAACGTCCTGCTTTTAAGCGTCGGTTGTCGGTCGGTGTCGGTGAAACAATTAATTATAACAGATATAGGTACCTAATACAGCAAAAAATGCAGTAGGTATACTTATTTTGAAAGAGTTGTGAGTATTTTACCTTTAACAGCCTGCGGTGCGAATTGTCGGTCCAATCAAAAGCACGTTCTGTTAAAATCGGTGTGAGTTGGGCCCTTATCTAAAGTATATCAAATATTTTTGCAGTCATTAATTAAAAGAATTTAATTAATTACAATTAATTATTTAATTACAATTTAATTAATTAAAATAATTTAATTAATAAGAATTTTTGAATTAATTAAAGCAGAGAAAGCTTACAAAATTATTCGCCATTTATTTTATAGCAAATGAAGATACCTGGAAGTAGATCGCAAGGTCCGTGCAAAGAATATTATATTTCATCTCCTGCAAAATGCGGTCGCGATCAGATATAGAAAGTTTTCCTAACAAATTTTTGTCCTGTAAACAAAATTTCTGGTGAAGTTTTTTTCGTTTTTGGATAATTAAGAGAAAATTAAATGACTCAAGTAACTAAGAGATAAGCGAAAAATTGAATATTACCTCAATGATTTTTTTCGCCAAGAAGTAATGGTGATACTCTAACATCGATGTTTTGTACATCTGTGCTAGAGGATGCTTGCATAAAGACAGAAAATTATTGTTGTAACCTGGGTGGTCCAGGTCATGGCATAGCCCTGCTAGCATCAAAGCTGCAGTCTAGAAGTGAAAGAAACGCTGTTTAATGATGTTGAGTTGCTTTCAGACTTAAAACCTCATGCCCGATTGAAAAGATGTAGATGTTTTGAATATTAATTTAGTACCAGTAATATACAAAATGTAAGAAAGATATAAAGGACGTGCACAAGGTCAGCTTATCTCTAAGGAAGAGATTTCTTCCAGAAGCCCTCGAATGTGAGAACAGTGAGAACATGCAGAGGTAGGCAGGTACCTACTAAAGACTAATCTTGAAAAATTAATAAATGGCTACAGATATATAATACATATTATAATATTAAGTACCTACTAATACATATATACATAATAATATAATACTTAAGTATACAATAGTATAGTTGAATAGTAAATGTCGAGCTAGACCCAATCTCAAGTTATTGAAAAACGCAAGAATTCTCACCTCAAAGAAATCAAAATATCCGCAATTATTGACAAGTATCAAATACATCGTGTGCGTGAAGCAGAAGGCATGCTCCGCATTATGGTACGGGTTATTTCTATAGCACTGCAGAATGGTTAGAGCGAAATCTGCCAAATTCTGCCTCTCAAAGTTTTTGTCTGCAAAGGTTTCCACAAACATGTAGCAGACGAGACCTGGCATGTCCTCTTTGGAACCTTCGCTTATGTGGTAATCATAGCTGGTAAAAACAGATTAAACATTATTTAACTAGATTAGATTAAGCCTACGAATTCGTGTTTAGTTTTCAAAAATCGGACCGGACCCCTTTATTTTTCCGGGAAAAAAGTAGCCTATAAGCACTCTCTTAGCTATCTTAAAACTTTTTGAACATTTGAAAAAATTAGCAAAACGTTATACTTATACAAATATTCTTTATTGTTATAGAACAAGGGAATTCAGTTAGTTAAAGGTTATATATTAGATACCTTTTGAAATTACTCGGCGGCAGTACAACGCCGTTTGTCTCCATGATCTCGTCCATATCGTGGCGGCATGGGGTTAAGTGAAACGCCATTAGGTCGCTATAAACTTTATTTAGGTTTTCCTGCAATTTTTAAAAAAGTAAGTGGCACTCGGGGACTGCCGCGGTAAAGCTATTGCATAGCATTTTTTATCAACTTATGCAATTATAATATTTATGCAATATATTTTTTTAATAATAATATATATGCAAAAAAAAATTAAAAAACAAACAAACAAGCGGTTTCCCCCGGGGAAAAGCTAGCCATTACGGCTAAAATTTTCTACTGTTCGAAACAGACACGTTTATTTATGTACTAGATGATGCCGGCGACTTCGTCAGCGTTATACGCCACAGCGTGAAAGAGTAACAAACATCAATCCATACATCCATCTTCACAAACTTTCACATTTATACCTAATATTAGTAGGAAGTAGGATTTTTTCCTAAATAAACTAAGTTATTCAGGTTTCAGATGTTTCGTAGGTATTCGGACATAACTAACAACATTTGTATCAAAATTTTTTTTAAATCTTGTAGGTATAAAAAAAATATTAGTAGGTAGATAGGCTCTAACTACGTACATGGTATATTTTGTTTTGCTGCATATTGTAAAAGTGGACAATCAGCGAGCAGTAACTGATAAATACTTGGAATATGGTCTCATCTACAGCACTGAACGGCTGGGCGTTCGTCTTATTGGTCAATTGGACGATTCCTGTGGAATAGACTAACTAAAGAAAAAGCTGTAAGTTTGTGTTTTTATACTTCTAACAGAGTTCTAACATTATTATACCAGACGGTCGAATTAAAATATTTTTATCAACCGACTTCTTCTTCCGAAAAATTCTTTTTGTGTTTCAAAGGGTATACTTCCCAGGTGGTCCCTTTGAAATTTTATCGAAATCGGTAGAGTGGTTTCTAAAATAAATAAATTATATACTTTGTAGTAGCGCGGGCGTTTGAAGTCGGTTTTTAAAAATAATTTTTATATTAAATTATTAAAAAGCAGACTTCAAACGCCACTACAAAGTATAAAATAAGTTTAGTTTGTACACGTATGTTGAAGTCGGGCGGGCCTAAAATATAGTAACGATGAAATCGATGCGATTATTTACGAGTATATAAGGCACTGATTTAAAGAGGCAGTTGTAAATAGCAGTTTTGGTAAGTTAAAAATTATAAATGGCACGTTTAATAACTAGTTCAGCAGTTAAAACTAAGCAGTAAAGTAAACAAAAATGAGTAATAAAAATAATGAAATGTATCAGTGAATATATATTTGAGCAGGAAAATAATTAAATGGGCGGTAAAAATTATTATAATATTATTTTAAGCTTTTTAGTGTAGCTTAATAGAATCAAGGTATTCTCTGATCGCGAGCGATTTGCTCTTATTTATTGGGGAGTTCCGTCCTCCATCACTGAAGATATTCATCAGATCTTCACCTTTAAATAGGACCAACATGACTTTAAATAAAAAGAAAATACTGAAATCAGTCAGATTTGACAGAGATAAGGAGTAACATGCCAAAAAAATACGTGTCGAATTGAGAACTTCCTCCTTTTTATGAAGCTGGTTGAATTCCGTTGGGACGGAGTCCTAAAAATAGTGCGAGCGAACTCAAGAAAAGACAACAACAACTAGCACAGATGGTCATTACTCAGCTCGAAAAACAGGACATCGGACAAGTCTCCGACATACTGTGCAATCCACCGGCCACAGACTTGTACACAGCTCTGAAGAATCGCCTGATTTCCGTATACGAGGAATCTGACAGTCGCCAGCGACAGAAGCTACTTTCAGAGATAGAACTCGGAAACCAGAAGCCCTCGCAACTGTTGCGCCGTATGCGATCCATTGCCGGAGACAAAATCCCCGATTCAAAGCTACGGCGGATGTGGATGAACCACCTTCCGCCATACATTCGAACCGTACTGAACGCCAGCGAGCCCTTCAGCACCAAGACTGCAATCGACGAGCTCGCGCTTGTAGCAGACTCGATGATGGAATCAAATCCCAGCTCACAGATATCAGCCGTCCCAGATACCACGTCGCACACTCCCAGTGATATGCATTTTGTTATCGACGCAATCAGCAAATTGGCAATCGAAATCGCCGCGCTCAAGGCTCAACACAATAGCAGACCATATTGCCGAAGAGGACGTTCTACAAGCCGTCGCCACGTCAGTGACAACAGATCAAGAAGTGCAACTCCGATGCCCCATTGTTACTACCATCGTCGTTTCGGCGCTGACGCAAGGAAATGCGCACAGCCATGCTCATTCAAAAGTGCAAATACGAAGTCGGAAAACTATAACGGTTTAGTTTTAAGTTATTTTGTGCAGACAAAACGTACCTTGAGTCCCACTCTCTACTCCTCACCCTGTTGTACAATTTGTATATAAGCCTTACCTTTTAAGGCGCTGTGTTCAGTCACGATCTTCATTCGTGAGCCGAATCACGAGCCGAATGAAGATCGTCTTATTTAAAATCTATGGATCATAATATTATGAAAAAAAAAAGTAGTTATAATTGATCGTATTTCTGGCCTGATGGCTTTTTCTTAAAAACGATGATGCAAACTTTTCTCGATACATAAAAATTGCAAAGTTGACTCTGTAAATACATAAACTCCCATCGTTCTGTTATGCATACATTTATTTTGGTAAAATTAAGTACAATTGTTTTTCATATCTTACTACAATAAATGGCTGTTTTAGATTTTATTTAAATTGCGACTGTTTTAATTTTAATATTTTCCATTATAATTTAACAGTCTCAATAAATAAAATCTAAAACAGCCATTTGTTGTAGTAAGATATGAAAAACAATTGTACTTAATTTTACCAAAATAAATGTATGCATAACAGAGAACGATGGGAGTTTATGTATTTACAGAGTCAACTTTGCAATTTTTTTCTATCGAGAAAAGTTTGCATCATCGTTTTTAAAAAAAAGCCATCAGGCCAGAAATACGATCAATTATAACTACTTTTTTTTCATAATATTATGATCCATAGATTTTAAATAAGACGATCTTCATTCGGCTCGTGATTCGGCTCACGAATGAAGATCGTGACTGAACACAGCGCCTTAAGTTGTAAATATATTCTCACGGCTACACACATTGAGTTACGAACACGCTGTTTATTTTATTTTATTTCAATAACATAACCTCCTCCTCCAAAGAACTATAATGCGTAGTTAATTTTGCATCGTCTCACAATTATGTTGTAATTTAAATTTTTGCTAATATTTTTACCTACTATTGCACGCTATACATGGCAATACTGTTGTTATAATATTGTAACACCATATTTACGTGTATTTTTGTAATAAATAAAAAAAAATAAACAATATTATAATTAAAGTTCAATTCAAATCAAAAATAAAAAATTTGTTAATGTGGTCACCCTATTAATGCTTAACGTTCCATAGACTAAGAGAATATTTAGAATGGACATTTTTTATATTTTAATTAATGTGCATATAATATTATGACTAGCTGATGCCCGCGACTTCGTCCTCGTAGATTTAGTTTATAAAATCAGACACACTTTCGCATTTATAATACGTATTAGTAAGGAAGAATTAATACTACGATAATAAAGGCGATCTAATTAAATTTTAGAACACAAAAGCTACTATTGTGACTTAAATATGATATAGGTCGACCGTTTAACTCGCGTATCGCCTGCGCGGTAAGAAGGGAGCGGAGGGAGATGTTAGAGATGTTAAAACTTAAAAATAAATACTTAATTCTTTACCAACAATGTCTATCTCGAGATAAATCTTTGGATTATTGACTCCGTGTGTTGCGTTACCCGCCCCCGCTCCCTTCTTACCGCGCAGGCGATACGCGAGTTAAACGGTCGACCTATAGATATATTCCCTCGGGACTTTTTTGTAGAGAATAATGAGTACTTTAATCATGTAGTAGGTACATAATTTTTGTGTAACATTAACAGTTTTCTCAGCACACGCCAAATATTGCATTTTATAGACAAAATTTTGCTACTTAGGGTTACATTATTGCAATTTTCTGAAGGATCATCAAGGAAATAAATTAAAGCCTATGTTACTTCCTGATAACTTAGCTTTCTATTGGTGAAAAAATGGTTAAAATCGGTCCAGTAGTTACAGAGCCTATTCGGTACAAACAAACAAAAATCTTTCCTCTTTATAATATTAGTAAATTGCGACTGTTTTAATTTTAATATTTTCCATTATAATTTAACAGTCTCAATAAATAAAATCTAAAACAGCCATTTGTTGTAGTAAGATATGAAAAACAATTGTACTTAATTTTACCAAAATAAATGTATGCATAACAGAGAACGATGGGAGTTTATGTATTTACAGAGTCAACTTTGCAATTTTTTTCTATCGAGAAAAGTGTGCATCATCGTTTTTAAAAAAAAGCCATCAGGCCAGAAATACGATCAATTATAACTACTTTTTTTTCATAATATTATGATCCATAGATTTTAAATAAGACGATCTTCATTCGGCTCGTGATTCGGCTCACGAATGAAGATCGTGACTGAACACAGCGCCTTAAGTTGTAAATATATTCTCACGGCTACACACATTGAGTTACGAACACGCTGTTTATTTTATTTTATTTCAATAACATAACCTCCTCCTCCAAAGAACTATAATGCGTAGTTAATTTTGCATCGTCTCACAATTATGTTGTAATTTAAATTTTTGCTAATATTTTTACCTACTATTGCACGCTATACATGGCAATACTGTTGTTATAATATTGTAACACCATATTTACGTGTATTTTTGTAATAAATAAAAAAAAAATAAACAATATTATAATTAAAGTTCAATTCAAATAAAAAATAAAAAATTTGTTAATGTGGTCACCCTATTAATGCTTAACGTTCCATAGACTAAGAGAATATTTAGAATGGACATTTTTTATATTTTAATTAATGTGCATATAATATTATGACTAGCTGATGCCCGCGACTTCGTCCTCGTAGATTTAGTTTATAAAATCCCGCGGGAACTCTTTGATTTTCCGGGATCCTTATGTCACCCTGCAGATTCTCAACCATAGGTACCTATCCAAAAACCACGTCAATCCGTAGACAAAGCTACAGCGTGATTGACGGACAAACCAACAAACAGACACACTTTCGCATTTATAATACGTATTAGTAAGGAAGAATTAATACTACGATAATAAAGGCGATCTAATTAAATTTTAGAACACAAAAGCTACTATTGTGACTTAAATATGATATAGGTCGACCGTTTAACTCGCGTATCGCCTGCGCGGTAAGAAGGGAGCGGAGGGAGATGTTAGAGATGTTAAAACTTAAAAATAAATACTTAATTCTTTACCAACAATGTCTATCTCGAGATAAATCTTTGGATTATTGACTCCGTGTGTTGCGTTACCCGCCCCCGCTCCCTTCTTACCGCGCAGGCGATACGCGAGTTAAACGGTCGACCTATAGATATATTCCCTCGGGACTTTTTTGTAGAGAATAATGAGTACTTTAATCATGTAGTAGGTACATAATTTTTGTGTAACATTAACAGTTTTCTCAGCACACGCCAAATATTGCATTTTATAGACAAAATTTTGCTACTTAGGGTTACATTATTGCAATTTTCTGAAGGATCATCAAGGAAATAAATTAAAGCCTATGTTACTTCCTGATAACTTAGCTTTCTATTGGTGAAAAAATGGTTAAAATCGGTCCAGTAGTTACAGAGCCTATTCGGTACAAACAAACAAAAATCTTTCCTCTTTATAATATTAGTATAGAAAACCTCACCTACTACACCTGTCTTATCCTTAATCGGCGCGGCCAGACACGATCTGACCACAGTCCCCGTAGTAGGGTCTATCTCTTTGGAGAACCGGGGATCTTTGTAAGCGTCTCGGACGTTGAGGATCTCACCCGTCTTGGCGACCAACCCAGCTGGAGTCGGTTCTTGGCTTAGACTATCAAAAATTATAGAGATCTCGTTGAAACATATGTGGTAATATGGCCGTAACGGCCGGCCTTTGGCCACTGTCAAAGACGTGCCGCCAAGCGATTTAGCGTTCTGGCACGATGGGGTGTGGGTTTAATTACTCGTTACCATCTTAGACTGCATCTTTACTCACCATCAGGTGAGAACGCAGTCAAGGGTTATATTGTCAAGAATGAAAAAATTGCGACTTTTCCAGAGTCAGTCAGAATCAGAGTCGTAATGTCGTAATAAACACACTCTGCACGCCTAGCATGCACGCGCGAGAAAATTTTGTCGACGCCTTTTCTCGTATTATCTCTACACATCTGTGTATCTCTATCGACACTAACATGGTTGCACACAGTCATGGATTCGTCGAACGAGAAATTAGTCTACATCGACAACATCTCTCTCTTCGCGCGAGATATCAGTTCGACGTGCATGCTAGGCGGACAGGGAGTGACAATGACCCGGCGATAGTCTACTAGTTGTAGTGTGCTTCGGTACCTATAAAGTGCATGACTCTAGCTATCTGTTGCATTTAGGGGTCGTAACCGGGATTCCGGTATTCTAAAATCATACCAGAATACCGGACAGAATCAAAGACTTCAAAATACCGGTATTCATTTCTCAAAAACCGGGATTGTCGGTATTTAGAATAAATAAAATTCCAAGTAGTTAGATTAATGATTTTCTTATAAATTTTGAAGATAATCCATATTAATAATAGGTCTTTACCTATGGAATTGCCGTTTTGTATGCAGTAAGTGAAAGTACTTATTTTTTCAAACTTTTTTATTTCTGTTATTCGAAGTAGGTAATCACCCATGCAATCGACGCATCTTTGCCAACGCATTGGCAGTTTATTGATGCCCTTCTTGTAAAAATCAGCTGGACGGAAGGCAACCAACTCTTCAAAGGCATTTTGTACTGCCTCTCGGGAATTGAATTTTTTACTCACTAAAAAGTTGTCTAAATTTTGGAAAAAGTAATAGTCGGTAGGTGCAAGGTCTGGTGAGTATGGCGGATGAGGGAGAGCTTCGAACCCCAGCTCTTGCAGCTTGGAGACTGTCTGTTGCGCAGTATGGGGTCGCGCGTTGTCGTGAAGGAGCAGTGGGGACGAACGATTGACCAAAGCTGGTTGCAGATGTGCAAGCTTCTCGATCATTCTCTCCAGTTCTTCACAGTACACATCTGCACTAATGCTCATGCCGTTTTGTAAAAAGCTGTGGTGAATCACACCCGCACTAGACCACCAAACAGTGACCATCACCTTTTTAGGGGTCATTTTTGGTTTAGGGCATTGCTTTGGTGCTGAACCAGGGTATAACCAACTTGCTGAGCGCTTTCGATTGTCGAACAGAATCCATTTTTCGTCGCACGTAACAATTCGTTTCAAAATTCCTTCATTTCTTTGCCGTGGGTAAAAAATTCAATTCCCGAGAGGCAGTAGGTACAAAATGCCTTTGAAGAGTTTGTTGCCTCTCGGAGTGTCCATGCGGGATCGAATCAGAAATGAGGAGATCCGTAGGAGAACCAGAGTCACCGACATAGCTAAGCGAGTCGCGATACTGAAGTGGAAATGGGCGGGGCACATAGTTCGAAGAGCTGATGGTCGTTGGGGTCCCAAGGTGCTGGAGTGGCGACCCCGCACCGGGAAGCGCAGTGTTGGCAGACCCCCCACCAGGTGGACCGACGACATCAAACAAGTCGCAGGGAGCCGCTGGATTCAGGCGGCGCAAGACCGAGGCCTGTGGAAGTCCATGCAAGAGACCTTTGTCCAGCTGTGGACGTCTATCGGTTGATAAAGAAGAAGAAGAAGAAAAGCTGTGGTAGTAATAGTACTCACTTGACCCTGATCTTCTTCCTGGGCATGGTGGACTTCTCGTTGGCCCAGCCGTCGTCCCACATGTCCGCCAGCAGCTGGTCGCCCGTGTGCTCCTTGTCCAGGATGAAGAAGCTGCTGCGCATCGCGCCCATGAACGACTTCACCACTGCCTACAAAACAATACATTCTTGGGGCGAATAGAATAGAATAGAAATGTTTTTTATTCAAATAAACTTTTTTACAAGTGCTTTTGAATCGTCGATGAGTCTACCACTGGTTCGGAATGCCCTTCCTGCTGAGAAGAACCAATAAGAAACTCGGCGGTTGCTCTTTTCAACACAAGTATACTAATACAATAGATACTGAGCTATGTATGCAGTGTTTCCACAATGAGTGGAAGTTCCACAAAAGCATACCTAATTATAATGCAACACATGTTAAGACGGGCAGACAGAAATTCCCGCCGGTGGAACCCGCTCACGAGCAATGACGTATGACCCAGCCATTGCTTCGCTCAACCATATTTGAGGGAACGGAACGTAACGGGTGGGAATTTAAAGGCCGCGTTTAATTTGTTCATGTATTAGGGTAAAACAGGTTTAGGTTTACAGGCAAAACAAAATGATAGGCTCGCGTGCGTTGCACATCGGCGCGAGGGGATAGGACAGTTTATGGGCGGGTCGTGGAAGGGACTATGGAGAAGTCAGCTCACCCCGCGCATGTCAACGACGGCGCAGTCGCAGCCCGCAGGCTCGATCCCGGGCACGCACCTCTGGCTTTCTAGGTTATGTGCGTTTAAGAAATTAATTATCACAACGCTTCAACGGCGAAGGAAAACATTGTGAGGAAACCTGCACACCTGAGAGTTCTTCATATTGTTCTCAAAGGTGTGTGAAGTCTGCCAATTTACGTTGGGTCAGCGTGGTGGACTATGGCTCATAACCCTTCACTGAGAGGTGACCTGCGTTCAGTATTGAGCCGTTGAACCTCGTAAGGTTCCGGAGTTATGAGCTTTTTTAGCAATTATTTACCACTTGCATTGACGGTGAAGGAAACATTGTGAGGAAACCTGTGAGCGTGAGGATCCATAATTTTTTTGTTGTGTGAAGTCTGCCAATTCGCATTGGGCCAGCGTGGTGGACTATGGCCTATAACCCTTCTAGATGAGAGGAGACCTCGCTCAGCCGATGATGGGTTGATAATGATTATGATGACACGTAATGTTAAACATTTTTAACACTATACGGCTCACATTTTTCATCCGAGAGGAGTTACCGTACCACAGAAGTAGGCAAGCGATGGGTTGATGGTGAAAAGTTATTTGCCTCAACAGCTAACACCCGTCAGACGCAGCTACTCACCAGCATGTCGGTGAGCATGGTGTCGACGGAGGCCAGGTCGCAGAAGTAGTCCTGCAGCAGCGCGCGCAGCTCCTGGTTGAGGTGGGCGGTCCGCTGCAGCGTGATGCGCTCTTGCGCCTGGTGCACGGCCGCGCCCGCCCAGCACGCCACGCTCACCACTGTGTACAGGATGTTCTACAGACGTAGCTACTCACCAGCATGTCGGTGAGCATGGTGTCGACGGAGGCCAGGTCGCAGAAGTAGTCCTGCAGCAGCGCGCGCAGCTCCTGGTTGAGGTGGGCGGTCCGCTGCAGCGTGATGCGCTCTTGCGCCTGGTGCACGGCCGCGCCCGCCCAGCACGCCACGCTCACCACTGTGTACAGGATGTTCTACAGACGCAGCTACTCACCAGCATGTCGGTGAGCATGGTGTCGACGGAGGCCAGGTCGCAGAAGTAGTCCTGCAGCAGCGCGCGCAGCTCCTGGTTGAGGTGGGCGGTCCGCTGCAGCGTGATGCGCTCTTGCGCCTGGTGCACGGCCGCGCCCGCCCAGCACGCCACGCTCACCACTGTGTACAGGATGTTCTACAGACGCAGCTACTCACCAGCATGTCGGTGAGCATGGTGTCGACGGAGGCCAGGTCGCAGAAGTAGTCCTGCAGCAGCGCGCGCAGCTCCTGGTTGAGGTGGGCGGTCCGCTGCAGCGTGATGCGCTCTTGCGCCTGGTGCACGGCCGCGCCCGCCCAGCACGCCACGCTCACCACTGTGTACAGGATGTTCTACAGACGTAGCTACTCAACAGCATGTCGGTGAGCATGGTGTCGACGGAGGCCAGGTCGCAGAAGTAGTCCTGCAGCAGCGCGCGCAGCTCCTGGTTGAGGTGGGCGGTCCGCTGCAGCGTGATGCGCTCTTGCGCCTGGTGCACGGCCGCGCCCGCCCAGCACGCCACGCTCACCACTGTGTACAGGATGTTCTACAGACGTAGCTACTCACCAGCATGTCGGTGAGCATGGTGTCGACGGAGGCCAGGTCGCAGAAGTAGTCCTGCAGCAGCGCGCGCAGCTCCTGGTTGAGGTGGGCGGTCCGCTGCAGCGTGATGCGCTCTTGCGCCTGGTGCACGGCCGCGCCCGCCCAGCACGCCACGCTCACCACTGTGTACAGGATGTTCTACAGACGCAGCTACTCACCAGCATGTCGGTGAGCATGGTGTCGACGGAGGCCAGGTCGCAGAAGTAGTCCTGCAGCAGCGCGCGCAGCTCCTGGTTGAGGTGGGCGGTCCGCTGCAGCGTGATGCGCTCTTGCGCCTGGTGCACGGCCGCGCCCGCCCAGCACGCCACGCTCACCACTGTGTACAGGATGTTCTACAGACGCAGCTACTCACCAGCATGTCGGTGAGCATGGTGTCGACGGAGGCCAGGTCGCAGAAGTAGTCCTGCAGCAGCGCGCGCAGCTCCTGGTTGAGGTGGGCGGTCCGCTGCAGCGTGATGCGCTCTTGCGCCTGGTGCACGGCCGCGCCCGCCCAGCACGCCACGCTCACCACTGTGTACAGGATGTTCTACAGACGTAGCTACTCACCAGCATGTCGGTGAGCATGGTGTCGACGGAGGCCAGGTCGCAGAAGTAGTCCTGCAGCAGCGCGCGCAGCTCCTGGTTGAGGTGGGCGGTCCGCTGCAGCGTGATGCGCTCTTGCGCCTGGTGCACGGCCGCGCCCGCCCAGCACGCCACGCTCACCACTGTGTACAGGATGTTCTACAGACGCAGCTACTCACCAGCATGTCGGTGAGCATGGTGTCGACGGAGGCCAGGTCGCAGAAGTAGTCCTGCAGCAGCGCGCGCAGCTCCTGGTTGAGGTGGGCGGTCCGCTGCAGCGTGATGCGCTCTTGCGCCTGGTGCACGGCCGCGCCCGCCCAGCACGCCACGCTCACCACTGTGTACAGGATGTTCTACAGACGCAGCTACTCACCAGCATGTCGGTGAGCATGGTGTCGACGGAGGCCAGGTCGCAGAAGTAGTCCTGCAGCAGCGCGCGCAGCTCCTGGTTGAGGTGGGCGGTCCGCTGCAGCGTGATGCGCTCTTGCGCCTGGTGCACGGCCGCGCCCGCCCAGCACGCCACGCTCACCACTGTGTACAGGATGTTCTACAGACGCAGCTACTCACCAGCATGTCGGTGAGCATGGTGTCGACGGAGGCCAGGTCGCAGAAGTAGTCCTGCAGCAGCGCGCGCAGCTCCTGGTTGAGGTGGGCGGTCCGCTGCAGCGTGATGCGCTCTTGCGCCTGGTGCACGGCCGCGCCCGCCCAGCACGCCACGCTCACCACTGTGTACAGGATGTTCTACAGACGTAGCTACTCACCAGCATGTCGGTGAGCATGGTGTCGACGGAGGCCAGGTCGCAGAAGTAGTCCTGCAGCAGCGCGCGCAGCTCCTGGTTGAGGTGGGCGGTCCGCTGCAGCGTGATGCGCTCTTGCGCCTGGTGCACGGCCGCGCCCGCCCAGCACGCCACGCTCACCACTGTGTACAGGATGTTCTACAGACGCAGCTACTCAACAGCATGTCGGTGAGCATGGTGTCGACGGAGGCCAGGTCGCAGAAGTAGTCCTGCAGCAGCGCGCGCAGCTCCTGGTTGAGGTGGGCGGTCCGCTGCAGCGTGATGCGCTCTTGCGCCTGGTGCACGGCCGCGCCCGCCCAGCACGCCACGCTCACCACTGTGTACAGGATGTTCTACAGACGCAGCTACTCACCAGCATGTCGGTGAGCATGGTGTCGACGGAGGCCAGGTCGCAGAAGTAGTCCTGCAGCAGCGCGCGCAGCTCCTGGTTGAGGTGGGCGGTCCGCTGCAGCGTGATGCGCTCTTGCGCCTGGTGCACGGCCGCGCCCGCCCAGCACGCCACGCTCACCACTGTGTACAGGATGTTCTACAGACGTAGCTACTCACCAGCATGTCGGTGAGCATGGTGTCGACGGAGGCCAGGTCGCAGAAGTAGTCCTGCAGCAGCGCGCGCAGCTCCTGGTTGAGGTGGGCGGTCCGCTGCAGCGTGATGCGCTCTTGCGCCTGGTGCACGGCCGCGCCCGCCCAGCACGCCACGCTCACCACTGTGTACAGGATGTTCTACAGACGCAGCTACTCAACAGCATGTCGGTGAGCATGGTGTCGACGGAGGCCAGGTCGCAGAAGTAGTCCTGCAGCAGCGCGCGCAGCTCCTGGTTGAGGTGGGCGGTCCGCTGCAGCGTGATGCGCTCTTGCGCCTGGTGCACGGCCGCGCCCGCCCAGCACGCCACGCTCACCACTGTGTACAGGATGTTCTACAGACGCAGCTACTCACCAGCATGTCGGTGAGCATGGTGTCGACGGAGGCCAGGTCGCAGAAGTAGTCCTGCAGCAGCGCGCGCAGCTCCTGGTTGAGGTGGGCGGTCCGCTGCAGCGTGATGCGCTCTTGCGCCTGGTGCACGGCCGCGCCCGCCCAGCACGCCACGCTCACCACTGTGTACAGGATGTTCTACAGACGTAGCTACTCACCAGCATGTCGGTGAGCATGGTGTCGACGGAGGCCAGGTCGCAGAAGTAGTCCTGCAGCAGCGCGCGCAGCTCCTGGTTGAGGTGGGCGGTCCGCTGCAGCGTGATGCGCTCTTGCGCCTGGTGCACGGCCGCGCCCGCCCAGCACGCCACGCTCACCACTGTGTACAGGTTGTTCTACAGACGCAGCTACTCACCAGCATGTCGGTGAGCATGGTGTCGACGGAGGCCAGGTCGCAGAAGTAGTCCTGCAGCAGCGCGCGCAGCTCCTGGTTGAGGTGGGCGGTCCGCTGCAGCGTGATGCGCTCTTGCGCCTGGTGCACGGCCGCGCCCGCCCAGCACGCCACGCTCACCACTGTGTACAGGATGTTCTACAGACGTAGCTACTCACCAGCATGTCGGTGAGCATGGTGTCGACGGAGGCCAGGTCGCAGAAGTAGTCCTGCAGCAGCGCGCGCAGCTCCTGGTTGAGGTGGGCGGTCCGCTGCAGCGTGATGCGCTCTTGCGCCTGGTGCACGGCCGCGCCGCCCCAGCACGCCACGCTCACCACTGTGTACAGGATGTTCTACAGACGCAGCTACTCACCAGCATGTCGGTGAGCATGGTGTCGACGGAGGCCAGGTCGCAGAAGTAGTCCTGCAGCAGCGCGCGCAGCTCCTGGTTGAGGTGGGCGGTCCGCTGCAGCGTGATGCGCTCTTGCGCCTGGTGCACGGCCGCGCCCGCCAGCACGCCACGCTCACCACTGTGTACAGGATGTTCTACAGACGTAGCTACTCACCAGCATGTCGGTGAGCATGGTGTCGACGGAGGCCAGGTCGCAGAAGTAGTCCTGCAGCAGCGCGCGCAGCTCCTGGTTGAGGTGGGCGGTCCGCTGCAGCGTGATGCGCTCTTGCGCCTGGTGCACGGCCGCGCCCGCCCAGCACGCCACGCTCACCACTGTGTACAGGATGTTCTACAGACGTAGCTACTCACCAGCATGTCGGTGAGCATGGTGTCGACGGAGGCCAGGTCGCAGAAGTAGTCCTGCAGCAGCGCGCGCAGCTCCTGGTTGAGGTGGGCGGTCCGCTGCAGCGTGATGCGCTCTTGCGCCTGGTGCACGGCCGCGCCCGCCCAGCACGCCACGCTCACCACTGTGTACAGGATGTTCTACAGACGCAGCTACTCACCAGCATGTCGGTGAGCATGGTGTCGACGGAGGCCAGGTCGCAGAAGTAGTCCTGCAGCAGCGCGCGCAGCTCCTGGTTGAGGTGGGCGGTCCGCTGCAGCGTGATGCGCTCTTGCGCCTGGTGCACGGCCGCGCCCGCCCAGCACGCCACGCTCACCACTGTGTACAGGATGTTCTACAGACGCAGCTACTCACCAGCATGTCGGTGAGCATGGTGTCGACGGAGGCCAGGTCGCAGAAAAAGTCCTGCAGCAGCGCGCGCAGCTCCTGGTTGAGGTGGGGCGGTCCGCTGCAGCGTGATGCGCTCTTGCGCCTGGTGCACGGCCGCGCCCGCCCAGCACGCCACGCTCACCACTGTGTACAGGATGTTCTACAGACGCAGCTACTCACCAGCATGTCGGTGAGCATGGTGTCGACGGAGGCCAGGTCGCAGAAGTAGTCCTGCAGCAGCGCGCGCAGCTCCTGGTTGAGGTGGGCGGTCCGCTGCAGCGTGATGCGCTCTTGCGCCTGGTGCACGGCCGCGCCCGCCCAGCACGCCACGCTCACCACTGTGTACAGGATGTTCTACAGACGTAGCTACTCACCAGCATGTCGGTGAGCATGGTGTCGACGGAGGCCAGGTCGCAGAAGTAGTCCTGCAGCAGCGCGCGCAGCTCCTGGTTGAGGTGGGCGGTCCCGCTGCAGCGTGATGCGCTCTTGCGCCTGGTGCACGGCCGCGCCCGCCCAGCACGCCACGCTCACCACTGTGTACAGGATGTTCTACAGACGCAGCTACTCACCAGCATGTCGGTGAGCATGGTGTCGACGGAGGCCAGGTCGCAGAAGTAGTCCTGCAGCAGCGCGCGCAGCTCCTGGTTGAGGTGGGCGGTCCGCTGCAGCGTGATGCGCTCTTGCGCCTGGTGCACGGCCGCGCCCGCCCAGCACGCCACGCTCACCACTGTGTACAGGATGTTCTACAGACGCAGCTACTCACCAGCATGTCGGTGAGCATGGTGTCGACGGAGGCCAGGTCGCAGAAGTAGTCCTGCAGCAGCGCGCGCAGCTCCTGGTTGAGGTGGGCGGTCCGCTGCAGCGTGATGCGCTCTTGCGCCTGGTGCACGGCCGCGCCCGCCCAGCACGCCACGCTCACCACTGTGTACAGGATGTTCTACAGACGTAGCTACTCACCAGCATGTCGGTGAGCATGGTGTCGACGGAGGCCAGGTCGCAGAAGTAGTCCTGCAGCAGCGCGCGCAGCTCCTGGTTGAGGTGGGCGGTCCGCTGCAGCGTGATGCGCTCTTGCGCCTGGTGCACGGCCGCGCCCGCCCAGCACGCCACGCTCACCACTGTGTACAGGATGTTCTACAGACGCAGCTACTCACCAGCATGTCGGTGAGCATGGTGTCGACGGAGGCCAGGTCGCAGAAGTAGTCCTGCAGCAGCGCGC
This sequence comes from Oeneis ivallda, assembly GCA_029955525.1. Lineage (NCBI taxonomy): Eukaryota > Metazoa > Arthropoda > Insecta > Lepidoptera > Nymphalidae > Oeneis > Oeneis ivallda. The sequence goes on from JARPMR010000015.1 coordinate 2,948,256, forward strand.
GCAGCTCCTGGTTGAGGTGGGCGGTCCGCTGCAGCGTGATGCGCTCTTGCGCCTGGTGCACGGCCGCGCCCGCCCAGCACGCCACGCTCACCACTGTGTACAGGATGTTCTACAGACGCAGCTACTCACCAGCATGTCGGTGAGCATGGTGTCGACGGAGGCCAGGTCGCAGAAGTAGTCCTGCAGCAGCGCGCGCAGCTCCTGGTTGAGGTGGGCGGTCCGCTGCAGCGTGATGCGCTCTTGCGCCTGGTGCACGGCCGCGCCCGCCCAGCACGCCACGCTCACCACTGTGTACAGGATGTTCTACAGACGCAGCTACTCACCAGCATGTCGGTGAGCATGGTGTCGACGGAGGCCAGGTCGCAGAAGTAGTCCTGCAGCAGCGCGCGCAGCTCCTGGTTGAGGTGGGCGGTCCGCTGCAGCGTGATGCGCTCTTGCGCCTGGTGCACGGCCGCGCCCGCCCAGCACGCCACGCTCACCACTGTGTACAGGATGTCTACAGACGCAGCTACTCACCAGCATGTCGGTGAGCATGGTGTCGACGGAGGCCAGGTCGCAGAAGTAGTCCTGCAGCAGCGCGCGCAGCTCCTGGTTGAGGTGGGCGGTCCGCTGCAGCGTGATGCGCTCTTGCGCCTGGTGCACGGCCGCGCCCGCCCAGCACGCCACGCTCACCACTGTGTACAGGATGTTCTACAGACGCAGCCACTCACCAGCATGTCGGTGAGCATGGTGTCGACGGAGGCCAGGTCGCAGAAGTAGTCCTGCAGCAGCGCGCGCAGCTCCTGGTTGAGGTGGGCGGTCCGCTGCAGCGTGATGCGCTCTTGCGCCTGGTGCACGGCCGCGCCCGCCCAGCACGCCACGCTCACCACTGTGTACAGGATGTTCTACAGACGTAGCTACTCACCAGCATGTCGGTGAGCATGGTGTCGACGGAGGCCAGGTCGCAGAAGTAGTCCTGCAGCAGCGCGCGCAGCTCCTGGTTGAGGTGGGCGGTCCGCTGCAGCGTGATGCGCTCTTGCGCCTGGTGCACGGCCGCGCCCGCCCAGCACGCCACGCTCACCACTGTGTACAGGATGTTCTACAGACGCAGCTACTCACCAGCATGTCGGTGAGCATGGTGTCGACGGAGGCCAGGTCGCAGAAGTAGTCCTGCAGCAGCGCGCGCAGCTCCTGGTTGAGGTGGGCGGTCCGCTGCAGCGTGATGCGCTCTTGCGCCTGGTGCACGGCCGCGCCCGCCCAGCACGCCACGCTCACCACTGTGTACAGGATGTTCTACAGACGTAGCTACTCACCAGCATGTCGGTGAGCATGGTGTCGACGGAGGCCAGGTCGCAGAAGTAGTCCTGCAGCAGCGCGCGCAGCTCCTGGTTGAGGTGGGCGGTCCGCTGCAGCGTGATGCGCTCTTGCGCCTGGTGCACGGCCGCGCCCGCCCAGCACGCCACGCTCACCACTGTGTACAGGATGTTCTACAGACGTAGCTACTCACCAGCATGTCGGTGAGCATGGTGTCGACGGAGGCCAGGTCGCAGAAGTAGTCCTGCAGCAGCGCGCGCAGCTCCTGGTTGAGGTGGGCGGTCCGCTGCAGCGTGATGCGCTCTTGCGCCTGGTGCACGGCCGCGCCCGCCCAGCACGCCACGCTCACCACTGTGTACAGGATGTTCTACAGACGTAGCTACTCACCAGCATGTCGGTGAGCATGGTGTCGACGGAGGCCAGGTCGCAGAAGTAGTCCTGCAGCAGCGCGCGCAGCTCCTGGTTGAGGTGGGCGGTCCGCTGCAGCGTGATGCGCTCTTGCGCCTGGTGCACGGCCGCGCCCGCCCAGCACGCCACGCTCACCACTGTGTACAGGATGTTCTACAGACGCAGCTACTCACCAGCATGTCGGTGAGCATGGTGTCGACGGAGGCCAGGTCGCAGAAGTAGTCCTGCAGCAGCGCGCGCAGCTCCTGGTTGAGGTGGGCGGTCCGCTGCAGCGTGATGCGCTCTTGCGCCTGGTGCACGGCCGCGCCCGCCCAGCACGCCACGCTCACCACTGTGTACAGGATGTTCTACAGACGCAGCTACTCACCAGCATGTCGGTGAGCATGGTGTCGACGGAGGCCAGGTCGCAGAAGTAGTCCTGCAGCAGCGCGCGCAGCTCCTGGTTGAGGTGGGCGGTCCGCTGCAGCGTGATGCGCTCTTGCGCCTGGTGCACGGCCGCGCCCGCCCAGCACGCCACGCTCACCACTGTGTACAGGATGTTCTACAGACGCAGCTACTCACCAGCATGTCGGTGAGCATGGTGTCGACGGAGGCCAGGTCGCAGAAGTAGTCCTGCAGCAGCGCGCGCAGCTCCTGGTTGAGGTGGGCGGTCCGCTGCAGCGTGATGCGCTCTTGCGCCTGGTGCACGGCCGCGCCCGCCCAGCACGCCACGCTCACCACTGTGTACAGGATGTTCTACAGACGTAGCTACTCACCAGCATGTCGGTGAGCATGGTGTCGACGGAGGCCAGGTCGCAGAAGTAGTCCTGCAGCAGCGCGCGCAGCTCCTGGTTGAGGTGGGCGGTCCGCTGCAGCGTGATGCGCTCTTGCGCCTGGTGCACGGCCGCGCCCGCCCAGCACGCCACGCTCACCACTGTGTACAGGATGTTCTACAGACGTAGCTACTCACCAGCATGTCGGTGAGCATGGTGTCGACGGAGGCCAGGTCGCAGAAGTAGTCCTGCAGCAGCGCGCGCAGCTCCTGGTTGAGGTGGGCGGTCCGCTGCAGCGTGATGCGCTCTTGCGCCTGGTGCACGGCCGCGCCCGCCCAGCACGCCACGCTCACCACTGTGTACAGGATGTTCTACAGACGCAGCTACTCACCAGCATGTCGGTGAGCATGGTGTCGACGGAGGCCAGGTCGCAGAAGTAGTCCTGCAGCAGCGCGCGCAGCTCCTGGTTGAGGTGGGCGGTCCGCTGCAGCGTGATGCGCTCTTGCGCCTGGTGCACGGCCGCGCCCGCCCAGCACGCCACGCTCACCACTGTGTACAGGATGTTCTACAGACGTAGCTACTCACCAGCATGTCGGTGAGCATGGTGTCGACGGAGGCCAGGGTCGCAGAAGTAGTCCTGCAGCAGCGCGCGCAGCTCCTGGTTGAGGTGGGCGGTCCGCTGCAGCGTGATGCGCTCTTGCGCCTGGTGCACGGCCGCGCCCGCCCAGCACGCCACGCTCACCACTGTGTACAGGATGTTCTACAGACGTAGCTACTCACCAGCATGTCGGTGAGCATGGTGTCGACGGAGGCCAGGTCGCAGAAGTAGTCCTGCAGCAGCGCGCGCAGCTCCTGGTTGAGGTGGGCGGTCCGCTGCAGCGTGATGCGCTCTTGCGCCTGGTGCACGGCCGCGCCCGCCCAGCACGCCACGCTCACCACTGTGTACAGGATGTTCTACAGACGCAGCTACTCACCAGCATGTCGGTGAGCATGGTGTCGACGGAGGCCAGGTCGCAGAAGTAGTCCTGCAGCAGCGCGCGCAGCTCCTGGTTGAGGTGGGCGGTCCGCTGCAGCGTGATGCGCTCTTGCGCCTGGTGCACGGCCGCGCCCGCCCAGCACGCCACGCTCACCACTGTGTACAGATGTTCTACAGACGCAGCTACTCACCAGCATGTCGGTGAGCATGGTGTCGACGGAGGCCAGGTCGCAGAAGTAGTCCTGCAGCAGCGCGCGCAGCTCCTGGTTGAGGTGGGCGGTCCGCTGCAGCGTGATGCGCTCTTGCGCCTGGTGCACGGCCGCGCCCGCCCAGCACGCCACGCTCACCACTGTGTACAGGATGTTCTACAGACGCAGCTACTCACCAGCATGTCGGTGAGCATGGTGTCGACGGAGGCCAGGTCGCAGAAGTAGTCCTGCAGCAGCGCGCGCAGCTCCTGGTTGAGGTGGGCGGTCCGCTGCAGCGTGATGCGCTCTTGCGCCTGGTGCACGGCCGCGCCCGCCAGCACGCCACGCTCACCACTGTGTACAGGATGTTCTACAGACGCAGCTACTCACCAGCATGTCGGTGAGCATGGTGTCGACGGAGGCCAGGTCGCAGAAGTAGTCCTGCAGCAGCGCGCGCAGCTCCTGGTTGAGGTGGGCGATCCGCTGCAGCGTGATGCGCTCTTGCGCCTGGTGCACGGCCGCGCCCGCCCAGCACGCCACGCTCACCACTGTGTACAGGATGTTCTACAGACGCAGCTACTCACCAGCATGTCGGTGAGCATGGTGTCGACGGAGGCCAGGTCGCAGAAGTAGTCCTGCAGCAGCGCGCGCAGCTCCTGGTTGAGGTGGGCGGTCCGCTGCAGCGTGATGCGCTCTTGCGCCTGGTGCACGGCCGCGCCCGCCCAGCACGCCACGCTCACCACTGTGTACAGGATGTTCTACAGACGCAGCTACTCACCAGCATGTCGGTGAGCATGGTGTCGACGGAGGCCAGGTCGCAGAAGTAGTCCTGCAGCAGCGCGCGCAGCTCCTGGTTGAGGTGGGCGGTCCGCTGCAGCGTGATGCGCTCTTGCGCCTGGTGCACGGCCGCGCCCGCCCAGCACGCCACGCTCACCACTGTGTACAGGATGTTCTACAGACGTAGCTACTCACCAGCATGTCGGTGAGCATGGTGTCGACGGAGGCCAGGTCGCAGAAGTAGTCCTGCAGCAGCGCGCGCAGCTCCTGGTTGAGGTGGGCGGTCCGCTGCAGCGTGATGCGCTCTTGCGCCTGGTGCACGGCCGCGCCGCCCAGCACGCCACGCTCACCACTGTGTACAGGATGTTCTACAGACGCAGCTACTCACCAGCATGTCGGTGAGCATGGTGTCGACGGAGGCCAGGTCGCAGAAGTAGTCCTGCAGCAGCGCGCGCAGCTCCTGGTTGAGGTGGGCGGTCCGCTGCAGCGTGATGCGCTCTTGCGCCTGGTGCACGGCCGCGCCCGCCCAGCACGCCACGCTCACCACTGTGTACAGGATGTTCTACAGACGTAGCTACTCACCAGCATGTCGGTGAGCATGGTGTCGACGGAGGCCAGGTCGCAGAAGTAGTCCTGCAGCAGCGCGCGCAGCTCCTGGTTGAGGTGGGCGGTCCGCTGCAGCGTGATGCGCTCTTGCGCCTGGTGCACGGCCGCGCCCGCCCAGCACGCCACGCTCACCACTGTGTACAGGATGTTCTACAGACGTAGCTACTCACCAGCATGTCGGTGAGCATGGTGTCGACGGAGGCCAGGTCGCAGAAGTAGTCCTGCAGCAGCGCGCGCAGCTCCTGGTTGAGGTGGGCGGTCCGCTGCAGCGTGATGCGCTCTTGCGCCTGGTGCACGGCCGCGCCGCCCAGCACGCCACGCTCACCACTGTGTACAGGATGTTCTACAGACGCAGCTACTCACCAGCATGTCGGTGAGCATGGTGTCGACGGAGGCCAGGTCGCAGAAGTAGTCCTGCAGCAGCGCGCGCAGCTCCTGGTTGAGGTGGGCGGTCCGCTGCAGCGTGATGCGCTCTTGCGCCTGGTGCACGGCCGCGCCCGCCCAGCACGCCATGCTCACCACTGTGTACAGGATGTTCTACAGACGCAGCTACTCACCAGCATGTCGGTGAGCATGGTGTCGACGGAGGCCAGGTCGCAGAAGTAGTCCTGCAGCAGCGCGCGCAGCTCCTGGTTGAGGTGGGCGGTCCGCTGCAGCGTGATGCGCTCTTGCGCCTGGTGCACGGCCGCGCCCGCCCAGCACGCCACGCTCACCACTGTGTACAGGATGTTCTACAGACGCAGCTACTCACCAGCATGTCGGTGAGCATGGTGTCGACGGAGGCCAGGTCGCAGAAGTAGTCCTGCAGCGCGCGCGCAGCTCCTGGTTGAGGTGGGCGGTCCGCTGCAGCGTTTTGCGCTCTTGCGCCTGGTGCACGGCCGCGCCCGCCCAGCACGCCACGCTCACCACTGTGTACAGGATGTTCTACAGACGTAGCTACTCACCAGCATGTCGGTGAGCATGGTGTCGACGGAGGCCAGGTCGCAGAAGTAGTCCTGCAGCAGCGCGCGCAGCTCCTGGTTGAGGTGGGCGGTCCGCTGCAGCGTGATGCGCTCTTGCGCCTGGTGCACGGCCGCGCCCGCCCAGCACGCCACGCTCACCACTGTGTACAGGATGTTCTACAGACGTAGCTACTCACCAGCATGTCGGTGAGCATGGTGTCGACGGAGGCCAGGTCGCAGAAGTAGTCCTGCAGCAGCGCGCGCAGCTCCTGGTTGAGGTGGGCGGTCCGCTGCAGCGTGATGCGCTCTTGCGCCTGGTGCACGGCCGCGCCCGCCCAGCACGCACGCTCACCACTGTGTACAGGATGTTCTACAGACGCAGCTACTCACCAGCATGTCGGTGAGCATGGTGTCGACGGAGGCCAGGTCGCAGAAGTAGTCCTGCAGCAGCGCGCGCAGCTCCTGGTTGAGGTGGGCGGTCCGCTGCAGCGTGATGCGCTCTTGCGCCTGGTGCACGGCCGCGCCCGCCCAGCACGCCACGCTCACCACTGTGTACAGGATGTTCTACAGACGCAGCTACTCACCAGCATGTCGGTGAGCATGGTGTCGACGGAGGCCAGGTCGCAGAAGTAGTCCTGCAGCAGCGCGCGCAGCTCCTGGTTGAGGTGGGCGGTCCGCTGCAGCGTGATGCGCTCTTGCGCCTGGTGCACGGCCGCGCCGCCCAGCACGCCACGCTCACCACTGTGTACAGGATGTTCTACAGACGTAGCCACTCACCAGCATGTCGGTGAGCATGGTGTCGACGGAGGCCAGGTCGCAGAAGTAGTCCTGCAGCAGCGCGCGCAGCTCCTGGTTGAGGTGGGCGGTCCGCTGCAGCGTGATGCGCTCTTGCGCCTGGTGCACGGCCGCGCCCGCCCAGCACGCCACGCTCACCACTGTGTACAGGATGTTCTACAGACGTAGCTACTCACCAGCATGTCGGTGAGCATGGTGTCGACGGAGGCCAGGTCGCAGAAGTAGTCCTGCAGCAGCGCGCGCAGCTCCTGGTTGAGGTGGGCGGTCCGCTGCAGCGTGATGCGCTCTTGCGCCTGGTGCACGGCCGCGCCCGCCCAGCACGCCACGCTCACCACTGTGTACAGGATGTTCTACAGACGCAGCTACTCACCAGCATGTCGGTGAGCATGGTGTCGACGGAGGCCAGG